>LNAC01000159.1:2587408-2700738 GCA_002007465.1 Ailurus styani
ATTTATCCTAAAGACACAAAGGTAGTGATCCTCAGGGGCACGTGCACCCGAATGTTTATAGCAGCAATGTCCACAATAGCCAAACTATGGAAAGAACCTAGATGTCCATCAACAGATGAATGGATAAAGAAGATGTGGTATATATATACAATGGAATACTATGCAGCTATCAAAAGAAACGAAATCTTGCCGTTTGCAACGACATGGATGGAACTAAAATTGTATAGTTTTTGATATTACATTTAACCCTGTGGTTCATTTTTGAGTTAATTCTTTATGTACAGGTATTTTTCTTCTCTTTTTTTCTTTTTAATGTCTAATTGTCTCACCACGATTTGTTGAAAAAGATCTTTCTTCCACTGAATTGCTTTTGTACCTTTGTCAAAAATCAGTTGGGTATATTTGTATGGGCCTATTTTTTTATCATTTTTTTTTCTTTTGATAACTTCCCTTAGATCTGCTGGTGACAAATTATTTTAGTTGCCCCTCATCTGAGGATGTTTTGCTTTCCCCTTCATTCCTGAAGGATATTTTCACTGATTATAAGATTCTGGGTCAAGAATTATTTTCTCTCAGTGCCTGAAAAATACTGTGCTACTTCCTTTGGGCCTCTCTGGTTTCTGATGAGAATCTGCTCTCATTTGAATTGCCTTTTTTTTTTTTCCCTCCCCTATACGTTTAGTTTTTCTCTGGCTGCTTTCAGGAGCTTCTCCTTGCCTTTAGGTTTCTTAAGTTGAATTATGACGAGTCTTGGCATGGAATTTCTTTGGGTTTATCCTATTTGATGTTTGAGCAGCTTCTTGGATTGGTAAATTTGTATCTCGTGCCACATTTAGTTAGTTTCAGCCTGCCTTTCTTTGAGTACTGCCCCCTTTCTCCTCTTGTTTTCGGATTCTGATGAAATAAATGTTAGATCTTTTGTGAAGTCCCACAGGTCCCTGAGTGTCTGTCTGTCTCTCTCTCTCTCTCTTCTCTCTCTCTTTCAAGTCTGTTTTCTCTGTGTTGTTCATGCTGGGTAATTTGTATTGTTCTAGCTTCAAGTTCACTCACGATTTCCTGCGTTTCCTCCATTTTGCTATTGAGCCCATCTACCAAACTTTGTATTTGGGTTGTTGTTTTTTTCAGTTCTAAGATTTCCATTTCACTCTTCTTTATATCTTCCGTTTCTTTGCTGAGACTTTCTGTTTCTTTGATGAGGTTTCTGTTCTGTCATTTTTTTCCAATTGTGTTTGTAATTGCTTATTGAAGCGTTTTTATCATGGCTGTTTAAAATCTTTGTCAGATAATCCTAACCTTTCTGTCATCTCAGTGTTGGCATTTATTGGCTGTCTTTTAAAATTCTTATTGAGGGGCACCTGGGTGGCTCAGTTGCTTAAGCGTCTGCCTTTGGCTCAGGTCATGATCCCAGGGTCCTGGGATCGAGTCCTGCAACGGCTCCTTGCTCAGCAGAGATCCTGCTTCTCCTTTTCCCTCTGCCATTAACCCTGCTTGTGGTCTCTGGCTTTCTAGCTCTCTGTCAAATAAATAAATAAAATCTTAAAAAAAAAAAAAGTCTTCTTGGGATCTTTTGGTTCTCAGTATAGTGAGTGATTTTTGTTTGAAACCTGGACAGTTGGGTATTATGTTTCGAGACTTTAGATCCTACTAGATCTAGAGCCAGCTTTCAGACAGCTTTTAGCCAGCTTTCTTTGACACTGCTCTGGCCAGGGAAGAGGGGGGTACATGCCACCTCATTACTGCCAGGTGGAGGCAGAAGTCTGTTCTTCCCTTGGCCTTTGATGATACCTGTGACGGAAACTCCTCATTCCTGCTGGGTGGAGGTGTGCATTGGTCTCCAGTGACACTGGTGAGTGTGGCCTCATTGCTGCTGGGCGAGGGTGAAAGTTCTGACTCTCCACTAGACCTCCTCTGGTCCCACCCCAGCAGGTGGACAGAGATGGAAGGCTAGGCTCTCCAGGTGTTCTCTCCTCTGACACCAGGGAGGTGGGAGAACGTTGTTATCAGGTGCTGGCTCCAGACTTGGCTTTCTCCAACATCATGCAACTGGGGTATTAGAGGACTTTGTAACACCCTTACGTGAGTGGAAGTCTAGCCTCCCCATTTGGCCTTTGCTGGAGTGGGTGGGGCCACCATTTTTTCTGTGGTGTTTGGCTGGTGTTGAGTGATTATTATCTAATATTTTTCTGTCTTACTGGGTTTCCTCTTTTCTCATCCTTTGGCTAGAGAGAGCTGACTTGTTGGGGCTTTCTTTTGTCTGTACCCATTGGCATTTCCAGTTTACTGGCTTCTTCAGCTCTGAGAGGGATACATGAGGCAAGAAGAAAATCCAGAGAATTTTCCACCGTGTTGCTCCTTAGGTCTGGAGCTCCCCACATCGTCTGCCTTCTCCTCTCCACCTTCCGGGGTCTTCTAATTTTTGTTTTACTTGTTATGTCCAGAATTTTTAGTTGTACTTATGAGGAGGAATAGTAAAGGTATGTCTACTCATCTTTCCAGAAGTGGAAGTTGCACCTGTTGTTGTAAGTTAACAATAATAGATCTTAGGCCTCATTTTATATTAGTATATGAATTGTATACTTAATCTTTTGTTTAAATGTTGCATTGTGTTTCATTTTATGAATATATCATAATTTTTTAACCAGTCCCCTACAGATGGGCATTTAGGTTGTTTTCAATTTTTTACTCTTACAAACAGTGCTCCAGTGAATGACTTCATGTATATGTATCAGTTTGCATTTGTTCCAGTATAGCTAAAAGATAGCTGCCTGTCTTACTGTCCATATCTTCTTAGAGAATTGTGTATTCATTAGATAGAAGAGTCACTGTCACCTAAAGGAAATCAGAATATTTCATTTTAGATGGATCTGATTGTGCAAAAGGCATTCCTTGTATGATGCATGCTTAGATCTGCTTTCCTACTACTTCATGCATTGATTCTAGTTTGGAGCTGGTGATCAAGATAGGACAAATCCAGCTCCTCTTCCTTACAACAACCCTTAGAAATTCAAAACTGAGTGTCTTTGGAACCTTCATCTTCTATTCTCCATCCTAAAGAGTTTGAGTCATTTTAGCCATTTTCCTGTGGCATGATTTCCAGATACCTGGTTTGATGGAGATGTTTTTTTACACTTGGGCATCTGGAGGGAAATGGAATACGGTAATTGGTATATGGGCTAATGGTTGCTAATGACAAAAAAAAAATTGACCAAAAAATTTTGGGGACAGCCCTGTCACAGTTTGAATTGTATTCCCAGAAAACACTGTAATGCCTTCCTTGCATTATGGATGAATGATTGCATTTATGAATCCATAAATTAATAAATACTGAGCTTACTCTTGACTTAAATCCCCAGTTTTGTTCATGCATGCGTCTGCTTCTGATCTGGGCTTGTACAGTTGATTTGGAGGGCCTCAGCTGGATTTTGTGTTTGTCCCTGTGAAACTTTATGTCATCAGAGCCATCCAGTCTTCCAGCATTTTCAGATCATTTTGGATACTGGGTTGTTGTTTGTTGCACGTGTTCTTTCTCTCAACACCATGCCATCTGTACTCATCTGACTACTTTTAAATGGGATATATTTTGCTCATATTCATACAAAATATCCATAGGATATTTTTTAAAAAGGTCCCTTCCTGGAAGTAGAGTTACCGGGCTAAAGGGTATGTGTATTTACATTCTGATAGAGAATGCTAAATGGCCTTCCACAGAGATTGATTGTCAGTCTGAATCACCTTGAATGTTGTCTGTATAGACAGGACTCCTGCTCCTAAGAGAGCCCAAAAGAAGGTTAATTTGAAGCACTCGATCTGAGTATGTAACCCCAGTGTCATCTGATGGGAACTTCTAGCTTTTTTTTCCAACAAATTTTCATATAAAATAATCTAAAATATAAGGAAAGCATTTATTTTGAACAGCAATCCTGCCTCATAGACATCTTTGTGTAGTTGTTATGCATAGTCCATTGGTATCTGGTTTTATTTTACCCAAGTAAACTTATTATTTTCTCTAGTAGCTTTCTCTGTGGATATTAAACTCTCATTTGGGTCTGAATTATGCTCTTTTGGCTGATGATGTTAAGCAGTACATCAATTAAGCGATTTCTCTCAATTTAATGGGTCATTCAAATTCACAGACACTTCTTGTGGTTTGATTGTTATTGTTCACTAGTTTATTGTCATGATTTTCAACCCAAGATTCTCCAAGAGATTCTTGTTTTTCTGATTAAATTAGCAAGAGTGATGGATGAGCTGCTACTTCTTAACTTTTTATTGAATTATAATTGATATAGAATATTAGTTTCAGTTGTACAAAATAGTGGATCAGTGTTTTTATACATTACAAAAAAATGATTGCCATGATAGGTCTAGTTACCATCTGTCACCCTACACATTTATTACAGTATTATTGACTCTGTTCTCTATGCTGTACATTACATCTCTGCAGTTTTTTTTTTTAATAACTGGAAGTTTGTACCTCTTAATCCCCTTTACCTATTTTGTCTGCCCACTTCTCCTTGCCCCTGGCTACTGCCAGTTTGGTTCTTTGTATCTAGGACTCTCTTTCTTGTTGGTTTTATTTGGCTTTTTTAGATTCTACATATAAATGAAATCATATAGTATTTGTCTTTCACTAAGTTATTTAACTTAGCATAATACCATCTAGATCTGTTCATGTTGTTTCACATGGGCATTTCATTCTTTTTTATGGCTGAGTAATATTCCTGTGTGTGTGTGTGTGTGTGTGTGTGTGTGTGTGTGTGTGTGTAACCTTCTTTTCCGTTCATCTGTTGATAGACACTTAGGTTGCTTCCATATCTTGGCTATTGTAGGGATACATATATACTTTTATCATTTTGAATGTAGTCCTGCTGTGTATATATATATAATGGAATTCTTTTTTTTTAAATTTTTAAATTATTTTCCCCAGGGGTACAGGTGAATCATCAGGCTTACACCTTTCACAGCACTCACCAAAGCACAAACCCTCCCCAATGTCCATAACCCATCCACCCTATCCCTACCCTCCCACCCCCCAGTAACCCTCAGTTTGTTTTGTGAGACGAGGAGTCTCTTATGGTTTGTCTCCTTCCCAATCCCATCTTGTTTCATTATTTTTCCCTCCCTACCCCCCACGACCCCCTGCCTTGCCCCTCAAGTTCTTCATATCAGAGAGATCATATGATAATTGTCTTTCTCTGATTGACTTATTTTGCTTAGCATAATATATAATGGATATTCTTCATCTGGTTTCTTTTACTCAACAGAGACTATTTGGTGTGTCATTGCTGGGGGGCAAGTTAGATGTGGCCCTTCATCTGCGTAGAATTCTGCAGGAATATCTATTCCTCAGAATTGGTATTTGACATCCTCTCAGACAAAGTCCTTGGCAGAAGATAACCACTGTTTTACAGCTCCAGTGCTGTGTTCCCAGTCTTGGGAGGCCTCCCCTAATCACCAGCAGAATAGCCAGCAATGGCTCATCCATGTGGCCCTTGGGTGCTGCTAGGCTGCCTCAGTTAAGACCGTCTGCTGCCTCTGTTATCATCACCGCTAACTGCATCATGTCTGTTGGATCTCGTATGCATGTGCATATCTTTGGAACGTGGACTTACATGTAGCTAGTTACAGTTAACAGTGGGAATTCGTTTTCTTTAGTTTATGTGCTATCATTTGGGAACTTTTGCCAGTGACTGAGAGATTTTACCTTCCACAGTAGCTCTCATATGTACTTGGAAACACTTGAATGGCATCATCATCAGAGTATCAGTAAACAGCTTTTACTGTACCACTTGGTTGAAATCATGGCTACTTAGTATAATTTTTGAATTAAAATAATTTTTCATTTGATCATATTCTGACACATGTAAGATATGGTTCAACACTGAAATCTTTTCCCTCTCCAACCATGACTTATAAACATTACCAAGCATGATTTATATATAATTAATTCAGTATTATTTCCTTTTTCTAAAAAAGTGGCCTTTTTCTTATGTTTAAAATGTAAAAATTTTCCTATTTTTTTCTTTTGGTTCTTAAAAATCCACTGTGGGTCCTATCATTTTTGGTGCTGCACAGTTTTATCAGGTATGATTCCTAAGTGTCATGTTGGACTTTACAGATATGTTGTTGAAATTTCCAGCAGAAAAACTTTCCAGATTGACTTTCTGCATTTGCTTGATCAGTATTTGTGAATATCTTATGAAAATTATTGGCCTTTAAGGTATAGAGTGGTCTATCAAAAACAACTTTGTCAAATTTATTACACCTATATTCCAAAAAGAAGTTTTGAGTGTTTTCTTCAAAAATATTGATATTTTTCTGTGGTTTTCTTCACCATTAATCTGTGTATAGTTCTCTGCATTTTTCCTGTTTATATGTGTACATGTTTGTATACTTGTCAGTGTTATTCTTAACATACATGATTTTTCAAACTGCTACGTATGTCTAACCAGATTTTTTCCAAACTGTGTTCCATGAAATACATTAATCTGAGATGCTAAAGAGAATGGGACAAAAAATATTATAAAATGTTTACTATATTCCTCTTTGAGAGATTCACAGTTCACATTATCATGTTAAAGATCTGGTGTTATGTAGTAAAGAAATTTATTTACCTTTGTTGATCTCAGCATCTTCTAGAAATATTTGAGTGTATTTCATAAGTTCATAACGCCCTGGTGTCACTGGGATACCCACTAGGGAACTCTTGCAAAAGACAGTGGAGTTTTCTCTGTAGTGTGTCAACACATCAAATAATGTCTACTAAAAGTGATTAAATTTTTAAGAAGTTACAACACTTAGCTGAATTGTGTTTGGGTTGTATTTTCTTGTAGAAATTACATTTTGAAATACAGCATTGATTTTTTTTTCCAGTATACTCTCATTCAATACTTGTGTCGACCTTTAAACATTTGTAAAACTACTGTGAAAATGCTGCTTTTTTTTTGTAGGAAAGAGGGTTTTTTGGTTGCTGTTGTCATTGTTTGCTTGAGTGTTTCTCTTATGTAAGAATTTGCTTTTATCCTTAAAAAATATGTTTACTGTTTCAGATAGCATGACACCAGAAAGGAGGCCTCCCAAACTTGCCTTTATGTCAAGAGGTGTTGGGGACAAAGGTTCATCCAGTCATAATAAACCAAAGGCCACAGGTATGGGTCAGGAGACTACAGTTTGTAGATATTAACATAGTATCTGGTTTGCCATGGCACTGAAAGAGGGTTGAAAGGTTTTACTCAATGCATATGTAGGTTCTCTCCTTCCAAAGCTTTTTAGTATTTCACTAAAAATTTTTTATAGATGCTCTTGCTTAAGCCAAGAATTCCCAACCTTTTTTAGTTACTGAAAGCTTTCTGTGAGGACCTGTGTCATTTGTTGGTTTATATCAGCTGGATTTTGGAACCCCTGCTTGCAACATTTGTATATAAAGTTTAGAGTTGCAAATGTACAAAATCACCTTATCTGGATAATGTTATGGAGGGTAAAGTATATAGAGAGTAATTATGTGGATTTTGCTAACAAAATGTGGCACAAGATAAATTCCAAGCCGCTAAGCAAAAATTTTTGTCTCTCTTCCAGAAACTCCCTCACAATGCATGTGGAGTTCTTAGCTTTTTTTCTTTAGCTTCCACATATTTCATAGTTTTAAAGGATGGTGGTTATACAAGCTAAACAGCTCATTTAAAAAGCTGTAAGAATGTTTGTTAACTCAGATATGGGTTAGGAGCAGAATATTTTTTCCTCAGTTATCTGGTGAACAAAACTACTTTGGCTCATTTTAAAGGAAATTGTATTTTAAGACATATTTTATATGACTTTGGACCCTGGGAGACTTAGAATTAAATAGGATATACAAGTAATAGTTATTTTTTTATGTTAACTTATGGATCTAAATAGGATAGCTCACACTTGTTATTCTCACTTAAATATAAATAGCCTACAGATTTTCTGAAGACATGTGCATTACTTGTTTTGTAGATCTTAGTTATAAGCATAAAATATAGAGCTATCTGCTTTAAATTAAAGAAAAAATCAGATTTTGTATGGGTTCTAGAAAACCCCCCTGCTCTCACCTACAGCGTGCCCTCTTAGTACTGAGGCAGGGTAAGTTCTTGAAATGTCTGTGATAGGGCTACACTCACTCTTTCTTACTTCAATTAATCTAATATAAAAAAATAATACTGTTTCAAGTTTTCAAAGGCATGAAGAAATGAAGCAAGGAATTTGATGACGAAGAATTCCAAACGGTTTAAATTTTTTAAACCTACTTGGTGTACTGATTTATGTATACAGCATTTGAAGATAATCTTCTGAAAGGAACGGTTTTAAAATAACAGGTTAAATTCGGGAGCCAACAGGTTCATCACATGAAATTGAGGAATGGTAATGTTGACACTTGGAAATAAGTCATAGAAGACGAACTAATTTTTAAAAGCATTGTGTCTTAAAAGAAAAAAAAAGCAGGCTCTTCTTTTAACTTCCTCGTATTCCCCTCCTGTATTGATTCTGGAGTGGAAGAATTTTTTGACATTGACAAAACGGTTGAAAACGCTAATAAAATACATTGTGTATGTATATATCCTTTGCTTTCTTAAGCAATTGTTAACACTGTATGCATGTTAGTTTCTCTTAGGAAAAAGCTTCCACATTATATTGACTTTATTTTTAAAAGGAACTTTTCTTGATCCATAGGATCTACCTCAGACCCTGGAAGTAGAAACAGATCTGAATTCTTTTATACTTTAAATGGATCTTCTGTTGACTCACAACCACAATCCAAATCAAAAAACACATGGTACATTGATGAAGGTAATCCATAATTTTAGTGTCTTTTATAATGATCCTCTCCTTTTAGCTCATCAGGGAAAAAAAAAAAAGGCTTTTTCACCCATATATCTCGTTTTTGGAAACGGAACGAGTAGGCCATTCTTCAGTAGTATGACTGAACTAAAATACTGTATACAATTTGAACTGCCTTGCTGTTAAGATTAGAACAACGTTCAGAAAAGGTATTAGCGCCTCATTTTCTTCCTTTAGCTGATCTTTAGGGTAGATCTCTCGAGTCAGTTGAATCATTTAAAGTCTTTCCTGTCTGGGTCTTTCTTTACCTCTTTCAGACACCCCCTTTTTACCTTTCTTTGGTTTAGGGACATCATTTTCTTCTGGTTTATTATATTCTTTGTTCATCCCTTCAGTTAATATTCATTGAGTGCTTACTATGTTCCAGGCACTCTTCTAGGCACAGAGGTTACGATGGTGAGCGAAAAACAGAAAGGGTCCCTTGTCCATTCTGACTTTATTTTTTTTTTAATTTTTAAATTTTTAAATTTTTTAAAAGATTTTATTTATTTATATGACAGAGAGAGAGAGAGAGAGAGAGAGAGATTACAAGTAGGCAGAGAGAGAGGAGGAAGCAGGCTCCCTGCCGAGCAGAGAGCCCGATGCGGGCCTCAATCCCAGGACCCTGAGATCATGACCTGAGCCGAAGGCAGAGGCTTTAACCCAGTGAGCCACCCAGGCGCCCCCATTTTGACTTTATGATCAAGTTATTAAAACGGACATTACTCAGACCATCACAGAAACAGCTGTGGAATCGCGGTCACGGTGTGTGCAGTGAAGGCACATGATGCCGTGAGAGCATACAGAGGTGGATTTTACTTACGGGGGGCTTGGGGCTGTTTCTCTGAGGAACAGCGTGAGCTTAAATTTACCAGAAGCATGAGATAACACAGGGAAAGGGACAAAGACCCTTTAAGGCAGCATACGTAAGGCTTCATGGAAAAATGGAGCTGGTGTTTGCCAAGGACTAAAAAGAGCCCGAGTAGCTAGAACAAAGAGAGGCATAACATTTTATTAGAAAGGCGTACAGGGCCCGGGCAGTGGAGCCTGGTGTGCCCTAGTTAAAGGAGATGGGAAGCTGCTGAAGGATTTTCAGCAAGGGGTGTGACAGGACCAAGTTTGCCTTTTGAAAATCATTCTGGCTGCACAGTGGACAGTGGATTGAAGCACGGACTGTGTGGATATGAGGGCACCATTGAAGGTGGTTGCAGGGCCCAGGAATAGATTATAGCAGCTGGGGCGAGACTTGTTGGGGGAAGGGATGGGGGGATGTGGATGGTGTAGGAGATATTTAGGAAGTGAATTGTTAAGACTCACAGACTGAAAGTGAGAGCTGAGGAAGAAAGAGCTATCAGTGATACTCTGGGTTTTCTGGCCTGTACACATCATGATATAGAGGAGGGCGATGAATTTGGTTTTGAATATGTTGAGCTCCGGGGCCCTTTTAAACTTCCCAGAAGTGATTTGTGCAGTAGACAGTTGGATATACAGGTCTGGAGCTTAGAAGAGAGTTAAGAGCTGGAGAAGTAGATTTGCAAGGTTCTCCCCTACCCCGAATATTTGGTGATTAAAGTCCTGTGAATAATATCACCTGAATTGAGAGTGGAGGGAATGGACGGTGAGGGATAAGACCGAGCCCTGAGGACTTTAGTGGCTGGAGACAGAGGAGACATGAGAAAAAGTGACAGGAGGGAGGTTAGGAAAACCAGGAGGTTGTTGGGTCAAGAAGCTGAGGAGCTAGTAGACAGCAGTATTGAATGTGCCTGGGAAGGCATGTAAGATGAAGACCACTCGATTACCGCTGGATTTAGCCACCGGGAGCCATAGATAACCTCAGCTGCCTATGCTTTTATGGTGTGAGGAGATGGAGACGTGAGTCCAGTTGCCTGAAATGGAAGTTTGGGCTGCATCCTGGACTTCTCCCTCTCATTAGTCACATCTAGTTGTGACCGAGCTGTCTAGAGTTCTCCTCTTCATTTTATCACTAGGATCTTCCTGTCTTCTTCACTTCTGCAACCACTGCCTTAGTTCAGATCCTTTGTTGCTGTCTAGTTAATATAACGGCCTTCCAGCTGGTTCATCTGCCTCAGCCTTTGTCCTTCTGAATTTATTCTGAACAATAATAACTGTCCTCACCTTCATCTTTAATTATCATTGCTACCATCATTGCTGTGGCTGACGTTTCTTGACAACTTACTGCACCAGGCATTGTGTTAGGTACTTTATATGCATTACTTTGTCCTCATACCAACTTTATGAGGTAGGTATTTTTACTTTCTCTTTTGTTACAGTAGTTAAATACCTCGCCCAAGGCCACACAGCTAGTACGAGTGGTGCCAGTATTCCAACCCACGTCTGCTTAACACCGGAACTGCCGCTTTTGATCACTGCACTGTGCTTCTCTTCACATTACTCTCTGGTTGGTTTTCTGAAGATAGATCTGCTCATGTCTCTCCTTTATTGTATATCTATTAATTTTCTCTTAGCCCTTGATGATAAAATTCCAGATTCCTTACTTTGGTCTGTTGGACTCTTTCACAGCACGGCTTCTTACTTGTCTCTGTCATTTGTCCTGCATTCCTGCTCTAGCCATGCTTGGAGTGGGGCCATTTTGGAACGTGCCATACTTTTTCTCTTTTCTTGGCACCTGTTGTTCCTCTTGCCTGGAAATCCTTCTTCCTTTTCCTCCCACTCCATGCTCAGGCTTACTTCTATCCATCTGTTCAATCTCAGCTTGGGTATTATTTTCTCCTGGAAGCCTTTCCTGTCTCTCCTGGGTTAGGTGAGGTGCCATCATAATTGTTTGTCGCCTGTCTCTTCTGCCAGACTGGAGTTCCGAGTGCCTCGCACAGGGCTTGGCGTGGAGTACATTTAGTAATTGTTTGCAAATTAAATCAAAATAAGAACTCTATAATGTCTTTTTAGCTATCATATGGATTATTTATATTATACATAAACAAATGTAACAGTCCAAGTCTACTTACCGTTACCTCACTTGGGCTCAGAAACTCACTTGAGCTGAGATATTTAAGATAGTCACTTAGATACTCATAGGAAATGATTTGAGTGAGCTCTCTGATTTCGCCTTCTCTGTGCCCTTTTTTTCTACTTGGGGTAGGGTATTGCAAAGACAGGGAGGCACAGGGCCTCATCCCCAAGAATTCTTCCTGGCCATAGAGCAGGAAGCTTCCTTCAGTGGTGCTTCTCCAAGAGGCTTCTGTCTCCTGATAGACTACTTTTGTAGCTTTTGGCCCATGTGTTAGTAGTTATCCGCTATCTCAAAGATCTCGGGAGTGCTGAGACGGCAAGGGCCTGGCAGAGTCCTGGGGTGAGTCATAGCCCTGCTGGCCTCTGCACGAGCCTGGTGACTGTCCACGAGGTTAGGGTGCAGCCCCGCTCTCTCCCTCTGCTGTTACTGGTAGCTTTGGGAATGCTTTTCCTCTGAGCTCCTTACTTTCTAAGGAAAGGAAACCAGTAAAACCGTGGGTTTGTTATAACCTAGGTGATATTAATTCTTTAAGTTTATTCTATGATTTTATTCTTATACAGTTTCTGTCGTGTGGTAGAATATTTTTAACTTCTTGATTATAGTCTAATGTTGTGTACTAAGTGTATGTGAGAATGGGGATCCCAAACAGGATATATAAAGTCATGAAATCTATAAGGAGTAGGAGGCCTTCATCCTTAAATTAGAAAATAGAAGTAATTTCGGTATAAAAGAACATTTCTTTTCTATAATTAATTTCACTTATGTATTTAAAAAGCTTTATTTTTTCCTACAGCATTTGATTCATGTATTCACTTTTTCCTTAAATGTTGAATATTTTCTCGTGTTAGTGGCTATACCAAGTGCTGTGGATTCAGCCATGAAGCCTCATGAAAAACCACGACAAAGACTAACAGAATTGCTGTTCTTATGGAAGCTTATAGTCTGGTTGGTGTGGCAGAGAGTAAATATGTAGACAGACAAGGTACTAATCGATGGTGACACGTGCAGTGAAAGAAGTGAACGAGGCGCGACAGCATCCGGTGGGAAGCCGGCTACCACAGGGTGTGGTGGAGAGGTCTCTGCGAGGAAAGGATATTTGGGTTGAGATCTGGATGATGTGAGTGAAGCCATTAGAGAAAGAACTTGGGAAGAACATTTGAGACAGAGGAGATAGGAAAGCCAAAGGCCTGAGGTGAGAAAGAGTACTTGAGGAACAGAAAGTAGGTCAGGGTGGCTACAACATGGTAAGCAAGGAAAATAGGTGTATAAAGGGAATTTGGACTGGTAGGTGGGAGCGAGATCATCCAGGACGTTGTAGATCTTGGTGAGAAATTTAGTATTTATTATAAGAACACTGGAAAGTCATTGGAAGCTTTTAAATAGGGGAATGATAGAAGATCATGTAAGATCTTTAGATTTTAAAAAGGTCTCAGAGTTGTATGGTGAATAGTTTGGAGAGGGACAAGAAGAGGGTCAGACCAGGAGAGAGACTGGTTACAGGGTGAAAGATGATGGTGCCTTGAATTAGGGAGATAATAGGGGCGAAGAGAAGAGGATGAATTTGAAATATATTTTGGAGATAGAGCTAAATGCTTTATGGATTTGGGTTTTGGGGTTGAGGGGTTGAGAAAGAAAAGAATAACTTTTAAAATTCCTATGTTAAGGGGCGCCTGGGTGGCTAAGTTGGTTAAGCATCTGCTTGGACTCGGGTCATGATCCTAGGGTCCTGGGATCAAGCCCCATGTTGGGCTCCCTGTTCGTGGGAAGCCTGCTTCTCTACCTCCCTTTGCCTGCTGCTCCCCCTGCTTGTGCGTGCTGTCAAATAAATAAATAAAACCTTTTAAAAAATTCCTTTGTTAAATATCATTAGTAAAGAATCTTAAATAGATAACGTATACAGAATACTAAGGTAGGAAGTACAGTGAACACCCATGTAGTCACTACTCACTTTAAGAAAAAAACCATTATTGTTACCTTTGAAATTCCCTTGATGCCTTTTCCTAGAACCCTTCCCTTCACACTTTCCTCTGAGCTTCTGTCATCTTTTAGCGTTTATCATTCTCTTGGTTTTCATGATAGCCTTATAAGTTTGTACATCTAAACAGGATGCTGTTAGCTGTGCATGTTTCTGAGCTTCCTATAAAGGAATCAGACCACATGTATGCTGTAATTTTCCCCAATACTGTGTTCCAAAGATTCACTGCAGTAGTAGCATATGATTATAGTTTGTTTTCATTGCTGTGTAGCTTTCCATTCCATTGCTGTGAAATGTCTTAATACACCACAGTATGTACGTCTCCAATCAGCCACTGATGGACATTTGAATTGTTTTTATTTTCCTGCTATTATTAATAGTTCTGCTGTTAACATTCTTACACATATTGAGACAGTATACCTAGAAATGGATTCACTGGGTCATGTCATATGCACATCTTTCCTTTACTAAATCATGCCACACTGTTCCCAGAGTAGTTGTACCAGTTTACACTCCCATCAGCATTGTGTGAGGGTATCATTTGCCCTTCATCCTGATCAATAGTTAATGTTCTAAGACCTTGAACTTTTGAAAAGATATTTCACATTTCTTTTGACTTTTTTTTTTATCTACTTACTAATGAGGGCCAGAATCTTTTCACTGATGTGTTGGCGATTTGGGTGCCTTCTTCTGAGTGCCTTGCAAGCCCTTTGTCGATTTTTTCCTAGGGGGTTTTTTTTTTGATCTTTTTTATATTGATTTATAGGCTTTTGTCCAATTTTAATCCTTTGTCAGAAAAATATAAGTATTTTCTCCTTGTTCGGCTTATATTCTCACTCTTGTCATAATGCCTTTTAATGAATAAGTAGTTCAGTCTTTTTCTTTATGGCTTGCATACTTACGTTCAAGAAATTTCTCTCTGCCCTAAAATCGTAAAGAACATTCTTCTGTATAGTCTTCCAGAAGCTTATAGTCTTGCCTTTCACATCTGTCTTTAAACCATCCGGAAGTGATTTTTGTGTAGAGCATGCAGTACAAGTTCAATTTAATTTTTTTTTAAAGTTCTGATAACTGATGATCTTAGTGTTATTTACTGAGAAGTTCATTCCCTGTGGTACCCCCACCCCCCGCCTCCCACCCCTATCTGCAGTGCCTGCCTGGCATCAGTATTAGTTATCTTAAGGAAATAGCTTTTAGCTTTGGTTCTTTTCTTGTATGTTTTCTCTTAAATTATTTTCTGCTTTTGTAAATGTATCTGGTTTTGATTCTCTTTACAGTATGTCTGTCTTCTCCTTCTTTGGTTTCTGTTTTGTATTTATTCTTTCCTCTTGACTGTTTTTTGGGAGGTTAATCTGTTCCTCTAACTTCCTAAATTGTATTCTGAGTTCATTGATGTTCTTTTTTTTCTAAAATAAACTATTAAGTCTATAAATTTCCTTTTTAAGTACTACTTTAGCTGTATTCCACAAGCATTTGTTGCTTCTTTCTTTCTCTTTTTTCTTTGTTTTAAAAATTTACAGGGCGCCTGGGTGGCTCAGTGGGTTAAAGCCTCTGCCTTCGGATCAGGTCAAGATCTCAGGGTCCTGGGATCGAGGCCCGCATCGGGCTCTCTGCTCAGCAGGGAGCCTGCTTCCTCCTCTCTGCCTGCCTCTCTGCCTACTTGTGATCTCTCTCTCTCTCTCTGTCAAATAAATAAATAAAATCTTTTAAAAAATTTACGTAGTCATTTCTTTTTTTGTTCCTTTAGTTGTTTACAAGTGTCTTTCTAAATTTTTTGTATTTTTTTGGTACTGTTTTCTAACTTAATTGTACTATGGACGAAGAGTAAAACCTATTTAATACCAGTCAATAATGGATTTTTTTGGTTTGAGCAATTGGGTGCCATTTACTGAGGTAGAAAAATCTGGAGGTGGGAGGAGAGTCTAGAACACTGGAGAGATTAAGTGTGCAAGGCTTAGAAGAATCCTTCTAGAGTCAAAATGGGCGGTTGGACTGGACATGTCTATTAATTTTTAGAGATGTGGGTGTCTTTAATATTCTTGAATACAGTTCTCTAAATAAGAATAATTTTTTATAGTTGCTGAAGACCCTGCAAAATCGCTTACAGAGATATCTCCAGAGTTTGGACATGCTTCACCGCCACTGCAGCCTCCTTCCATGAACTCATTATCTACTGAGAACAGATTTCACTCTTTACCATTCAGTCTGACAAAGATGCCCAATACCAATGGAAGTATTGGCCACAGTCCTCTCTCTCTGTCAGTTCAGTCCGTGATGGGAGAGCTAAACAATGCACCTGTCCAGGAGAGTCCACCCTTGGCCATGACTTCTGGGAACTCACATGGTCTGGAAGTGGGCTCTCTGGCTGAAGTTAAAGAGAATCCTCCTTTCTATGGGGTAATCCGTTGGATCGGTCAGCCACCAGGACTCAACGAAGTGCTAGCTGGACTGGAACTGGTAATTTAATTTGACTTAAAAATTGCAGTTCTTTTCTGCCTGGAGTTTTGTTTACTTTTTTCCCCCCTATTATACTTTTTTGTCAAAACATTTTGTCAAAAAAGGCATCACTAGAGAAAAATTTTATTACCGTGTTGGCTAACTGCTTTGCCACCCATGAAGCATCCGACCCACTTGTTAACTGATGTTAGTTGATCTATGTTCAAATAATGAAAACAGATTTTTAGACTAATGTGTTTTAGGCTCATTATATTAAACAGAATACAGTAAAGAAAGCAAATCTGTTACCAGCTTTCTTTTTCCTTCTTCAGTCTCTCTCCCCCAGTCAGTTCTAATATATATCGCTGGTTTTAAGATTAATTGCCATTTTTATATATTTTTTGGAGATCTTTGTTGAGGGAAAGATTTTCCCTTTGGAGATCAGGAAAGCATATCGTTTGGCCTTTCACGATCTGGAAGGGATAATTTGAGTACATTTAACTTTGATTTATAAAATACATTTCTTAAAAAATGTGTTTGCATGCCAGTGAATGCTACTTTCGGGGAGGGAAAAATTGTTAAGATAAATTGCCTCTGCCCCTTAGTTTCAGTACTTGTGGAAATGGTTAGTCACTTAACCAGGGAATGTTTAAGCACACATTCTGGAAGAAAATACATTGAGGACTTCATATTGGATTAAGGAATTAATTTCTTAAATGATGAGTTGTGGGCCGAAGCCCTGGTTAGTCGATGCCTTTTTCCTGATGGGGTTCTCGGGGCGTGATGGGGAAATGCTGAGAAAGGCTGAGCCAGAAACACGTCCAAGCAGCCGTGGTTCCTTGTATGCTCTGTTGTAAGGAGCAGAATAACACATACCGAAGTGTTTCTTTTTCAGGAAGATGAATGTGCGGGCTGTACGGATGGAACCTTCAGGGGCACTCGGTACTTCACCTGTGCCCTGAAGAAGGCGCTGTTTGTTAAACTAAAGAGCTGCAGGCCTGACTCTAGGTTCGCGTCTCTGCAGCCAGTCTCCAATCAGATCGAGCGCTGTAACTCTCTAGGTATTCCCATGCCTTTCCTTTCCTCACCAGCCTGGGGTGACCCTGCTTCTGACCTCAGGCCACTTGGCAGTAGGTGACAGTGACAGCGTTTAAATATAGTTCTTTCCCATGTTCATCAGGCTCGTAAATCAGTAAAAATTGCTACTTGGTGTGTAAGAAGGTTACAGTTGTCCCAAGAGGGGACTTTTGGAAAGAAAGTATCAGGAATAAAATGAGATTTGGAAAGTGAAAAATAGTGGGACTTATTTTCCCCCTCCTCTTTGTTGCCAGCATTTTTAAAAGATGTTTTAAAAATATTTTATTTATTTCTTTGACAGAGAGAGGGAGGGAGCACAGGCAAGGGGAGTGGCAGGCAGAGAGAGAGGGAGAAGCGGGTTCCCAGCTGAGCGGGGAGCCTGATGCGGGGCTTGATCCTAGGAGCCCAGGATCATGATCTGAGATGAAGGCAGATGGTTAACTGACGGAGCCACCCAGGTGCCCCAGTTACCAGCATTTAATTTTTAAAAACACAGAGGTAGAAATTGAAATGTGACCTCTCTTGAAGTATTAAGTAGACCAATACGCATCTCTTATCAAGGCGTCAGCATTATTATATGAAGTAGTTTTAGATTGATTGATAGAGGACAGATCCCCTCATCATTCATAACAGGTGACAGTTTCCCGATGCTATCCCTCTCCAGGTTTGGGTAATAGTTGTGAAGCATCTTGACAGTTAAGCGACTATCAGTAGGAAAGCCATGTTTATGGAAAACATTTTTCATTACAGTTGAAGTAGTACTGTGGAATTTTTTTGTGTTCTTTTTCAACTTGAAGACGAAACATCTCAGACAAATTATAAAATGTTTGGGGGACAAAATATTTTACTTGACAGATGCTTTTTGTACAGTATTTAATATTTTGAAGTGTTTTTTAAATGGTGGAGGAAGTGAGGTTGAAATGAACAATAGCATTTTTACAAGCCAAGCTGAATAATGAATCCAAACCTACCTTTTACTTAGTTTTAAGTCATGAAACAAATTTTGCCTCAGAATACGAAAATGTATTTTAAAACGTCGAATTATATGGGAGTACATATTGAAATAGTTAAAAAGGGTACTTTGCATTTTCCTTTTTATGTTTGCAGCATTTGGAGGCTACTTGAGTGAAGTAGTGGAAGAAAATACCCCACCCAAAATGGAAAAAGAAGGTTTAGAGATAATGATTGGAAAGAAGAAGGGTATCCAGGGTCATTACAATTCTTGTTACTTAGACTCAACCTTATTCTGGTAAGTTTCAAATGAATGCAATAGGGATATCATTCCACGCCACGTGCGCATGCGTGCTTGTCGCGTGTACATGAAAGAAACTGCTAGTTGCCTTTGAGTAAAGAAATGGGGTGGCTGGGGAACAGGAAAGAAAGGGAGATTTACATTTCGTTATACCCTTTGGAAGCTATCCAACATGGTCTTGTGCTTGTATCCAAAAAACTACTCTAAAAGTAATGCTGTGAGTGACGAGTGAGGATGATAGTTTACAGCGGGGACAGATATCCTGATGGTGTCTGGGAAATCACGTGACTGAAGAGGATTCAGAGAATTTATTTTAAAGAATTATTTTCCATAGAAGCACAGTTGCCCTCTTATATGTAGTTTATTCCAAAGTTGAATGACTTAACGTGGCAAGAAGTTTTACACTGAGATTGAACCAAGTACGCCTCCAGTTGAGTGTAACTAACTAGCTCCATACAGCCACGTTGTAAGAATTAGGAAGTCAGCGGGGTGTTAATATTTTAAAAGCTGGGAGAAGAATAAATGTGGTGGGCCATTCTTTTGGGAAGAATACTTTACATCTCTTAGGTGTGTGACAAAAACAAGCCCTACAGAATTGATACAAGACTTTTTAGATTTCCTGGTAAAAATTTGTATTAGCCAAATTTCCTTTTTCTTTGATCCCAGCAAGTCACTGCTGTTAGTCACTCAAGTGATTTTTGGCACAAGTCATTTTGGCATTTAAAAGAAACTTCTATTTCTGCAAAGGGGTGTGTGGGGAGAGAAGTATATCTGGAGTGGGTTATATTTTGCATGTGTGTATGCCTTGGGAAGTAGTTTCAAACTTCCTCCTTCCTCTGTTGTCTTGGAGTCAGATTCGTAGGTCCCTTTTCAAAAGCTTTTGCAAAGAAGTTCTCTTAATATACTTGAGGCATGTTTTTATCCTTTAACACTTAATAGTTTATTTTCTCAGTATTGGTATTTTTAACTTAGAAGGATCTCTAGACCCTGATGATTAAATGATGGGAACCTTAACAGGTGTCTCTGGTACCTGTGTTAACGGAAAGCACCGAGTTGTATGTTCCTTGCTCTCCAGACTTTGTGTGTTTTCTCTTCACATTCTTAGTCTCTGTTCCCCGGAAAGTATTGTTTTAGTATCTGTTTTGTATCTTTTTACTATTCTGTTTAGTATCTGTAATACATGTACAGCATGAGGAAAAATATTCCTTTTATTTTACAGCTTGTTTGCTTTTAGTTCTGTTCTGGACACTGTGTTACTTAGACCTAAAGAAAAGAATGATGTAGAATATTATAGTGAAACTCAGGAGCTACTGAGGACGGAAATTGTTAATCCTCTGAGAATGTAAGTAGATCTATAGTTATTTTGCCTTTAGTTGGTGTCCTGTTTGCTGTTTTTTGGTATAGTAATTAATTTATTCCTGCTTTTATTTTTAAGGAATGGGTGCAAATTTGTTCTCTTGATGAAGTTTGATGATTGAACCTTTGCTGCCTTTAGTTTTTAACCTTTACTTATTTAACTTCTTAAATCTGGTTAAGGTATGGCACATAGTGTATGCCATAAAATGATGAAGCCATTTTAGTAGAGTATAGTCCACTTTAGTAATTGCAGTAGGTTTAGAAAAGCTGATGTAAAGTATGTGATACTCTTATCTTCTGTTATAGCTTATTCTAGCAGTTACCCTTAACAACGATTGTGTTCTCTGGTCCAATTGGCGTAGTCTGGCTTTTTAATATTATCTGAAAAAAGAAAGGAGCAAAGAAAAATTTAATTTGCAGAGTAGCTAGTATATAGTACTCTTGTATTAGCAACAGATGAGATGTATTTTATTAACTTGGTTGACGTTTCTTGGTTACAGGAATATATTTAGGTCTCCCTGCACATCCCTTAAAAAGTGATGTGTTTGGTCACTTCTTAGTTTATGAATTATAAATATGTCTGTCTTTGGTCACAGGAAGCAGTTTGTGATGGTACAAGCCTGAGTGACAAGACACCTAGTAAAGAAATTTCATAAATGCTAGTAGTGATGTGTGTTAATGTCACATTATAGAATTTATGAAGTGTTAGGGCTCTAGACTATAAAAGAAATCTGTTCACTTAGGGATTTAGAGAACAAACTATGTAACTTAAAGTCCATATTAAGTGCATATTAATTTAAACCTTGGACCCTTTTCTTATTTAGCAATTAAAATTTAGAAATAGTTTGATATAAGATTTTGAGACAAAAATGCAGAAGATTGAATCATAAAGGGCATGCAGAATGGCCTATTATATAACATGGCTAGGAAAGTAAATTATTAGCGAATAAATCTCCCTCCTTATATCTTTATGTTCTATAATGATGAAAATGACTCTATTTTCACCCTTTAAGATAATTATGAATCTTGATTTTGACATCGGTTATTTTATGATGCAAATTTTTAAGTTTACTGTCCATTTCTTCTCCCAAGTAATTGATAACGGAACAAGATAGATGAAATCTTCAAAACTCTAGACCACGTCCTTCTTTCCTTCCCAAACATCCTAAGTCCATTAACAGACATTATTTGGATATCGTTGTCCAACCAGTTAAGAATCATGATTAACCAGACCCTGTTGCCCTGTCCACAGCAAGGACCTTGGCAGATGCCTTGTTGTGATCAAGATTCCCTGTGTCTGGGCACCTTTGTGGCTCAGTGGGTTAAGCCTCTGCCTTCGGCTCAGGTCATGATCTCAGGGTCCTGGGATCGAGTTCTGCTTCGGGCTCCCTGCTCAGCAGAAAGCCTGCTTCCCCTTCTCTCTCTGCCTGCCTCTCTGCCTAATTGTGATCTCTCTCTCTGTCAAATAAATAAATAAAAAATCTTAAAAAAAAAAAAAGATTCCCTATATCTGCAGGGTTCCTATCTTATAGCTGACTGGTTTTATTTGGTACTGAAACCTCTGCTTTCTCCATTTCAAGCTCCTCAAAGGCAGAGATCCTGTTTTATCACCTTATTAATTTTTGTATTCCCAGTGGCTGACATGTTAGATTACTGTGTGAAGTGGTGGATGCTCAGTATATGTTGGTTGCAGGGAGTTAATGAGTGAATGAATAGTCATTATACAAAATGGATATTAGATTAGCTAGTTTTAACTTGCTTTTGTTAAACTTGTGGTGACCTCTCAGGTTTCTTCCAAAGGCATTTTTAGCATTAGAATTTTGTCAGGGATCCCCGTGGGGTGTACCGAATGTGTCCTGTATTCAGATAAAGATGAGAGACAATGTCATGCACATGATGATTGGCTTGACTGCACATTTTCAATTTTCAGTTCGTTATCAAGGCCCTTTACCATTCCCTTTGGCAGCTTTTTCAGTGTCTAGTATTAAAAGGACTTGCTCTCAAAGCTTTTTTTTTTTTTAAGTAAATGCTTTAATTTCTTTTTTCTTTTTTCTTTTTTTTTTTTTTGACAGAGAGAGAGAGCGATCACAAGTAGGCTGAGAGGCAGGCAGAGAGAGAGGAGGAAGCAGGCTCCCTGCTGAGCAGAGAGCCCGATGTGGGCCTCGATCCCAGGACCCTGAGATCATGACCTGAGCTGAAGGCAGAGGCTTTAACCCACTGAGCCACCCAGGCGCCCTTAAAGATTTTATTTACGTATTTGTCAGAGAGAGAGAGAGAGAACAAGCAGGCAGAGGCAGAGGGAGAAGCAGGCTCCTTGCTAGGCAAGCAGCCAGATGTGGGACTCGATCCCAGGACCCTGGGATCATGACCTGAACCGAAGGGAGCTGCTTAACCAAATGAGCCACTAGGCGTCCCTAATGCTTTAATATCTTTAAGCAAATAGAATCAGAAGACCAGTTATCATAATTTAAAAATGCTTTTTCGTAGATTAGTATATGACAGCTATTACTACCACCACTAGGCATGGTAGTGTCTGGGGTAATTCTGATGCCAGATTTTTAATTTGCAGACCTCAAGAAGGAACCTTTGACTGTGATTTTCAAAATAATTGTCTAGCCTAAGAATTTATGTATGACATTGGAATTATATAAGAACTATGTGATTATCAAATTGGGTTATACTAATTTAATATATATGCCAGTATTAATTAATTGTTTTTTACTAACGTAGATACGGATATGTGTGTGCAACAAAGATTATGAAACTGAGGAAAATACTTGAAAAAGTTGAGGCTGCATCAGGATTTACCTCTGAAGAAAAAGGTGGCTCTTAATTTATAGGATATGCATTAAAATAACTTGAAAGCATATGCTAAATTATTGGCAGAAATGTGTGTCTATGTAGTTTTGGGGATTTTATTTTAAACTAGAAATTCCTTTCTGTGTGATGTACAAATTTTTTTAAGTTCTTTTTTAAAGTTTTTATTTAAATTCCAGTTAGTTAACATATAGTGTAATACTAGTTTCTGTGTAATGGACAGTTTTGCTCCGTTTTTGTAAGTGCTTTATCTCGTCTAAAAGTGAGAATATATGGGAAAATGAACCCCTTTGAGAAGCTGTCTGGTTGTAGAACATTAAGTCAATAAATAGTTTTTGTCTTTCCTTCCAGCAATGGTATTCGTCATTGTTTCCTTTTAGGGGTGAAGGGTTGCACTGGGTTCATCCCCATTTTTCCGGTTAGCTTTCCTTGTTATAAAGGGAGTTAACATGGCAAACTTGAATTAAGTTTATGGTCAGAGACCATGTTTTAATCTATTCTTAGCTAATGAATTTACTCAGAGATTCAGCTCCTGACTGTGAACATGTTAGCAGCATATTGTAACCAGCTATGATGTTTAGAGACTTGGTAATTATTCAGATAACAAGAAAAAACAAGATTATATTTCCAGTTTTATTCTATTTAACCCCCCAGAAGAAATTAAAATTATTTCATTATACATGAATTATTGTACCTTTTCATACACAGTAAAGTTATAACAAAATTGGACTGTCCAACTTTGTCATAACTATTAAATAACCTTTATAGTTTTCATTAAGCAGGAAAACTTGAGAACTATGCTTTTAATTGAAAAAGTATCAATTAGGAAAGTGAATTTAGAATCAGAATGTAACTATTATAAATATAAAATAGAATGATTTAAAAATTTTGTCTGTGACTTATTTTTTTATTTTCTCCTAGATCCTGAAGAATTCTTGAATATCCTGTTTCATCATATTTTAAGGGTAGAGCCATTGTTAAAAATAAGGTAACTTTTAAATTGTTACAGAAGCATTGGAAAATAGGCAATCTTCATTTTCTCTGCCATCATTCCAGAGAAATGATTTCTTTAGTGATTATGTAATATTGTATTTGTTTAAGAATCTTAATATGCTAGGTTCTTACAATGCAAATTAATTTAACTATTTAATTATATAATTAATTAATTGATTATTGTCCTCCCCATAGTATCATATTTAACTGGAAGAGTGAATCCAGTGTAAATTTGTGCTTTTAATTTTAACCCTGGTAATAAGTATTATTGCAAATTATTTTCTTATAAAACTATACATAAATATTTTTATAATTTAATTAATGAAAGAGTCTAAGGGAAATTAAGATTCTAGAGAATCTTATTCTAGGAGTGCCTGAGTGGCTCAGTCAGTTGAACGTCCAGTCCTTGAGTTCAGCTCAGGTGATGATCTCAGGGTCCTGGGATGGAGCCCCTGTGTCTGGCTCTGCACTCAGTGGGGAATCTACCTGAGATTCTCTCTCTCTGCCCCCCCGCCCCCGCTCATGCTTGCTTGCTCTTTCTCTCGAAAGTGGATAGATTAATCTTTAAAAAAAAGTGCACGAGAGAGAATCCTATTCTAGTCCAGTCAAATACCATGAGAACGCTGTTTTTGATGATCCATCCCTCAGAGAATTAGTTTAGCCTCATATTAGCTCTCTTGTTCCCAGTTTTATAACTTAGCCTTTTTTTCTCCCCCATCCTGAATGAAAGTCTCAAATCTAATCTACTGAAGTTCTTAGTGAGATATTCTAAATGGATGAATTTTCTAGATGGTTTAATGTTCACAGTTTAAATGCTGGACCCTTTTATACTTTAGCTTGGGTTCCTCTTTTGAAAATCTTGCTGATTACTCTTTACTTCCCTAAAAGCTGGTCACAGACAAATAGTCTTACATGTCTTTGTGCTGTAAGTGGTATTGTTTGCTGCCAGTGGATAGGAGGAAGGGAAAGGAGGACAGTGCCACAGTTACAGTTTGATACTGTTTTGGCAGTTTTAGTTAATGAAATAAGACATAATACATAAACATCAAGAATACATATTTATTCTCTACCCAAAGATGGTAATCGCTATATGTACATCTAGAAAATCCTAGAGAATTGTTCAGAAACTTCTGGAATTAACACAAGAACTTGTAATTTGACCATGTAGGCAATAATCATGGAGAAATCAATAGCATTTCTATATACCTTCTAGTAAATATGAAAAAGGGATACTTTCATACTTCATGGAAATATAAAAAGCCAAGAAATCAATTTTATTGAGATAGGTTTTTTAAAAGACTTGCCCAGAGCTCAAGGGTGATTTGATTAATTAGAAAGATTGTGTTCCAGGTAAGAATATTAAATTATTTAGAGATTTTAATTTTTTACAGAATGATTTGTACATAAACAGAATCTTAAATTTTTTTTTGAACTCAGTAAAGTGATTTTAGAGTTCTTTACAGGATGAAATGGGTGAAAACGTTGAAGTTTGAAGGCTTTTTTAAAAAAGAGTTCTATTATAAGCTATAAGGCAAAGCAATAGACATTAAACAGTGTGATACTATATAAAAGTGGACCAATAGACCTGAATAGGAAGCTCAAAAATAGAATCGCAGTATCTTATAAGTCAGCTTTCAGACACAAATGAGGAAAGAAAGCTGTGTTTGATATATGATGTGGGAAATGTAACAGGCAATTTGGGAGAAAAAAGTCATTTTTGTTTTCCTCTGGAAGAGAGAAATTTCAGATGATTAAAACAATTGTCTTTTCTTTTTTTCCCCCTGTAGCCCAACCCCATTTGCGAATATCATAGACTCTCAGTAATAACAAGGATGAAAACAGCTGTGATTCTCAGGGGGTGAGGAGGGCTGGATACATGTAGGAGTACATCTCAGTGCTTGAAGGTCTTGAGGGGTTTGTAGAGGGCCCTGGAAATTTCCAGTACCTCTCGAAGGGGTCACTGCTCCCCTCCCCTTTCAGCAGCCTCTTCATATGGGGAATCACTCCTTTAAAGATTATAAGAAGATATGAAAAGATACTTCAAATGTTAGCTTTTCTTTCCCAAGTGTCATTCTTCACCTGCACGAGCCTTTCTTTCTGAGGGAGAGTCTGGTGATATAACAACTAGGAAGAGGAGTACCGTAAACTCTGAAATAGTGGAACAGTCTGAGGGACTGTGCAGAAGTCTTACAGGACTGAAGAGACAAAGGACATAGCCACTTAGGAGGATAAATGCGGACTTGATAACAAACGAAATCAAATAAACAAAAATAGAATTCCCAGAAATAGAGGTTAAAAACGTCTGTCTCCGTACATATGCTTTATGCCTGGGAGGGGGTGTGTCACTGGATGTCGTGTGTCCAGCTGAAGAGAGAATTGCTCATTTGGAAGATAGATCTGAAGAAAGTACCTGGATTGTAGCCCCAAGGGAAAGAAGTTGGAAAGCAAGAGAGGGTAAGAGACCTGGAAGACAGATTCTAAGTGCAGTTCTAGGAGACACTGGAGAGAATGGGGAAAAAGCAATATTTTGATACATAATAGCTGAATATCTTCCAGAATTTTTGGCACTTAAGTTCTAAGAAGAAAGGTGCACAGGATTCCTGAGCAGGAAGAACCAGGACTAAATCACCTAACTCAGACACTTATTACAGAATGTACTTTAGAAAGACAAAGCTGCATTTAGAACAAAGGAGTAGTATGCTACAAACAAGGAAGAATCAAGGTCATAAATGTAGGTAAATTAAGCCTGCATATTCAAAAACCAATACCAATAGTACTGGTAATGATGACTTGTGTGGGGTGTTAAAGAGAAGATGAAACTGAAGTCGTAGCCACTAGTGAGAGAGGAGAGTGCAGGGAGGCAAAGACAGAAAAATTCCAAGAAAAATAATGGAATAAAAGCGGCAGTCAAGAAGCAAAGGAGCAGGGCAGTTTTCAGGTTGTGTTACTGAGTACTTCTCATTGTTGAACATGGTCTGCGTATTCTTATTATATGGACATGTTCTATTCCAGAGTGCTAGTTGGCACAGAATCAGTAAAGAATTTTAGCGGCTACCCATTAAGGGCTGTGTTACAAAGGTAGACAGACCAATGTTGTACGATTCCATGAATGTTTTTATCTTCTCCACAGATACATGTTTTATTTTAAGGTTAATGCAACATTTGTACCCTTCTTCTTTTAGATTTTCTTAGTGGAAAATGACAATCTAAATTGTACAGTTTGGTACCATCCCACCAGCTTTGTTGTAATTCTTGTGTATGTGTGCCTTAATGGCTCACTAATTACTCTAGGGTTTTAGCCTTCTAAAAATGGTGGTAATGAGATTTGGGTGCTTTCTTGTTTTTTTTTTTTTTCACCCCACACCCCAACCAGGCTTCTAATCTGTCTGCCTCAGTATCACAAAGCTGTTTGTCTTCATCTCATTTCTTGTTCCCTTCTCTCGATGCCTGCCTCCTGGGTTCCCATCAGCCACGACTCCCCTCCCCCCTCACCAGTATTATTTCTAATTGTTGCAGCTTCTGACCTCTACCACTTTATGCTTTCTTAGTTTCCTGACCTATTTTTTCCCCCTTTTACCTATTACTTTTTTTTATGCTTTTGGCTTTCACAGAAAAATGCTGGTCTTTTACAGTCATCAGCAACCAAGTAAAATGTTGATATAGTGTAACATTTAGGTTTTTTGGTTATCATTTGTTTTTATTTGTTGTGGGTTTTCATGAATCACCTGGCTTTTTAACAAGTAAGTTTTGTTTATTTCAGGATATAAGTTGTTTTGGAAAGCTGAGGGCTTCTGAAGGTTGGTCTCTGAACAGCTGTTTCATTTTGAGCACTATGTTAATAAATTTCTATAAAAACCATGAAATCTAGCTGTAAGTAGATTGATTTTATACCCAGAAATCCTGCTGAAAAGGTAAATAGTACACTTAAAGAGTATCAGTCCTTTTGGTAGAGTTAGTTTTTTAAAGATTACTGATATTCCATAGTAGAATATTCAGTTAATTTAAGATTTTATTTATTTAAAGGGGAGAGAGAGAGAGAGAGCACGTGTGAGCAGGGTCAGGTGCAGGGAGAGGGAGAGAGAGAATCTCAAGCAGACTCCACGCCGAGTGCTGATCCCGACGTGGGGCTTGATCTCCCAACCCAGAGACCATGACCTGAGTCGAAATCAAGAGTCAGACTCCCAATGGACCGAAATGGACCGAGCCATCCCAGGCGCCCCTGTAGTAAAGTATTTAAAAGGGAAAATGTGTAATATATTGGTAACACTGTGATGGGCATGTAGTAGGAGCTTACTTGGTATTTGTTGAGTCAATGAGTGACCATCTAAAGAGACAGCATGCTTTCATGGAAAGAATAGTCTGTGGTTGATAGGACACCTGCTTTCTACGCCTAGCTCTGCTTTAAGTTGCTGGGGAGTGATGATGATTCTGTCCTAGAACTCAGGGCCTTCATTTGAGAAGTGAAATGTTGGGTCTGGAGGTCTCTAAGGGTCTGTCCCATTCAGAGATGTAAGATTAATTTTCCTGTTTCAAGCATTAAATGCATTTTAGATTTTAAATAGTTAATCAATAGTTTAATGGATTGTTGATTAAAAATACTTTATAAATTTGGACAGTTAAGTTGAACCAAGCGATTTTAGCTTCTGGTTGTTATTGTTCAGACAGTGCTTCTGGCTGCAAATGTTATTCTTTTATTTTTCTGCTGATCACTAAGGGGAGTTTTGGATAAGAAAACTAAAATAAGAACTCATTTTTATGGTTTACATGTAATTAATTAATCCTCATATTTCACCCGTTGTTCTGATGACCCGGGGACACCAATGTGATAGGTTTTTCTGTCCTCATATATTGCTGGGACAGCTTCATGTTCTGACTGAAGCATTTCATAGAGAAATCATATGTTTCTTTCTGTATGTTTTTAGATCAGCAGGTCAAAAAGTACAAGATTGTTACTTCTATCAAATTTTTATGGAAAAAAATGAGAAAGTTGGAGTTCCTACAATTCAGCAGTTATTAGAATGGTCTTTTATCAACAGTAACCTGAAATTTGCAGAGGTTAGTGATTATTGTATTTTATGTGACAGTCCTTAGTAATCTTGAGACTACTACTAGATTTAATAACTGTTAATTTTATCCCACTGAGAACACAGTAACTGTTAACAAAACACAAATTAAGAAAAAAAGCTCGGTGTTTCAGTTGTGTCCTAGTAGAAAATGCCTTAGAATTAAGATTGGACTTTCTGGATTTTTGGTGCCAAAGAACATATAAAGTTAATTTGTAACTTGAAAACTTTTGAGTAGTTTTTGAAGGAAAAGAAGATTTGTGTTTTTTTTTAAACTGTCATTTTACCCAGTTTAACATTTTACCTAAGCATATTAGCCAAACATCAAAAAAGAATGTTTACTTTTCCTTCAACAAGAGACAAAATAAATTCACTTATATTGGTTTGTTAGTGAACAAGTGATAGAAATTATTTTTCTTTTATTGTTTACTGTGTCTTCATGATCTTAGTGGTACATGCTTGTGGTTTATTTTTATTGAATTTATTTCTGAAAGAATGTTCTGGGAAAGCTTTTAACAGCCACATTTATTTGTTGAAATAGAAGGAATGGTGTCCTTCAGCGACCACAGTTTCTTTATTATACTTGCCAAAACAATGTTTCTAAAATGTTTACTTTAAATATAAACCCACAGTGGAGTGTTACTCTAGAATGTCATCGTATTGTTAAAGCCCAGGGTTGTTGACCTGTGTGACCTCTGGGTGTCCACAGAATGGATCCCGGACCACTTAAACACTTGTGGCTCACTGGCGCTCTGCCTCCCCGCTCCACAGTCACGCTTGGATCCTGCGTCCAGGCCATCGGTGTTACGGCAGAACCGCTGCTTGGCGTGATGACCGTGACTGCTTCGGTTTCATAGGGGAAATTTTTTTCAGCACTTCAATTCTAAAGATATGTGTATCTTGTTCTTAGGCACCGTCCTGTCTGATTATTCAGATGCCTCGATTTGGAAAAGACTTTAAACTGTTTAAAAAAATTTTTCCTTCTCTGGAGTTAAATATAACAGATTTACTGGAGGACAGTAAGTATAAGATTTTTTAGCTTGTTTTGTTTATTTTTCACAAATAGGCCGGTCTCATTAATTATGAGTCAGAGTCTAACAGGATGTGATTCTTCTAGAAGGCAATTCAGTATCTGAAGAGCCTGGAAATACTAAGCTAGTACTTTCAGTTCTAGGTTTGCCAAGAAAATAATCAGAGATGCGAGTAAATATTCTATATGCAAATGTATTTATTTTCATATGGTGAAGAAATTAGGAATGAGCTATTTGGGAGAAGAGTAGTTCAATGAATTATGGTGAATCTGTACAATGAAACTACTGCCGTTAAACTTCATGTTGTGAAGAGCAGACTGCATGAAGGTAGTTATGACATAATGTTAAGTGAAAAGGGAGGTTGGTCCTTTCTGTAAGAGGACCCCCCCACACACAACGTACACGCACACACGCGCACACACAGGGTTACATAAACCTGCAGATATAAAATTATTGGAGAAAATTCACAGGGGTGTTGTGACTGTGGTTATCTCTTGCTAACTGAAATTGTAGATGGATGCTTAACGGTTTTCTTCTTTATATTTTTTTGATTCCTTGAATTTTCATCAGTAGACATTTCATAATCATGTGAAAACATTCTAGAATACACTGTTTTAAAAAAAATTGCCACTTGGTACACCTGGGTGGCTCACTTGGTTAAGTGTCTGCCTTCAACTCAGGTCATGATCCCAGGGTCCTGGGACTGAGCCCCAAGCCCTGGGTCAGGCTCCCTCCTCAGTGGAAGCCTGCTTCTCCCTCTCCCTGCCACCTGCTCGTGCTCGCTCTTGCTGGTGCTCTCTCTCTCTCTCAAATGAATCTTAAAAAAAACCCTGTCACTTGATCATAGGAAATGTCTTTTTAAAGATACCTGAGTCCAGGGAAATACAGCATAACATTTGTAGGGGCACAGAGGAGTGGACTTGTTGAGTCTAAGTCCTCAATAAAGCTTACCTTTTCCTTTTAATTTTTTAATGGAAGAACGCATGTTTAAAGGCCCCATAACCTCTCTCCCACCCCTACTGTTCTAGCCCCCAGGCAGTGCCGGATATGCGGGGGGCTCGCCATGTACGAGTGTAGAGAGTGTTACGATGACCCTGACATCTCCGCTGGAAACATCAAGCAGTTTTGTAAAACCTGCAACACTCAAGTAAGCTTGCCGTCACTTAATGGAAGTTCTCTCCTTAAATAGGAAATTATTTGTAGTTGGAAACATTTCAGATTTTGAAAAGTTTTCGAAACCATTATTAACTTGAATTCATAATCAAGAGGTATTGCTCATGTGTCTCCTATTTCCCCGGTGGGCTGTTGAGAAGTACTCAGTTGCTGTTTATAGGGTCGAATTAAGTTAGAGTGAGTGGAGCCCATTTGCTGGAGACACTGAGTTTGGCTCACTAGTGACATTCTCTTCGTGCTCCATTTCAGGTCCACCTTCATCCCAAGAGACTAAACCATAAATATAACCCGGTGTCACTTCCCAAAGATTTACCTGACTGGGACTGGAGGCATGGCTGCATCCCCTGCCAGAAGATGGAATTGTTTGCTGTTCTCTGCATCGAGACGAGCCACTATGTCGCTTTTGTGAAGTATGGGAAGGACGACTCGGCCTGGCTCTTCTTTGACAGCATGGCTGATCGGGATGGTATTTTATTTGATTTTTATTTATTTATCTTTTAAGATTTTATTTATTTGAGAGAGAAAGGGAGAGAGAGAAAGGGAGAGGACCAGCAAGGGGAGGGGCAGGGTGAGAGGGAGAAGCAGACTCCCTGCTGAGCAGGGAGCCCAATGCGGGCCTCAGTCCCAGGACCCTGAGATCATGACCTGAGCAGAAGGCAGACGCTTAACCAACTGAGCCACCCAGGCGCCCCCGGGATGGTATTTTAAGAACTTTTCTTCTTCGTGTGGCACCATTTTAGTTTGTCGTGGGATAGTTCATAGAGCATAGTCTGTTCTGAGTGATAGAATGAAGTATGTGGAAAGCCTCTCAGGAGTATTTTGGTGACAGAGTCTTTATATCTTGAAGTGCATATGCAGCCCTGTTACCAAATTAAGGAATAATAGCGTTGTGGTATTTTGACACACATGGGGTTTTTATTAAAAGAAGAATCCTAAAATTCCTCCTTTAGGGCTGAGAGGTTTTCCTTTCAGCTTCGTCTTCTTTTATTCTCAGGCTCCTCTCCTTTTCTGTACAAGCCGTGGTCGCCATGTGTGGAGCGCCTATGTGCCGAGCTCTGGGAAACATGTTGGGTCGTTGTACCGAAATCTCGGCAGGATGGGGATTACTCCTCTTTTCCTGTTATTAAAGCTCAAGTTAAGGTGCCTGAGGTCATATAGCTCGTACTTAACTCTGTCTCTCTGACCTCATTGCTTATGTCTTTTAGACTACATTACGTTGTCTTCTGAACGATGAAGCAAAGAATAGAAATAAATGTCTTCTTTGGAAAAATAACCCTATTCTGCATGTAATGTTTCTTCCTGAAATGGGGAGTATGCTGCCCCTTCTAGGCCGTGTTTGAGGAAGCTTAGGCATTATTTAACAGGTACCTAGTGAGCGCGTGTGCAGTACCAGGGGCTCGCACCTGACTGGAAAGCATCCGGGGTCGGCCATTTGGAAAAGCCCTTGAGAGGCCGGGCCAGGAGAGCCTTTCTGGGAGCGCCTAAAACCACACCAGGTCCTCCTTCAGTCTGCCGATGTGTGAAGCAAAGCCTTGCGAGACTGGCACAGATATGTATTTAAAATTTAGGGAGGTGAAATACTGTTCATTTTGCTACATGTGCTCTAAACCTGATGACCTCATGGTGGAGCGTCCGGGGTCCTTCTGTCTGGGAAGGGACATTGGACGTGAGGAGTTGGATGTTGTGTGATTACGTATATGGAACACTATTCCCTCATAAATCCAGAGAAGCTAATAAAATAGGTTTTGGATTTCACTCAGGATATGCTTCCTTTTACTAATTTTATTCCATTGGCCCAGAATCCTTTCAGAAACCAAGAAGTGAGAACACTGTCAAGACTTAAAAGGACCCTTGAACTTCTAGGAATCAGAAGTAAAATACGGTCCTTCAGATCTTAGAAGGCAGCCTCCGCTAAATTTAGAGTTGTAAAATCACTTTGGTAGGTCAGGGTGGCCAAGGGGCTTAGAATTCGACTGCCCTAAATAGAGCTCTGCCTCTTTTCCTCAGGCGGCCAGAACGGCTTCAACATCCCTCAAGTTACCCCGTGCCCAGAAGTGGGGGAGTACCTGAAAATGTCTCCCGAGGACCTGCACTCCCTGGACTCCAGAAGAATCCAAGGCTGCGCACGAAGACTTCTCTGTGACGCGTACATGTGCATGTACCAGAGCCCAACCATGAGTCTGTACAAGTAATCGGGGGCATCTGGGCAGGGGCGGTGGCCAAAGGCGAGGTGGTCCGGTCGCATTTGCCCCGAGCTGGCGGTTTTGTTCCGCGTCCATTGCCGGCAATGGATGTCTTTGTGGTGGTGATCCTGCCGAAAAGGAGTCCTGTGTTTAAAAAACCAATTGCTTTTGTGTTACTGAAGTATTTAATAAGAAGCATTTTGCACTCTAGAAAGTATGTTTGTGTTGATTTTTTAAGAAGTCTAAATGAAGTTATTAATACCTGAAGCTTTAAGTTAAGTGCATTGATCATATGATATTTTTGGAAGCATAAAATTTTAATTGTGACAGTTTAAAACCTCTTTTAGTCCATTGAGAATGTAAATAAATGTGTCTTCTTTATGGACCAAGGATATGAAATCATTTTTCCTTTTAGCTGTTGGCTGCCTTGAGGAAGAAATATGTTGGTTTTATTAAGAGTCTGCTTTCAATCCACTTATGATAATTGTGCTGAGTTTGGTTTGTTAATTCTCTCCTATATAGTGCTGAGTCCTGCATGCACGCAGCCCTCTGAGCTCCTGTGTCTCCGCAGTAGTGGCCAGAAAAGTAGTTACATCCCTTTAATGGTATTGTTTTCTATTTGTTTTGGTTTTGAGGTATCTCAGTGATTTTGTCATAAAACGTCTGTTTTTGATGTAATTTTCCTGGGGGATTTGCATATACAGCAAACTGAAGCTCTTCATTCATACCAGTAACTGTCAGCTGAGAAGTTTGGGTTGTTTTTGTGGTTTTTGTTGTTGTTGTTGTTTGTTAAGGCTCTCTATTTTCTAGAACAGGGCACAATGAAGTTTATGAAAGCGTCGGGGTGATAAATAGGTTTCTACACAAAAACATCACTCATTAGAAAATAAATTTGAATCTGGAAAACTCATTAAAATCTCCCCGAAGAGATATATTGGCTTTCTAAACCTCTCCTGTTGTGAGGAGGACCGTCCAGAACATAAGTGAGGTTGGCCAGTCTGCTCACTAAATCCAGCTTGATTTTGCGGGAGATCATGGCAGTTACGAATCAGATGCATTACCGAAATGTTTGCAGCAGCTTCGTCCTCCTGGTAAAATACGTAGAACACGGATGTGTTCTTAGCTCATGTCCACAGCGCATGTCTAGACCACAAGTGGATGTCGAAGACTAGAACTGCAGGTTATAAATGTCCGCGCCGTGGAACGTGCTGTGGTCTGTGTTTCCTCCGAGCGTCCTTTTGCGGTATTGTTGTCCTTCTGGAAAGACTTCCTAACCATGTAGAAAGAAGAGTTGTCATGTGTATATAGCATATGACTTCATAAAACATTTAATGTCAAATGAAAGTAGAAAGAGTGTTTATAAACCCTGCAGTTAGGTTTTTTTAAGTCACATTTACCTTTGCTTCTGTCATTCCATTTTGCTAATATTTATTAGCTTTATAAATTGTAGTAAGGTAAAAAACTCTTTCATCTTGTAATTTTTTCATTTTTGAAATGAAAAAGCACATAAATTTTGCATGAGGTTTTTCTAAATGCTTGCTTGGGTGGAGCTGGGAGGTGACTCCTGGGTCAGGGGTTGGGGTGAGCAACCCAGGCCAGTGGGGCTGGCACCGCTTCTATCCACCTTGGGTAACAAGGGAGGGTCCTGTTATAGGTAAATGGCTTCTTTCTATCCCTTGGATTCATTTAGTTTTTCACCTAACACATAATTCAGGAACAAGAGAAAGACACAGTAATTAATCTTATGCAACTTGTATCGTCATGCCAATGTCTGAGATCTCTTATGGCTCTGACCTTCTACAAGACCAGTTGGCCCTTAGTAAAACAGTGTTGAGTGAATAAATTGATCAATGTGATTTTTTAAAAGATTATCTGGAGGAATGGCCAGGAATCTCTGTCTAGGTAAGAATGGATTTGACAGTTAAAAAAGAGGAGAAAGTTCTTTTTCTTTGAAACAAAGTACACATTCAGGAAGGTCTGTCCTGCCCAGCCTCTTGTGGCAGAAGGCTTGAAGAAGACCCATCTGGATGCATGCACGGTTTCCCCCGGGATGTGGAGACTCCTTCCAGGGGGAGGGGCGGCACCCATTAATTATTTCTGAGGATATCGCCTTCATGTAGAACCTCTGTCCTTTCACTGTTACCTGGGGGAGGGAGCACTCAGTAAGGGGAAGCCAGGGCCAGCTGCCGTGTTCTCTGTGGAGGGGCGAGGCTCTTCCCCCGGCTCTGGATGGTCCTTCTGGGCAGTCCCTCCTCGTCCCTGTCCCAGCAGAGCCCGTGTGGCAGGTGGGCACCCTCAGGGCTGGCACCTATATGGCACCAGTGCCTCATGTACCTGGTGATTTATTTAATTTTTAGCCTTAAGTTTCCTTTAATATTTTCCCGTTGGCTTCTAAAATGTTTTGGTTATCCCTTTTTCCATATCCTATCTAAAATCTAGATGGCAATAGAGTAGAATTATTTATAACATGGTTTATGATTCATAGCTACAAATAGAAAATGTAACAAGTCCTGTTCGCCCACCTCCCAACTAAATTCACACTTGTAAGTGTGTGTGTGTGTGTGTGTGTGTGTGTGTGTGTAGGTTTAGGGGGTGGGAGGCAGATGGAGGGAGGGGGGAGGGAGAGGAACCATGTCATGAGGTAGAGGCTAAGTGTGTTTGTCCCTCACAATCAGCTTTATAAAGGAGTTATAGTTTGACTCCATGCCTGAAAGAATGCTTTGTAAGACTGAGAAAACACATGGAAAGCCAAGAGAAACAGTAACAAAAGTCAATTATAGTTGTTAGAATTGCTAAGGATGATCTCCTTAGAATAGTTTAGGATTTTTGTAATTCACATTTGCCAAAGTGTTATAGGTAAATGGCTTCTTTCTATCCCTTGGATTCATTTAGTTTTTCACCTAACACATAATTCAGGAACAAGAGAAAGACATAGTAATTAATCTTATGCAACTTGTATCGTCATACCAAGTCCTGTTGTTTGAACTTGGTGTCTTCTTAAGTTCAGGCTTTACTCCCCTCCTCAGGTGGGTCTCCACAGCCAGCTAGATAATGTTGCACCTGCTTGGCCGATCGGAGACAGAGAGGTGAGCCGAGAATACAGTAGACTTTAGCTAAGCAACTGCCCACCAGTGGGTATTTAGTGGACATTTATTACTGAGGACTGTGCCAGAAGGAATAGGAGACAGGGTCCCTGCCTTCGAACAGCTTAGCACCTACTTCTGACCACAGAGTTCCTACTCCTGGTGGCTTAGTGTAAGGACACCAGGTCTTGGGGGAGCTCTGGGACTCAGTAACAGGAAAAGAAGTGACCCTGGTCCACCCCTTTCTCTGGCTCTCACTCTGTTAGCCTTAGATGACTGCTTCACTACTGTGGACCTTCGTGTCCTCCGTATAACAAGGGGGTTGGGCTATCACATTTTATAGAAAAAAATACCAACTTGTGGGTCCCAGGCCACACCCGCTGGATCGGACTCTTCAGGAGTGGAGCCTAGGGGACTGGTTAGGAAAAGGCTCCAGCAGGCGAGCCCGATGACCAGCCAGATTTGAAAACTACTGAGCTAAAAGATCTCAAAAATATCTTTTCTTTATGCGGCTGTGTGATTGTATGATGTTATGGCACTCATTATTCTACATAAATGTGGGTGATTGGGTATTTATCACATTGTTTATCTGTGTTTACATGTGAATTTATATAAGAAATGCATTTGAGTATATATACCTCAACCCACTGTTTCCTAGAGGTTTTAGCAGTCTGTGGAACACACATCTTAAGAGGATATTCGATATTATTTACCTGGACATTTGTCTTCCATTTTATTTCTTTAGGGGAAACTGAGGCTCTCTGTGGGTACCAGAGAAATGGGAAAACCAAACTGTGCAAAATTAAAACATTATTTTGTACTATCTGCTCTTTGATGATGAAAATTTTAACATCACTTGAGAAGATTTTTCTCTGGGGTAATAAATTAAAAAATAAGATCTCCTTCTCTGGGAGTTAGTGAAGTTAACACACCCACGGTTCCCCGTCAATGAAAATAATACGTGAGTCCCCCCAGGCACGTTGGGGGAGTGGAGGAGGAGGAGAGCGTATTAAAATGGAAACCAGCGTGCACACGGGAGGGCTGAGGACAGCAGAAGGTACCCGCCTCCAAGCCGATGTGGAGCGTGGGGCCCCACGAAGCCTGGGTCTCCGCGTGCCTCTTGCGGTCCTTGTCACTTGTCAGAGACTAAGCTTGTTTGGGGTGAGGCTCCCCCCGCAGGGGGTTTCCCTTGTACTTGTCTGTGCTCCTTCCAGAAGTTTCACTGGAGGGAAAAGAGAAGAAAGGATGCTTTATTTTACTGTACATCCTGGGGCAGTGGTCGGGTCTCTCTCGAGTCAGGGAGCAGTGCCGAACAGCCAGCCAGCAAACGTGGCCAGAGACCACGACCGAGATGCAGGGAAGGAGCTCTTCCTTCTCCCCAATGCTGGTCAACGCCGGCGTTTGCAGGAGGTCCCTCTGGAGCCTGGCTTGATTTCCTGACCCTCAGGCTTGGCCATTTTTGTTTGCCTACGTGTCAGAGTGTCTCGTTCCGTCACAGAGGTCAGGGTTTGGGGGGCGGGGGCTGGGGAGGACACCAGTTACGGGGGAGGGTGCTGCCCTGGAGACCACACGCCTCAGCTCTCTCTCTTGCAGTCCTCAACACGGTCCGCTCTTGCTTTGTGCTTTTTTCTGGAGAGATTATGTTGGAGACTGCACCGTCTCTGGTTTTGTTTTGTGAAATGGCCTATAGTACTGTCGAATTTTAACTCCAGAGAGTCTAATGTCCAGTCACCAACATTCATTTTTTTTTTTTATCTTTCAGTCCCATTTGAAATTTCCCAGGGAAGTTGTGGTTATTCATAAATTGGTGTAAAGGAGCACATTTTGTACTGCATTTCACATATCTGTTGTCTTGTTCAGCATTCTTTTTTTTTTTTTGGCCTGAAGAACATCCTGTATTTATGAAGATATTCTTTAAAAATAATACCCCATAAAATATCCCTTTACTATCAGATTGTTCTGATTTAGCCTTAATTTTGTTAAATTTTTTAGAGATGAATGAAGTGCTGCTGTGGAAAGAAATGTACTATATACTATTTCTGTATCATTAAAATTAAATTTTTATGGTTCCTTTTCCTCGATTTCTTTGGGGGAGGGTTTCGGGTTACGGGAAACTGGGATGGAGTACCACCTCTTACACTGTTGCAGGTGCCAGGCAGGTGCACCCCTTGGGGGAAAAGCTGTGCCTGGACGTGCAGCCTCTGTCCTCATTACGACCGTTCTAGAAAACCTCAGACTTCTGCTCTGGGCGATGTGCCAGTGGGTTGCCTCCTGGCATCACGGTTCCCAGCAGTTTCTTGAAGTAATTGGGCATTTCAGAGCTCTGGCGCTGATAAGAGCTGATTTCTGCCAGGCTCTAAACCACTCCAACTAGCAGTTGCCCTCCTGAGCCTCCTCGTCTCTAAACATGGGCACAAAGCTGTCTACGAGAATAGTGTGCCCTGGTCCCCCACGGCGGCCAAGGAGGCCGTTCAACACTCTGCTGTCCTCTCTGACCCAGAGCATTGATCACAGGATGCGACACGGGCTAACACTCTCATCATCTTCTAGGTACCGATAGAACAAGTCTTCCTCAGGCATTCCTTGGAGTTCAGGTCCCTTGCTGCCAAGGTAGAGAGGCCAGAATGGTCTAAGTGATACTGATAACAATAGTACATTCAAGAACCTTCTTGTTTCAAAAACCTCTAGCTGAACAAACACTTTGGTGATCAAGAAACGTTGCCATTTTAACATCCTTCGGTCAGACTCCAGGGTCTGTGTGCTTCATCCTAGAGGCCATTCTTACGGAGTCTGGGTAGGTTAGTGTGGCAGCGAGGGTGTAGGCTCACGTGCCTGCCTGTGGATAGGGACCACCCAGTGAGAAAGAGTCTGGGTCAGAGGAGAGCTGAGCCGCTTGGCAGGGAAAGCACCAGCCCATTCTAAGCCTCCCTTGGCAGGGCCAGGCTGGGTGCTCTTCTGACTCTGGGAGTCAGGTCATCCCCCATGAAAGCCTGCAGCTCTCAACCCCGGCTGTACACTGCATTCGAGCACGGAGACTTCAGACCTAGAATACGAGTGGCTGCCCAAGAGATTAGAATCTGCAGACAGGGCCAGCCAGGCACTGGATATTTTTCAAAGCTCTTTACATCTGTCCATCGTGTAGCAAGATTGGGAGCCACTTGTCAGGAGGACTGGGGTTTTTTTGAGAGATGTAATCTACTTATTATTCCCTGATGGAACTTTCTGCTCCAAAAAAAAAAAGAGGATCGTGAACTTGAACAAGCTCCCAAGGGGAAGTGGAAAATCTCTTACGGGGCTCCTGGCCTTGACTCTGGAGAAAGAACCTTGGAAATGTATGCTGGACGTGTTCTAGAGGCAGGAGAAAGCCTTTGGAAGAGGGATGAATTTCTCTCCCGAAGAGGGCTTGACCAGAGATACCCACAAGGGGCATGATGAAGATGCTCTTCTCTCCATTCAGGGAATGTTCCAGATGGTGTATAAACTTAGATGTCGTAAACAAGAAAACCCACCAGGCTGATTAGGTAAGAGGCAGAGGAGTTCTTGGGAAAAGACTCAGATTTGGGGGGGCAGCCAGCACGCTGCACTGTGGACAATCGTGTCTGGGTATGTTACCAGCTTGGAAGACTTCTGCGGTGCTGAATGTCACTTGTGGGGGGGGGGATGGGGCGGGGAGGGGGGAGATGTAGTCTCTGAGGGCTAAGCCAGGAGTTAGGTGAGTGAAGACTGATCCAGACAGCACGAACAGCGAAGAACCCATCCAGGGGTGACCTTCATCACAGATGCAAATTGTATCTGCTGCTTGGACTCTTGAATTTCATACATCAAACCATTCCCAGACAAATAATCCTGTGTCTGTTTTAAGTACTGCTTTTTCCAAAGTAGCCTGTGGTTGCCAACTTTGCCTGGGCTGCCTTCTTGAGTCCCTCTCCTTCACTCCTCCCCACTTCATGAGGTGTTGAATGGGACCACGGAGGTCTGACCTTGCAGGTGCCAGTCAGTGGCAGGCACAGTCTCATCAGCCTGTGCAGTAAATGAGGTCAGGTCTTGGACCATGATCCATGGCTTCCTCGCTGCCCATTCTAAATAGCTAAAGGGAGGCAAAGCTGCTCCCTGCAGTGGGGCAAGGTGGGGTTACCGTCTTGCCATCTACATTCTACATATTCTAAACAAGTGTGTGTTTTACTCTTTCTGACCATCTCTGCGAACTTCGGACTATTTTGTTTAGCTGTATTTCCAAACCGTGTGTAGGTCGCCCCTTGTGGATGGGACGGGCCGCCGCAGGTGGAAAGCTAAAGTGCAGTCTAGGGTTTCTGCTCAGAGGTCAAGTCCTCAAAGAGGCCTTCTTCACAGCCCATGTCAGCTGGTACTGTCCTGGTAAATGTTTAACAACCAGCTCTCCAGGGAGAGAAAAAGCCTGGATCTCTAGCCTTGCTGATTTGGGGGTATAAATACTCTCACCATGGCCAATGGTGAGCCCCCAGTGTGCTGTCTAGGTGGATTTGGAAAGAGATGCAAGTAGGATTGCACATACATTTGTAGCATTTCTACTGACCAGATAGACCCAAACACCTGAGCACAGATCAGGGGCAGCAGCCACAGCCCTTAGACCAAACCCAGCTCACTGCTTGTTTCTGGCAATATTTTATTGGAACACAGGCCTGTCCATTCATGTTACACATCTACGGCTGCTTTTTCCCAGTGGTTACCACGGAATTTGTGTGCCCCACTCAGCCTAAAATATTTACCGTCCTGTCCTTTACAGAAAACATTTGCTCACCCCTAGCGTAGATAATTGTAAAATGTAAGATAATTCAGAAGTGATGAGTTTTATTTTTTTATTTTTTTTTAAAGATTTTATTTATTTATTTGACAGAGAGAGAGATCAGATCACAAGTAGGCAGAGAGGCAGGCAGAGAGAGAGGAGGAAGCAGGCTCCCCACTGAGCAGGGAGCCCGATGCGGGCCTCGATCCCAGGACCCTGAGATCATGACCTGAGCCGAAGGCAGAGGCTTTAACCCACTGAGCCACCCAGGCACCCGAAGTGATGAGTTTTAAACAGAACTTATTTAATGAAATTTAATGATAACTTTTAAATACAACTTCTTAGCTTATGTAATTAAACTTGGAGAATAGATGTGTTTAAGAACCGGCTCTCAAAATTCCTGAAAATGTATCGGTGAGCTTCTGAGAGCCAGCTCCTGGTTACCAGTGGTTATCGAGAAGTGCTTGTGCTCACCGCGTGCGCCCAGGACCGTTCATTCTCTCCACCGCACCTCTGGTTTATTGTGGTCATTAGGTCGCCGGACCTAATGGTTTATTGTGGTCTCTTTGCACCAGAAGCAGGGACTTCCCCTAGGTCCCTCGGTTCCCTTTCCTTAGCACCTTGAACAGTGCCCTGTACAAAGCAGGTGCTCAAACATTTGCAGAGTCAAAGAAGGAAATTTTAACTTTGCGTGGAAGCCAGCCTATTCACTATGTTGATTGACATGGCCTGAGTTAGATCACCATCCCTGTGTCTTTTGAGATCATACAAGAGGTCCGGCCTCTGGTTCCCCACATAATGTTTCCGCTGAGAAATAGAGAGATCGTATGATTTCCCTCCTGAGTTTTTATGGACTTGAGATGAACCCATCCGTATACAGTGCTTAGCACAGCCTGTACTTAGCAAACCCTCAGTATATGGTCACTACCAGCAGCAGAAAGCGGTCGTGGTAGTATAATCATGAATTTGAGAGACAGGCTGCCAGTCTAATCAACATGTCTCTCTGCACCTCGCTTCTCCCTCCCTGATCTTATTTTCAGGTCATACTCCCAAGTCTTCAGATTGCTTTTCCAGATTTAGAGCTAATTATGCAAGTGTGTCCTCTTGGCGCAGCACCGCCATCTTGTGGTCATAGTGGGTTATGGCAATGTCCCGGCTCTTCACTCCCCGCTCCACCAGCAGCCAGGTCCCAGGTTTGGGAAGCAGCAGGTGATTGTTGAAAGCAAATGTGGCAATGAGTCGGGGCTTACACAACGGGTTACAAATTACGTCCTGGAGGGTTTAGGCTTCGTCTGTGTCATTTCAGGACAGCTGGCTCTTGTGGGGCATTTCTACTTGGGCCTGTCCTCTCCCACTCTCTCTGTCCCTCCATCTACCTTGAGCTTTCAGGTGGCTTTCTGTTTATTTCAAACGAGTTAGTGCCATCTACTGGGTGAAGGCCGCAAGGTCGATGTGAGGTCTTCTCTCAGGGATCTGCAGAGGAATGAGTTACAAACCTGTGGCTTTATGGGAAGAACCCAGGCAAATGAATAAAAGGATCCTGATGTCAAGCCCCTTAATTGTTGCATACTTCTCTCTTTGCTAGAAACGTTCTTCTATGAGGGAAGGAGGCGCGGGAAAGGACTGTTACTGTGAGCCTAGTGGCTACTGTACTAACTGAGCTACAATTGTCAGGGTCTCTGTGTGAAAACCGGTCACACTCTCATCAATGTTTCCTAAACGGTGGTCTGCAGGCCACCTGCATCCAGGTCAGTGAAGGCCTTAAGAAGGCAAGAGTCCACCCCCGCCCCCAAACCGTGCAGAATCTTACTCTCAGACCAGGGCTCTGGAATCTGCGTTTTGAGCACACACACCCCCCCCCCAATCCTACCTTTGTGGAAAAGACTGTTTTCTTTCAGCAAAACCTGGAAAGAATTTTCACTTGGATTTAGGCTTTAGTAAAGTGCTCTGTGTGCTAATGAGAACACACATCTCTTAGCAAAGACATGGCTCCCACCTTCACTCGTTCTGTGCGGTGGCTTGCTAACAGAGCACAAAGCCCATGCGCCAGCCCCTGGCACATCCCAGGTGCCGCTCCGCACACTGCTGCCCCTGCCAGCCATGCCCCCCTGCTCTGCTGTCTCACTCCTCTGCTCCGCAGGCGGGGTGAGGCCCGGCCACACACCTGTGCGCAGGCTCAGCACCGGGGCGCCTCGTCAGTCTGCTGACTAATCCCTTTTTTGGTTCTTCCTCAGCCCCCAATCCTAAACAGTTACACACAGATCGTGAATGACATGGATGTTCAAGACACGCAAGCTTATTTTATTTTAAAGCCTTAACATTTTGTATGCCTTTTACAGAGCAATTCTATTGCTAGGACATTTTTTCTGAGGACATGATGCTCACAGCAGTGGCTGAGATTAGCTCTAAGAGTCTGGGCTACATTGTAACTGACAAACTTAAAGGTGCGGGACCTTGATCAATTCATTGTATGGCTGGATTGTGTATGCAGGAGCCTGTGGCCATCCAAGATTCTTCTAGAACACCATTTTTTTTAATGACATGAGCCAAGGTCTACAATGTATTAGTTGCAAAAAAACAAAAACAAAAACAAAACAAAAAAAAACGGGTCATAAAAACTTACCTAACACATCTGACTTGGCTTGTAGAGAGATTTGTGAGAATGTCCTGAAAAGTTTGCAAGTGGGGACCCCACTGACGGCACCGACTGCAGTGACCACCAATGAGTTTTATGTTTTCGAGTTTCCCCCGTGTCGGAAGGATGCCAGTTGAGACCCACGGCTGACTGAGTGACAGGACGTGCAGGGAGGCTGGCTGGGCAGGGGCCGTTCATCAGACAGAGATACTGGCTATGGGAAAGTTTGGGAGCGGTGAGTCAAACACCGTGGGGATGTTTGGGAGTTGGGGGTGGTCATTTGGGAGGCCATTTAGCGTGATGAAGACCAAGGTGCATGGCCACCTGTTTTGTAAGCCGATGACCCCCACCTCCTGGCAGTCCTGGCAGGAAGGCCACGGGGAGTGCATGGGGAGTGGAAAGGAAGGCAGGGGGGGCCCACGGAGACCAGAGGGCTTTTCTGACCACAGGGAGGGCGTGGATGGCAGCTGGCGCCCGAGGGTGAGGCCGCCAAGACCTCACCACGTCAGAGGTGTGGCTGGGGGCGCTCTGGGGGTGCTGCCCACGGCTGGATCCAAACAGAAGCTGTTCGTCCCAGACCCGCGAGGCGGAGCGAGGGGGCCTGGGAGGGGCAGCAGAAACTGCAGGAGCAGCCGGGGAGGCTGAGGCAGCCGAGCAGCGGTCCGGCACACGATGCACGCTGGGGAGCGGAGAGAACTCCCCGCGCTCCGGGCGCTTCGGTGTGGCGCGGGCTCGGGCCACGGCCCTCGGGCCGCGTCTGCTCCCCTCTCCGCTGGGCCTTCCGTCCTCCCTGTGGCCCCGAGAAAACACCCTCGCTGCCTTCCCCTCCCCGTCCGAGTGGCCAGAACTCAGAGAGAGCTTCGCTTTACCGGCGGAGAGACAACGCCAAGGGCAGCGGCGGGCCGCGCGGTGTGTCTTGGACGCCCAGAGCAGGGCGCCGGGAAGGAAGTGTGCGGTCGACTGCATTCCTGTGGGGGGCCCGGGGGCCTGGGGTGGGGTTGGGAGTGGGAGCTGGGGAGCAGGAGGAGCCGCACTGGGCTCCGTGGCCTTGGGTGCCGATGGGGAAAAGGCGCGGCTCTACCCTGAGCAAGGCGTGTCCGCACCCGGTGCCTCGGTGTCCCCGCTTGGTGAGCCTCGGGCCCTGCGTTCCTATATGCGACCTCTCGTGCTTACCAGAACCCCCTCCCGGTTCCCAAATGAGGACCTCGAGGCCTAGGCAGAGCCAATGGGACTTGAACTTGGGGCTGCCTGGCTCCGGAGTCCTGGCATTGGCTCTAAACTGGGGGTAGTGTTGGGGAGGGAGTCCCAAGACCGTTCTGTCGGCTCCCACCTGCTCCTGCTTCACACCTGCTGGTCTCTGCTCCAGCCAGCTGGCCCTCCGACGGGGAGCCCTGCCTGCCAGGGAAGGGCCCGATCGGGCGCTGTGTATGTGTGGCCTGATGTTTGGAACCATCCTCTGGGACCGGCGCCCCTGCACGGCAGCGCTGAGCTGGGGCAGTATTTAGGGATCCCCAGGCCACCTGCTGCAGGCGAGGCTCCGTGTGGCAGCAGAGAGCAGGAGCCCTGGTCCCCAGAGCTGGGCGAGGGGATGCTCTGCCGTCCCCCGCCCCCCGCCCTCTGGGCATGTCCGCATGGGCTCCATCATCTGCCTCCTTCATGTCAACTATAGGGACCCTTCCAGCGCCGGGCGGCCTCCCTCTGCTCCCCCCAGTTCCTCCTCCTGACCCCAGCGACAGCCACTATTTTGACTTCTGTCACCCTGGCTTCATTTTACCAGGTTTTGGACATCACGCAAAGGGAGATGCGGCTCCAGTACCTTTGTTTTGGGGCTGCCTGATCCAAACAGCTGGGCGATCCAATAGACCCTTAAAAAAAAAAAAGTTTATGTGCCTCAGTTTACCCCTGAGCACCAATTTCACGGAGCTATTGTTTACATACAGTATTTTAAGGAAACAGATGAGTTTTGACAAACTTTCTCTTTGTGTTAAAGTTCAGTTACTTTGTTCAGTTACCTCCAGCTCAACAGGATGTGTGTGTGTGTGTGTGTGTGTGTGTGTGTGTGTGTGTGTGTGTGTGTTTCCCCCTTTTTTCAAACCCAGGCCCAGCGCAGAAGGAGAAAACTCTCCAGAAGTTCAAGCTGGCAAGCAGGCCTTGTCTTCAATACCATTAGCATCAGGGGTGTGGGCCTTCAGAGCAGTTGGGATTGGGTCCAACCCTTCGTTTTAAAGTCGGGGAGCCTACAGTCTACACCCCGGGGCCTCCCAGTGCTCACGGCGTATCTAGTTCATGTGGTGAGCTCGAGACAGAGCTGGATTGGAACCCAGAAGGGCCTGCAGGCTTTGGGCAGTGGGCTCCTGGATGCGAGTTGCACTTCCTGAGGGCAGGGGCTGGGACGGCCCCGTGCTGAGCTCCCCTGGGGTTCTGGGGCTGTCCGGATCCCCCAGCCTGACAGAGGGGCCTCAGCTGCTCCCTCTGCGGCCAGGCCGTCTGTCCCTAGCTCCTGGTTTGATCGCATCACCCGTCGCCGTGCCATCCCTAGTCCTCTGCCCTCACCAGCCTGCCTGCTTCCTGCCTCCGGTTAGCACAGCAGGGAGGGATTGCAGAGTCTCCTGCAGAGCTGCTGTTCTCACTCCCGAGTGCAGAGGAAGGCCCAGCGGCCTGCTCTTCCCCCCAAGGTGATCCCACCCACAGACACCCCCAGACTCCTAGAACTGCCACAGCGCCTTATGCTTCTCTGTCAGCTCCGGTAGGGGGGCCACCAGCAAAAGCTCTGTTGTCTCCATCCCCCCTGCACCCCTCACAGGACACCCCAAGCAGTGTGGAGCGGTGTGGTCTCTGTTGCCTGAAAACCTGAGGGATCCACAGGAAGGTCCTTCTTCCTTCTGTGCTCAGGCTCTTTTGGGTGTCGGAACTTCCTCCCTGGTGCCCCTTCACCTGCAGGCCTCTGAGGGCCCACATGGGGAAGGGAAGAATTTTTCCCCACCCTTCTCCAGCCCAACCAGAAGAACCTGGGGTTAGCAGGCCTCAGCCTGTTGTTTTCAGCTGCAAACATCCAACACGGAGGTGTGGGTCCATCATCGCCCCAACGTTCCAGGGCCCCACAGCCTTGACTCGTCGCACACGGTCTCCTCCTGCCAGGCCTCACCCGGCTACTTCAGGGAGAGTGTCCCCTCGTGGACAGGCCACCTCCCCTGGGGTCCCTGACTCGGCCTAGATGCCCCGGGAAACCAGCCACCCTGCCCGGAGCCTGTTCACCACGTGCACCTCGACGGGCCTCAGTTTCCTCACCTATACAAGGGGGGGGGTCTAGATCCTAGACCAGGGCTCCCCAGGGGCGAGGCAGGTAACGGAAGGCAAGCAGGTTGGTGCTGTGCAGGGAACGGGAGAAGCAGAGAAGCAGGCCAGGGTAGTCTGATTTTTCTTTTTTTTTTTTTTTTAAGATTTTATTTATTTATTTGACAGAGAGAGAGAGAGAGAGAGAGAGAGAGAGAGAGAGAGAGATCACAAGTAGGCAGAGAGGCAGGCCAGAGAGAGGAGGAAGCAGGCTCCCTGCCGAGCAGAGAGCCTGATGCGGGGCTTGATCCCAGGACCCTGAGATCATGACCTGAGCCGAAGGCAGAGGCTTTAACCCACTGAGCCACCCAGGCGCCCCTAGTCTGATTTTTCAAAGCAGGAATTTCCAAAAGCAGCGAGCTCTCCCAGTTTGTAGAATGGTGGCAAAAAATGGAGTGTTTGGGTTTGTTTTTAAACACTATATGGGCCCCCCGTTTGTGAGCGCTGGCCCGGACACTGGGTCCCAGCCCCTCTGAACCGATGTTCCTCCTGCCCGTCCCCCGCCCCCAGCATGCCAGCTGTCACATCACAGCATCGCCGTGGCGGGATCACCTTCCTTTCGGGGCGCCCGAGCCGGCGTATGAAATTTTGATCAGATCGCCTTTTGAATGAGTCGACTGTCATGAATAATAGGGCAAAGGGCGCCAGCATTGTGTCCTAACTATAACTGTTCCAATTAATTATGGGTTTAATTAGCATACGGCAGGAACAGCCCTGGAAAATCATACTTCACGGGTTACAGATGTCCTGGCAGCTGTTACTTGAAGGGTGATACCGGGTGGGGTAGAGATAGTTATTAATAAATTACTCCCATTGTCAGAGACCCTTATTTATACAAATTAGCAGGGGATACATAATCAACTTTAACTGTATAATTTATAAAAATTGATTTCATTTTGACTGACCACTAGTCGGTTACCAAATACCCTCGGAAGAAAAATTGCCCTATTAGGGTAAGTTTAATCCTAAACATAGCTAATGAATCCTATTACTTTAAGGTCATATTTGAAGCTTTTGTTAATTGTCAGAACCATTTTAAATTGATTAGAGTTAAATTAAATCAATGTAATGTTTAGAAAAACAATATTTCTAATGGATGAGGCCAGGCTGACCTCGAATAAACATATTTATCAACCGATTCCCGGTGACGAGAAGGGGAACAGCTGGGCCCATAATTCACATTTGTCTATAATATGGGAAATGTCACCAGGCAATTAGTTATGTCAGGTAATGAATAGGGAGCAAGGGGACTCCCCTCTGGCGGCTGGGGTGGATGGGGATAGAAGGTTCTGGACACAAGTGGCTGCTTCCCTCCCGATGGCTTCCCTGTCCCCCAACCTCAGAGCAGGGCTCTCCAGCTCCCTCGCTGGTCCATTCCCCAGCAGTCGCCCGGCCCCAGGGGGCCACTCCGTCCCCTCCACCTGCCGTTCTCTGGACACTCTTGTCTTCCTCCGGGGGCTGGGAGGCCGCCCCTGGCCTGGACCGCACCTCTCACCCCTCCTCGTCCCTCGGGATTCACGTAAGCGTCATAGCTGCGTCATAGCCTCACCTGACCCCACAGACTCCATCAGGTCCCCTAAGTATGGGCTCTCAGCGCAGCGTGGGCCCCGCCCCCGCTGTCAGACTAGGTGACTATCCGATGGCCGTGGCAAGCCCTGCAGGAGCTGCCTGCCGTGTGGCGAGTGCCGGCTCCCATATGCGGTCGGCTACAGGTGCTCTGTGAACACTTGCTGAAGGCATGAAGGAATGAGTGACACAGGATGCTGGCCTACTGCTCTGCGTGTCCTGGTTGGGAGGACAAGGGTGCCATCTGGCACTCCCTGAACATTTACCCAGGCCAAGCACTTTACATGTCTGCTGCTAGCTTTTGTTAGTAGACACTGGTACCCACATTGTACAAAGTAGCTGAGTCACCCACGTTGTGTTGGCCAGAACTCAATCTCAGGTCCAAGAGAATCTGGAGTCCTTTCTGGGGTCTCCGTCCAATCAGGAGGGCTGACTGCAGGAGGTGGTGTGGGGAGCCTTGAGGGAAGGTTTGGAATTCCACAGGGGCGGGAGGGATGCTCTAGGCTCACTCTGAGGGAACAAGATCGAGGTGGGAAGAGCAGAGGTGGAGGAAAGAGATGGCTTATTCCAGTGGCTGCCTGCTTACTTGTCCAGCCCAGAGGGATGGTGTCTGCGGTGGGATGGCGGGCAGGCTGGAGTTCCCAGGGGGTGTGAGTCCCTGATCAGAAACTTATTCAAAGTGTTGACCTGGGCGGTTCACTCTGGCTTCAGTTTCCCTGGCAGTAAAATGGGCTCCCAGCCACTCGCGGCTCGGAGGAGGGGCCTGGAGCTCAGCCCTGCTTCCACCACCCCGGTGGGGCAGACACCCACCACAGGCCAAGCCGACAGGTTGCGGGGGTGGGGCTCTCCCACTTCATTCGGAGTCTGCTTGGGACCCCGGGGCAGAGTAGAGCAGGCAGGCAGGCAGCCTGGGATCTTTCCAGCCCGCTAAACCCTGAAAGAGACCAGAGACCCTTGAACACGCAAGGAGGCCCAGGATAGCAAAAGCATCCAAGCCCCCTGCCGGGGCGGGGGAGACAGCTTTGGGCATCAGCCTGATGCAACTTTATCCTGTCCTCTGAACCCGGCAACTCCCAAAGCTCCCACGTCCTCGTCACCAAGAAAGGCAAAACATCAGCTTCGTGAGCCCCTCCTCCCCAGTGAGAAAACTCGGGCCAAGAGGGGTTACACAGCTCGCCCCTCCCCGAGCCAGGGCCGGACTGTGCCGGAAGTCAGCCTCCTGCCTCCGATCTTTCGAACACTGCCGGGTTCTCCTTCCCTCCAGGGTGTGGCCGACCCTCTGCCCACTCGTGCCGATGACCAGACTGATGTGGGAGACAAGTGTGCAAGGCCCCCAGCAAGCCACGTGTGTCAGTGACAACCACAGTGGACGGTACCGCGTGCTCTGCTGGGGCCCAGCTGAGTTTCCTAAATGCTTTCCAGATATTGTCATAATTCATGCTCGCAAAAATTAGCAAGTATTTTTTAGCATAATTATCCCATTTGGGGGATGTTCCACTAAGGCACCGAAAGGTTAACACCTTGCCCGAAGCCGCACAGCTCTTAAGTGGCAGAGATGGGATTTGAACCGTGGTCTCGTTCTGGGGCCCACGCTCATCAGCCCTTTTTCTCCTCTGATCAGGAAGACAATGATTTCTGATGACCTCCAGCAGCCCCGTCTTCGATCACAGCTTCCTTAAATGGCTGTAGGTTTTTCCCATTAAAAACCATTTTTAAAAAACAAATATAATCCGAAAAACAAAGCAAAACAAAACACGAATATAACCTGAACTGGAGTAATTTGGGCAACGAAATAATTAGCTGCAGGGTTGGATTATAGCCCAAAGGATAATAAAGTCAATACCCAGGAGTCCATACTGATATACATAAATGATTGAATAAATTTAAAAGAAGGGACGGATTCCCCCTTTCTGAAAATGATGAATAACACGGAGCTGGGAGGTGGGGCCTCCCTCTCTTCAAGTTGGGGCTGGCCTCAGGGATTGGCTGCTGCTGCTGCTATTTTTTATTATTAACATATAATGTATTATTTGTTTCAGGGGTACAGGTCTGTGAATCCTCAGTCTTACACATTTCACAGCACTCACCATAGCACAAACCCTCCCCAATGTCCATAACCCAGCCAACGTATCCCTACCCTCCCACCCCCCAGTAACCTTCAGTTTGCTTCCTGAGATTAAGAGTCACTTATGGTTTATCTCCCTCTCTGGTTTCCTCTTGTTTCATTTTTCCTCTCTTCCCCTATGATCCTCTGCCTTGTTTCTCAAATCCCTCATATCAGAGAGATCATATGACAGTTGTCTTTCTCTGACTGACTTATTTCGCTTAGCATAATACCCTCTAGTTCCATCCACATTGTTGCAAATGGCAAAAGCTCATTTTCTGATGGCTGCATAGTATTCCATTGTGTGTGTGTGTGTATATATATATATATATATATATATATATATACACACACACACACAATGGAATACTATGCAGCCATCAGAAAATGAGCTTTTGCCATTTGCAACAATGTGGATGGAACTAGAGGGTATTATGCTAAGCGANTTTAGGGCGCACGTGCCCCTTTGGAACCCTACATTTGTATCTTTGGGGTAAATACCCAGTAGTGCGATTGCTGGGTCATAGGGTAGCTCTATTTTCAACTTTTTGAGGAATCTCCATACTGTTTTCCACAGTGGCTGCACCAGCTTGCATTCCCACCAACGGTGTAGGAGGGTTCCCCTTTCTCCACATCCTCGCCAACACCTGTCATTTCCTGACTGGTTAATTTTAGCCATTCTGAGAGTATGAGGTGGTATCTCATTGTGGTTTTGATTTGTATTAGGGATTGGCTTCTGAAGAACACAGCGTAGATGGGGAAGAACAGCATATTTCCAGCGGGAAGCTGGCAGACACTGCTGGCCATATGACCAGGTGACCAGGTGACATCACTCGTGTGAAGTCCTGGGGCCCTCATGTACCTGACATGGTGTGAGGGAAGGCACGTCACCTCTGTGCTGTTCTTCCCCCAACCCTGCAGCCTCGTCTGATCACGAGAAGACATTAGAAACACAGATACCTGATGGCTACTCTTCGAAAGTGGTCAAGTCACGAAACCAAGGAAAGTCTGAGAAACTGTCACACATGTAGATGTGCTGATTCAACTCACTGGGGGATCCTGGGTGGGGACCTGGAGCAGAAAGAGGACATTTCCGTGACACCTGGTGACTGCTGGATAAAGTCTCCTTTTGAGTTAAGAGGTTGTGCTGGGGTTCATGTTTTTGCTTTGACAAATGTACCCTGGTTATGCTGACATGGAGGGAGGTGGGACGGAGGGTATATGGGAACTACATTATCTTTGCTTGTCTTTCGTTTTTTTTTTTTTAGATTTTATTTACTTATTTGACAGAGAGAGATCACAAGTAGGCAGAGAGGCAGGCAGAGAGAGAGAGGAGGAAGCAGGCTCCCCGCTGAGCAGAGAGCCTGATACGGGGCTCGATCCCAGGACCCTGAGATCATGACCTGAGCCGAAGGCAGAGGCTTAACCCACTGACCCACCCAGGTGCCCCTTATCTTTTGTAAATCTAAAAATATTCCCAAACCAAAAAAGTTCTTTTTTTTTTTTAAAGTTCATTTTTTTGAAATTACTGATATAGGGCCCCTGGGTGGCTCAGATGGTTAAGGACCTCTGCCAGGGTCCCAGGGTCCTGAGATCGAGCCCCGCGTCTGGCTCTCTGCTTAATGGGGAGTCTGCTTCTCCCTCTCCCTCTGTCCCTCCCCCTGCTTCTGCTCTCTCTCTCTCAAAAAAATTTAAAAAATCTTTAAAAATAAGACATTACCGATATAACCATATGGTTAAAAAAGATGTCTAATAGTATGAGAGGGGAAAGGGAACCTCCCTCCCACTGTGCTCCTGTTCCCAGTTCCCTTCCTGAGGGTCAGACATTTTTACCAGTTTCTTATTTCCTTCCAGAAGTCTTTTCATGAAGAGACACAGGCAAATAAATATCCACCTGCCTTTTCGGGGCGCAAGTGGGACACAGTCTGCTCTGGGCCCCGCGCTTGCTGTCTTCACTGACCCCCATCACCGGGCACCTTCGTCTCTGCACGCAGCTGTGTTGCGTTCTCTTGTCTGGTTGTCCAGCATTCATTTCGACTTTGAGGTTGCTTCCAAACTGTGGGGTTTTTGTTCTTCTAATTCCTTTTTAAAAAATTAGGATCAGACTATGATAAGAGACACTTTCTAGGTGCTTTTATCATGTAATAGGCTCTCTCCAGGCTGTCTTGAGGGCCTGGCCAGATGCCAAGCTGTCATCGAGGAAAGAGAGCTTTCCTTCGCGGGCTCCGCGTCCCCCGTGCCTCCCCACTGCTGTCATTGGAGGGACCCGCGTGTCGCTTGGAGCAGAGGTGACTGTGGTGGGCGAGAGCGTGGCTGGGAGCAGCGCCTGGGGCAGGTGGGAGGCCGGCAGGGCAGGGGGGCCGCAGGGAGGGGGATCCCATTTATTGTCGGCGGCTCTGGAGTGTGTCAGGCGCCTACTAGCCCCGTATCGATCTGTGTCTGCAGCCAAGGAAGGGCACTCGGAGCGACAGACTCTGGAGGCAGACAAAGTTGGAGTCTGACATTTCATTGCGCAGGAGGCAGGGCATGCGGAGCCGTGGCGGGTGTGGTAGCGAGTGGACGTCGGAGACCTGAAGGCGCTCTGGAGGGTGCGCACAGGTCGGCCCGGGGCCACGGTGGGGCGGGAGGGCTTGGTCCCTGCAGGGGGAGGCACTGAGAGCAGCCGCCTTCTCTCCGCACTGTGGAGGTTGCAATCTCGCGGTCCGCGGGGTGTTTGCAAGCAATGGGGAAGGTGGCCAGTGTTTAAAAAGAAAAGTGGAAGCTGTCACATAAGATCTGGAAAGCCAGCTTTTCTTGGAAACCTGGAAGAGGAGGCCTGTTGGGGCCTGTTTTCTAGAAGGGCGACCAGGGCTTGGAGCTGACAGCAGAGGGCTCCGGGGACAAGTCCAGTGCGCTGTGGGTCTCCATGTCCCCACCTGTGGGGACACCAGTGGTAACTGAGTTTGCCACCCCCCGTAAAGACAGGGGTGTCCGGGATCCACAGATGCTACCTCCAGGGACGGTCAAGGCTGGTCTTATTTTAAGCGGAAGGAAATCCCACTGCCTTACCTGCGAATAGGAAGAGAAGGTTGCAGAGAAGTGACCTTTCCTGGGCACTGACATTATGCCGGGCCCCACTCAAGGGACATCATAGACACACAACTGCTTCTCCCAGCGCCCCTGTCGGTGGGTTCTTAGTTCCATTTCACAGATGGGAAAACAAAGGCTCAGAGAGGCTAAGGCTGTACCTATCCCTGACATGTGGGGCAGCGTCTGGCCCCAGGCAGGCCTTCTGTAAACTTGCCGTCTCCAAATAAGGCCACAGTCTCAGGTGGCGGGAGTGATGACTCTCACAAACTGTATTTTGGAAGGCTCGAGTCTACTCCCCACGGGTGGCTTTAAGACTGGGCTTCATTTGGCTAAGCGAGTTCCTGTTACCTGGCTGTCTCCTCAGTGCCACGCCACTTGGTTGACAACGTAGGTGGGGGATGAGTTGTTGGCCACCTCCCCCCTTTCCCGCTCTGTTGGTCAGAGAACTTCTTACTGAGTCTGGCTGTGGTCTCAGAATCCTAGACACGGTTCTCCCGATGGCTGCTTCTGCTCTGTTCCTCAAGTCTGACCTAGGCCTTCTTTCTGCTTCATTCAGTTCGGTCGCCTGTGCTTGGATGCCCTCAAGGCCCCAAGCAGGTGTCTGCTTTCTCGCTCTGTGAAGCTTTCCCTGATCATCCGTGTGCCTTAGCAGCACTCGTTCTGGAATTTTCCCTGTAGGAAAGGCTCTTTTTGGAAGGAAGAGACCTGGGAATGGATTCGTGCCAAGGTTGCTCAGGACTCAGGGAAGCTCCATGATTTCCCTCAAAGAGGGGCTGATGAGGATGCAGGGAGGGCCCTCGCCCCTCAGTCCTTTGTCACCCCTGGGCTTGTGTACCTAGGACTCACTTCATTCACCTCATTTGTTGGGTCTCGATGATTATCTGTTTGCTGTGTGGTTGATGAGAACCTCTGTCGGATGGAAAATGGCAAGTCAACCCGTTTTGTTTTTGAAGGAAGCCCACGGCCTGTTCCTGAGGTGGTCTGAGGGGAGGGTTGGCCTGGCCCAGGGCGGAAGGGAGGCATTCTCTTCTCTCAGGGATTGCAGACTCAGCAGTGATATTTATTAAAGACCTGGGTCCTCCCTGCTCTGAAGAAATGGGGGATCTTAGTCTCGTCTTGCTAATGATTTGGGCCTGAGGTTTCAATATCAGAGGGAGAGTCATCCTGAATGGCTCTGCAGAGGAAGGCTGGAGAATGGGAGGGAGGGGGCAGATCGCTCCAAGCTCATTTGCCCAAAGTAGAGCTCAGGCATAATGAGCTCGGTTAGTGGCTCCCCAAAGGGTTTTTCCACCCTGAACCTCAGAATGTGACCTTATTTGGAAAAAGGGTCTTTGTGGTGTAGTCAAGGTAAGGCTTTTGAAATGAGATTACCTTGGATTAGAGAGGGGCCTAAATCCTGTGAGGAGTGTCCTGAAAGGGGACAGAGAAGAGGAAGACACACAGAGTCACACAGGGGGGAGCCCGCGTGCAGGCAGAGGTCAGGGTGAGAGGCAGGCGTCCAGAAGCCAAGGAGCGCTGGCTCCCGGAGGATGCTGGGAGATGCAGGAAAGCCTTCTCCTGGAGCGGGGCCCAGCTGATACCTCCCCTAGGACTCTGGCCTCCAGAACGGCAAGAGAACACATTTCTGCTGCTTTCCGTGAGGCAGAAGATGAGGCAGACGGTGAGGTTCATAGCAGACGCCTCTAAAGGGTGGTGCGTTGTCCTTAGTGTCCCTTCCTAGCTTCCCAAGGAGACCTGGACCCCGTCTTGGGCCAAGCCTTCCCTGGGTCTGCCACCCAGCATGTCGGACCCTGGTGAGGCCTCCGTCTGAGGGCCTCTGGGAGGGAACACAAGAGCACAGCCCTCTGGTGGGAAGCTGCGGGGTGGGGAGCAGCAGGGGGCTTGGCGGAAGCAGTGTAGTGGTCACTGGGAAGAGAAAAGGGGGGGCTGGAACTCGAAAGACTGGGGCCCCCAGATGAGGCTGCCATTCCTGTCGGGTGGGGTGTGGCGCCCAGAGAAGATGCGTGAGGGGTGCTGCTCTGACGGTTGCTGGGGAATCCTCCGGGTCGGCCACAGACCCTAAAATCCCACTCCCGAGGCCTCGGAAGAGCTGGTTTCTCTCCAGGTCCCGTCTTCCTTTTACAAACGGCATCCACGATGGATGATTGGCAACATCCGACTTCAGTTTTAAAGGCACAGTGAGAATGGAGCTGCTTGTGGCTCACTCTGAACATGCAAACCGAGATTTCTACTAGATTTTTCTCTTAATCTTTCATAGGTGCCTTGCCTGCACCCATTTCCCAGGACAATGATTCAAGCGAATTGCTGCTACGGAGACTTCACACTAGGTGCATTCAAATTCTGTTCAAGTTGTTTTCCCACGTGTATTTCATGGGTTGAATACTGTTTAGGTCCTATTACAGGAACACTGGCGTAATGGGTTTGAGAGCAGACACAAGTGATTGTCGATCATCACCCAACCCGAACGGGGGCGGACGCGGAAGTGCGAGAGTGACCTTCTGAGGCCTTCTCAAACTTCCACGTGCAAAGGAATGATCGGCGGGGGTCGGGGTTCTGGTGAAAATGCAGGTCTGACTCAGAGCTGGGTTATGGGATTCTGCATTTCTGCCTCGCCTCCCACAGATAGGCTGCTCCTGCCGACCCGCGGGCCTGGGGACCACGCATCCAGGAGAAGGCAGAAAGAGCAGCATCTCAGGCTTGGCCCACAGTCACTGGGTTCCAAGGTGCAGAGGTGCCGAGGGAGAGCCTCCCTTAACCAGACCAGTCGGCTGATAGAGGTGCCCAGGACTGCAGCATGGAGCTGGTTTCTGCATTCCTATACTTTCCCCATCCGCTGAGTCCACTTCCGGTCTGGCAACCACGCGGAGTGACTGTGAGCTTCAGGGGAACAGCGTCAGCTCAGTGCTTAGCATGTACTTGGAGCTCCTTAAATCTTTTATTTTTGTCAGGTTTACTGAGGTAGAACATATGGTAAAAACCGTTTTAAGAAGTGAACAGTTCCATGAGTAGTTTTGACACTATACAGTCATGTATCAGCCACCACCCGGATATGGAACATTTGCTACAGCCAAAAACTTTCCCTCATCAATTTCCTCCCCATCCCAGCTCCTGGCAACCACCGATTTGATTTGTGTTCTTACACTTTTGTCTTTTCTTGAAAATCATATAAATAAAATCCTACGAATTGAGTCTGGCTTCTTTCACTTACCGTGATGCTTTGGAGATTCATTCATTTTATTGCAACGATCAGCGATTTATTCTTTTTTATTCTGAGCAGTATTCCATCACATCCATTCATTGGTTAAGAGATTCGGGGGTTGTTTCTGGTTTAGGTCATTTGAAGATACATTTGAACATTTGAAGATACGACTTGGTGTGGACATGTTTTCATTTCTGACTGGCGTGGCGGGGCTGGATCATAAGATCAGAGTACATGTTATGACTTTTTCAAAGCCTGGCAAGAGGTTTTCCAAGAGAGTGTTGTTGCTTCATATTCTTACCACCATATGGATTACCATGGATTACCACCATATGGATTAATTTGGCCATTCTAGTAGGGCTTAGTAGTATCTTTTTGTGCTGTTAATTTGTATTTCTTTAATGAGTAATACTGTTGAATATCTTTTGATGAGTTTATTTGCCATCCATATATCTTTCTAGATGTAATATCTGTTCTCATGTTTGCCCCTTTTTTTCTTGCGTTTTTTTTTGTCTTAGTACTGAGTTGGAAGAGAGTTTTCTATGTATTCTAGAATCAAACATTTTATCCAGTGTTTCTTGATGTATTTTTTATTTATAATTTATTTATATATTTATATAAATTATTTATTTATAAATAAATAAATAATCAAATACATAAAACACATAAAATATCAACCCCTTCTTCACCTCTCAGGAACCTTCTTAGACATTTTTTTCCCCAATGCCCCATCATGAAATTTACTACCATGGATATATTATATATTTGTTTGTGCATTATTGCTATTTGGAGGGTCACACACCACTGTGATGTTTATTTATTTATTTATTTATTTAAAGATTTTATTTATTTATTTGACACAGAGAGAGAGATTACAAGTAGGCAGAGAGGCAGGCAGAGAGACAGGGAGAGGAGGAAGCAGGCTCCCTGCTAAGCAGAGAGCCCGATGCGGGCCTCGATCCCAGGACGCTGAGATCATGACCTGAGCCGAAAGCAGAGGCTTTAACCCACTGAGCCACCCAGGCGCCCACCACTGTGATATTTAGAAAGTTTTTAGGGAGACTGGTGGCTCAGTTGGTTAAGCGTCTGCCTTCAGCGCAGGTCACCATCTCAGAATCCTGGGATCGAGTCCTACGTCGGGCTCCCCGCTCAGCGGAGAGTCTGCTTCTCAGCCCCACCCCCCCAAACCCCCGCCCCCGGCTCGTGAGCTCTGTCTCTCACATGAATAAATAAAATCGTTTTTTAAAAATCTGAAAAATAAAACTTTTTTAGTTTCCAAAGGACCAATTTTTGCTCCCTTGAGGGTGACATCACCTCCACTCAGAATGCATGCCTTAATCAGATATGTGTTTTTTCAGAAATTTGCTCTCAACCTGTGGCTTGTCTTTTTATTTTCTTAACACCATCTTTCGAAAAGCAGAATTTAAAAATTTTAATCTGGATAAACTCCGATGATTTCTTTTTCTGATTTGAGTTCTTTGTTTTCTATCTAACAATGACTTGTCTAAACCCAGATCACAAAAATTTCTCCTATGTCTTCTTCTAGAAGTTTTGTATTTTAAGCCCTTACATCTAGGTTTATGATCCATTTCAAATTACTTTCTGTATCTGGTACAATATCATGGTCAAGCTTTTTTTTTTCTTTTGAAAGGAATGCCCAATTTTCTAGCACCATTTATTAAAAATATTATTATTTCCCCATTCCATTACATCTGGCACTTTGTCAAATAAAAATTGATCATTACGTATGGGTCTATTTCTGGGCTCTTAGTTCTGTTCCACTGACCTCTCATTATGTAAATATGATACCATCTTGGTTATAGTGTATAACCTTATAGTAAGTCTGAACTGAGTATGATTCCTCCAAAGATCAAAAAAAAGTTTTTTTCAAAATTGTTTTGGCTATTCTAGGATCTTTATCTTCCATGTAATTATTTTCCATGTAAATGTAGAACCTGCTTCACCATTTCCACAAAAAACCTTCTGGAATTTTGATTGGGATTGAATTGGATGTCTAGAAATATTTGAAGGAGAATTGACATTTTAATAATATTGAGTCTTCTGATCCATGAATGTGGTATGCCTCTGCATTTGTTTTGGCCCTAAATTTTTTTTCCCTCAGCAATGTTTTTTAGCACACAACATAGCCAGAGTGATCAATAGCTATTTCATATCTTTTGAAGCTATTATAAACGGTATTTAAAATTTTTCATTTCCAGTTGTCCATTTCCAGTACATAGAGATATAAATTTTTTGTATATTGATCTTTTATCCTCTGACTGTGATAAACTGACATCATAGTTCTAATAGCTTTTTCATTGATTTTACGGCAGAAAAAAAATTGATAATAGAATTTTTTTTTTAATGTAGGTGATCCCATTGAATGTGAAAAGATGTCTTTTTTTCCTTTTGTTTTCCTTACTGCACTGGCTAGGTCCTCCAGTACAATGTTGAAGAGAAGCAGTGTGGATCTCTGTTAGTAGCTCTATGGACATGACCATTATTTCATTTTTCTTTTCCCAGACTGTTGATGTGGCCAATTTATACATTTTTGAGTGCTAATCTGATTTTTCATTTCTGGGATAAAACCCACTTAGTCTGTCTGTATATTGGTGAATTTTATTTCCTCGTTTGTAAAAAGCATTTTTGAGTCTATATTCATGAGGGACACTGATCTTTAGTTTTCTCTTCTTGCAATATCTTTGTCTGATGTTGGTATCAGGCCTCATAAAATGAGTTGCAAAGTATGGAAAGTATTTTCCATTTTCTATTTTCTATTTTCTGGAGCCGTATTATTTCTTCCTTAAATGTTCAGTAGACTTCACCAGTGAAGCCATCTAGGGCTGGAGTTGTTTTATGGGAGGATTTTAAACTATAAGTCAAATTTCTTTACGGAAAATTATCTGTTTCTATTCAAATAAGCTTCAGTGGTTTTTTTTTTTAAAGGCATCTGTCCAGGGCGCCTGGGTGGCTCAGTGGGTTAAAGCCTCTGCTTTCGGCTCAGGTCATGATCTCAGCGTCCTGGGATCGAGGCCCACATCGGGCTCTCTGCTCAGCGGGGAGCCTGCTTCCTCCTCTCCCTGTCTCTCTGCCTGCCTCTCTGCCTACTTGTAATCTCTCTCTGTGTCAAATAAATAAAATCTTTAAAAAAAAAGGCATCTGTCCATTTCATCCAAGTTATTAACTTTATTGGCATCAAGTCACTCCTAATATTAGTTTATCCTTTTAATTTCCATAGTATCTGTGGTTTTGTCCCTGCTTTCATTCCTGATCCTGCCCATTTGTAGCTTTTCCCTTTTTTCTTGATCATTCTGCCCAGAGGTTTATTGGTTTTATGGGTCTTTTCAAAAAGTCATATTTTGTTGCCTCGATTTTTTCCTATTGTTTTTCTGTTTTTTATTATATGGATGTCTGCCTCAATATTTATTATTTCCTTTCTTCTGCTTAGGTTTAACTTTCTCTCCTTCTTCTAGTGCTCTAAGATAGAGCTGAGGTCATTAACTTGAGACCCTGCTCCTTTCTTAATGTCAGCACTGTGGGGTCTACCGAGTCATGTGGCTCCCGAGGCAGGGCTCATAGCACAGCCCGGACTTGGCAGTAAAGCCCTTTCTTGCTTTGGGTCTCACTTAAGACCAGCAACCTTCCACATAACTCAAGGAACAGGCAGGAGCAGTCTTCACAAATGTGAGAGTATTCTGCCTTCATCATCTAAATGGTCCAGCGAGCCCTGGGCTTCGTTACTAATGGTAGGAGGTGCACAGGACAATCCTTTGGGCTTTATGTTGGTGGGGATGTTCCACTGCCCCAGATAACTGGGTCCTAAAAAGCTTTGCTGATACATACATCTGAATTGTGTACTGCCCATCCTTTGGAGAACATGGATCTCACCGAGGCATCCAGAAGACTTACCTCTTCTTGCTTGTCTGGTCTGATTAACACGATGCCATTGAGACAAGGAACTAAGGTCAGGTTTTGTAAAGCGTCCAGATAGTCCAGGTCACTTCAGATTATATTATGCTATAAATCAGTATTACTATGTTCCAGAGGTGGTGGCAAATGAATGCTACTTTCCATTGGATGTAAATGCAAACAGCTTGGGATCCTTATTTGTGATGGGTATGTGTAATGGGTTGATTGATGGGTTCTCCCCATCCCCAAAGATATATCCATTTGGAACATGTAAGTGTGACCTTATTTGGAATAAGGGTCTTTGCAGATGTCATTAAGTTAAGGATTTCAAGGTAAGATTCTTTGGATGAGGGTGGGTCCTAAAGCCAAAGATCGGTGTCCTTAGAAAAGAAGGGAAAGCTGACGCAGAGGGACGAAGCACATGAAGAGGGAGGCAGAGGCTGGAGGGAGGTGTCCACAAGCCCAGGATTGCCGGCAGCCACCAGAAGCTGAAGCGACAGGGAAGCCTTCTCCCCTAGGGTCTTCGGAGGCAGCGTGGCCCTGCCAGCACCTTGATTCCAGACTTCTGGTCTCCAGAACTTGGAGAATACGTTTCTGCTGTTATAAGTCATCCAGTTTGTGGTCAGGTGCAGCCTCAGGAAACTAACACAGCATGGACAAGGACACCTTTGCCGGATCAGAAATTGCAAACCACACGCCCGAGGCTGGGTCCATCTGCTCTAATAAATGGACCCCATTTGGCACAGGGACCGCAGTCGGGCTACGGCTGGGCTGCCCCTTTCCTCCACTATCTGCAACTGTAGCTCCGGCATCTCTACTTCAATGGATGTGAGCAATCATTTCTTCCAAGCTGCCAGGAGCCACCCCAGCTGTGTATTATTAGACCCATTTCCGGGGAGTGGTACCCTGTGTCAACACATGTGGCCTTAGCCAGCATCTCATTCTGTCCCCCTTCAGCACCCGCAGGATCCACGCCTGGGCAGATTCTCCCAGTCCAGCTGGGACATGTGCACCAGGTCCTGTGGCTCCTGTGGCTTCTATGCCCTCCAGTCCCTCAGCAGGCCTAGCGCAGGTGACTCACGTGGAGATCTGAACTTGGCCTGGTGGCCAGGAGGAGAGGTGGCGGCAGATCCAAGCAGGGGCCCACACTGTCCCAGAACCCCTGCTGAGGCTTCTCGGGTCATCTTCTTGCAAGCAGGAGAGGGCTGTATCTGGAGACCCAGAGAGGTCAGACTTCCCAAAGGTGTGGACTCCGCTGACTCCAAGTTCGGAGTCCTATACCTTCCTTATCAGGGGCCCCTCTTGGGTGTAGAAACCCCATCTATGCCAAGGGTTTAGATTCTTCTGCAGCTCTGTTCCTGGTGGTCAGCTCAAAAGTCAGAGCTCTGGCATAAGGCAGTGCCCACTTCCACCCATAGCCCAGGCCACAGGTGGACCACAGGTGGCCGCCTTAGCCTCCTTGCTGCTACCTACCACCTGCCACAGACATTTCTTTTTTTTTCTTTTTTTAAATTTTTTTATTATTTGCCCCAGGGGTACAGGTCTGTGAATCATCAGGCTTACACTTTTCATAGCACTCACCATAGCACAAACCCTCCCCAATGTCCATAACCCATCCACCCTATCCCTACCCTCCCACCGCCCAGTAACCCTCAGTTTGTTTTGTGAGATTAGGAGTCTCTTATGGTTTGTCTCCTTCCCCATCCCATCTTGTTTCATTATTTTTCCCTCCCTACCCCCCACGACCCCCCGCCTTGCCCCTCAAGTTTCTCATATCAGAGAGATCATATGATAACTGTCTTTCTCTGATTGACTTATTTCGCTCAGCATAATACCCTCTAGTTCCATCCACATCGTTGCAAATGGCAAGATTTCGTTTCTTTTGATGGCTGCATAGTATTCCATTGTATATATATACCACATCTTCTTTATCCATTCATCTGTTGATGGACATCTAGGTTCTTTCTACAGTTTGGCTATTGTGCACATGGCTGCTATAAACATTCGGGTGCACGTGCCCCTGAGGATCACTACCTTTGTATCTTTAGGGTAAATACCCAGTAGTGCAATTGCTTGGTCATAGGGTAGCTCTATTTTCAACTTTTTCAGGAACCTACACGCTGTTTTCCAGAGTGCCACAGACATTTCTCCACTCCCCCACCCCAACAGACTGTCGTTTCTAGCTGGCTAGTGACTTTGGAATCGCATCCCCTGAGTCTGTTTCCTGGGACCACTCCTAGTACCAACTCTATTAGCTCAGAGGCAGAGGAGTGCATGTTCTGGAAAATACACTGCTGACAAAAATTCACCAGCACCATGGAGCTGTGCATTCCCAGAATATAAGACACACCACCTCATGGAATAATTAGTCTTGAAGTCTGCTAGCTTTGAGTTTTGCGGGGTCTCTAGGGTGCCGGTGTCCCCTCCCAACGCCCCTTCCTGGACCTCTGCTGTGCGGGTTCGGCTGGTTGTGGACCCCAGCTGCCCCTTCTCTGGAGCGCTGTCCTCAGCTGATGGGAGAAGGTACTTGATCTTGGAAGTTAAACCCCAGCGCACAGCGAGGGCAGCCTGCAGCCCGTGACTGGCTTCTCAGGGGGCCCCACAGACTCCGGCCTCAAGGTGGACAGCTGCAATGTGATTTCCACTTCAGCTCTCCCTACCTTTGCCGTGACTCAGGCAGGATCGGGCTTTCCTGAGGTGAAGGTCATGCCCTGTTCTTTTGTCTCTCTTTTCCTGCTTGATTCGCTCCCTTAACAGCCTTTAACCGGAGAAGCTTCTCGGTTCATCATGGGCTCCTGTTGCACAACATGGAGGTTGTTTGGTCTTCTTCAAAATCACTTTACTGCCTCCGTTCTGGGCCTGGACTTACTGATGTGTGTGTGTGTGTGCGTGTGTGTGTGTTAACACAAATTCTAGCATTACTATCACCCTTTAATATATGCTTGCATGATACTGTTAAGAGATTACCATATATTTTGGACCGTCTGATCAGGTAATAATAATGCATGTTAGCTGCCAGCTGACTGTCAGAACCCATGATGAGGGGGTGACTGCATGGGTCACCGGATCATGACAAAGGACAGCAAGTCCTTCTTTCCACTGGCTGGAGAGCCATCGCCATGCTGCAGTAACAGAAATGCCGTGTCAGCTCACATGGCCTGCTAGCTTGGAAATTATAGGATTCCCAAGGAGGGGTTTTGCTCTGGGGGGAGGGAATTTCAAATTTCTCATCTCACCTGGAGATATTATTATGCTTATGTTACATGATTTCAAAATCACTTCATTCAACAGCACATCAAATACAACACTCAGTCTCTTCCAATACTTTTCTAGATTCATCTTTTATATTTAGCTTCTGGATCAGGTAGGAATTTACTCTTATACAGGATGTGAGGTAGGGATTGAATTTTTTCCCCTCAAATGTCACGATCTCATGTATGGAAAACTCCACCATTTCCCTGATTTCCCCTACATACACGTGTCTCTTTCTGGACTTTCTATTCTGCTTCTCTGGTTTCTTTGCCTAATCCTATCCACATCACGTGATTTTAAATACTTTTTGGTCTGTTTTAATATTCGATAGAACAGATGGCGCAAACAATTGTTTTTCTTTTCACATTTTTTTCTTGGCTCTTCTCTTGCATTTTTCTCTATCAGGTGATATTTGGCATTGTCTTGTCTGGTTCCATAAAAAATCCTGCAGGGACAGTGATTGGGGTGGTGGTGGATTTATAGTTTAATTTGAGGAGTTTTGACATCTTTACAATATTGAGTGTTTCCATCCAGGTCTATGGTTGTGCCTTCCCATTCATTCAGGTCTTCTTTTATGGCCCCTGTAAATTTTTATAGTTTTCTTCTCATGGATCCTGAGCTTTTCTTGGTAGGTTTACTCCAGTTATTTTCTCTCTCTATATATCTAGTTTTTGGTTTTCGCTGTGAATGAGCCTGGAGGGTCTCTGGGATTGTACTTACATCACTGCAGGATTCTCGAGGCTTGAATGGAAAGAAATGTTTCCAGCTCTGAGTGAAGAGGCTGTACCTGCACTTGACAAGTCAGAAGGCAAAACTGACCGCAGAGGTGGATTCGCTTTCTTCAGCGAGCAGTCAGTCCTTGGCTTCTGATTTGGGCTCGAATGCGGTTGCAGCCTCCTGCCTGCGGTACGGGGGCAGGTGGGCTCCATCGGCGCCTTGAAGCCCTATGCCGAACATGGTCATTATACCAGACCCTCTGCAGTCGCTCTGAACACAAGGGGACTTTGGGTCTCCGCTTCCTTTCTCAGTAGCTCTGGCTCCAGTGGTTTTCCTCTGCTCCTGCCAACCCCCTCCCATCCACTCCCCATCTTCCAGGAATTGTGGACAATTTCTCCAGCATGGTTATAGATTCAATCTGTCTCTTTTAAATATGGCCTTTCTTTCCAGGGGCCTGGGGCAGGAGGACAGGGAGAGATGTTTTGGGTGTTCATTTTTCTTAAGTCGGGTTCGTTTTTTTTTGCAGGGGGGGGCAGGGCAAGTTGAAGACGCAGGGAAGAGGTGCTCAGTGACGCGGGCGCGTTCCCTCCGGGAGAAGCAGGAAGGGCTGGGCTCAAAGGTCTGTGGTGGGGCTGGCTTTAGACAAGGTCAAGGGCAGACACAGGTGTAGGTGCGCTCATGGTAGAACGTGAACTGTGTTCGCCTTTGTTCCTTGGTGTTCTCAGGGAGGTAGGACGGATGCGAGGTTATCATGCATTTCTGTTCCAGGCAGGAGGATTCTCTGCACAGGCGGACGGGACAACTGCAGATCCCACCTGTCCCCGGCGGGGTGGGGGGCTGGGCAGGGAGCCGAGGTGTGCCCCGGGGCGCCCACCAGACAGGCTCTGGCTGTGCACCTCTGTACCTCACTGCCAGAGAAGCGGGAGCTGTTCGAACGCGCACCAGGCTTTTGGACGGCACAAGCCGCAGCTTCTCTCGCTGGCCGCGAGCTGGTGCCGATCGGCGGTGCTGAGCCGGACCGCAGGGCAGGCCTCCCAGGAGCGCGTCCCCCAGAAGCTGAGGCTTCAGCAGAGAAGGGAGAAGAAACCTGTACCCAGCGCGGGCAAGTCGGAGAACTTCAGCGTGTGACTCGTTCTTTTCCAAAATTCCTCTTTCCCCCTTTATTAAATTTTTTTTTCAGAAAACGTGTGATTTTATATGCTTTTCTCTGCATGTATTAAACAAATTGCACAGCTGAATAGCTTTTCTTAAAACCTGGACATTCACCAAAAAGAAGTTTGCCAGCACAGGCAATTAAGCTTTCTTCTTGGAACAATGGACTGACTGACTGGCACATTTGAAATGCAAGCGTGTTTTTTTATTCCACTGTTCATCCTTCAAGCTGATAAACAGCAACAATGGGAAACAGCTGGGACAGGAAAACATTTGAGTTTGTATTTTCAAAGCAAGCAAGCAAGAAACCCGTCAGTGTGGGCCAGATCCCGTCTTCCGCCTGAGGGCGAGCCGGCATTTGGGGAGGGAAAAATACTATACATATTTCTAATCAAACATTACATATTTATTAATGTGCAGCTGGTGCATTGTATTCCGGAGCTTGGGGGGGGGTGTCTTCCCCCACCCCCACGCCACCCGCCTTGTTCTTCTAATGTGTCTTGTCTGGCAGGCCGGTATTGTTCTATTACTGACGTTACTTTATAAGAACCCAGAGCTGCGCACATTTAATAGGAGTCATGGAGACAATTGCTCTCGGAGCAGCTCGGGTCCCTGTGACGTCGGTGCCATCTGAACCTTAGTTTCTGTTCTGGGCCCCGGACGGGCAGACAATGGAGGTATTTTTTGGACAGGTGCACTGGGGATACCGTATTCGGGGAAGTCCCTGGTACCTTTGCTGCCACCCCCCACACCGCACCCTGGGGTCCCTTCGATGAGGGACACACCTCCTGCCCACGTGTCCGGGCCCTTTCGGAAGGCGGGAGCAAATTTATTTTGATGCTTATTGAGATTAAACTTGCCGTGCCTTTCGTCGGGAGCAAGGGTTGTATCTGTTCATTAGGTGGGGAGGCTCACCTTGTCAATTTCCATCGAGCGCTGGCACGAGCGATCACTTTATCATCATTTGTCAGCTTGGACAGGTTTTACTCAGCTCTGATTCCTCCCGGGCCCTGCTGTCATAACTTCATTGGCTTTATGGCCGCAGCTGAGCTCCCTTGTGCAATTGTCTAATACATCTACTTTACCTTAATGTTGGTAATATGTTAAATGTAAAAGAACGTGGAGGAGAGACTAAAACATTAAGCTTCAGGCAAGCCGCACACTCCCGTGACAACCCCAGGCCCTAGGCTAGTGTCCCCATCCGTCTTTGGAAATCCCATTATACTGGGTAAGGGATGGGAATCCGTCTCTCAGAGTTTAGAAACACCGGAGCCGAGACTTCACCCTCCCTCTGGTCTCGTGGACTCAGAGAGTTTAGTCGGGGAGACTGGAAAGGGTTCTGGACCAGGGGGTGGGGGCTCTGGCTGCTGCGCCCCGGGGATGGCAGCATCCTTCCCACCCTGAGCTTCAGTCTTCCCATCTGCTTGCTGAAGGGAGCCGGCAGGAGGTCAAGGCTTTCACGCTCAAATTCCCACTGGGGCCCGGCAGCAAGAGAGGGGAGCAAGTGGGCTGGGTGGGGACTATGGAGTCCACCACCACTCACCTGTCACCGAATGCTGCCCTGGGTGAGAGCCGACCCCACAGACCCAGATGTTTGGATTTTTAAAGAGAAACTGGAATTCTGAATTTGTATGTCAACTGTTTTAATTTTTAGTGTTGGCACTGAATTAAATTTTAAAACCTCACTCTGTTGATACAATAAGATGTCCGCTGGCTTTGATTGATGATGATGATGATGATGATGATGATGATGGTATTTAATGATAACTAACGTTGCTGAGTGCTTGTCATGGACCGGGGCAGGCTTTATCCTCAGGACGATGCGCTAAGACAAGAACTGGCATTATCCCTACTTTACAGGTAAAGAAGCCGACCCCGTAAGTAACTTGCCCAAGGTCACTATCCCTGCTGTCGGCTGATCAGGTAATTTGCTTCCAGGACCTTGGACATCTACTGACAAGGAACTCCAGGCCTGTGTAGGAAATGTGGCTTGTGTCTGAAGACAGATTTACTGGCAAAGGCCAATGTCTTTCAACCTTCCGTTTAGAAAAAAAAATCTATGTTGCCCTTAAACAAGATACCTTTTTCTGGACTCTTCCACCTCTGTGTTATTGGTGTCCTTCAAAATCTTGGGTTTTCCTTAAGTAGCGGGGATAACCATGTTCATGTCCTAGATAGAGGGCAGAGGTCAAGGACGTGGCTTGGGTTTCCTGACTTTTCCACAACGTACCTTCCTTCGTACATAGCCCAGAGCTCTGTCTTAGGTTTAATGAAATGTGTGAAAATCCAAGCTGTGTCCTCCACTCCTTACAACTCAGCCACCAGGCCTTCAGATGGAACATTTACCTGAAACTTATTAGCTCCTTAATAAACATTCGTGAGATCAATGTTTGGTGAATTAGAAATTTGAGAGTAGGGCGATATGAACAATGGTTTCTTTCTTCCTCCCTCCCTCCTTTTCTTCTTTCCTTTCTTTCTTTCCCTTCCACTGTGCTTAATTTTTCCTGTTATTATCTCTGGTTGTCATTTTCACAGACTGTCACAGGCACACACACACACACACATGCATACACTCACCTGTGGTTCAGCACACACCTGTGTGCATGCAATGCTTACCTGTGGCCCAGCATAGATCTGTGCACACACTTATGTGTAGTCTAACCCGATTGTGCACACATTTATATATGGGCCGGCACACACATGTGAATGCATATGCTTACATGTGCAAATGTGCACACTTACATGTGGTTCAATGTCCACGTGTACACATGCATGGTGTGGTTCAGACACTCTGGCGGGGTGGGACCTACACTGTGTCCCTGAGTGATCCTGAATCCCACCCAGGCTTAGAAGTCTGTGTCCTGTGCCCTAGCCTCAGAGAAGAAGGGTGAGTGTCTGTTCCCGTTTCTCACCTGAACCAGGATCTGGGACTGCCCCGCCCAGTGCGCGTCTGACATTGGCTGATACCCAGTGTTCTCAGGAGGTAATGGACAATATTCACTGGTCAGAGTAACATTTCCCAGAGAAACCTTTGACTGTGCACGGTTCTGCCCAGTAAGCCCACCTGGGAAGACGTGTCCTGTCCCACCCTTGCAGGTGGGGTGATAAAGGGAGGTCGTTTTCTGGGGTGCAATGCACAGCAAGTGTCCTTTGTGCGTGAACGTGCATGTACACACACACATTGCAGTGGGCGCTCACACGTGTGTTCAGGCCGTGATGGGATACCTCAGGAAGGAAGGAGGGGCCCCTCTCATGCACCTGTCCGGTGCAATGCGCCCTCTGCTGGCTTGACCGGGGAACGGCGGCAGCCTCCTGCTGAACCCGGGCCACCCTGTTCCTGTATACCCCGAGGAATGGTGTTCTCTCCCTGGGCGAGCCGGGAGGCCGGGGAAGGTCAGAGAGGCTTGTGGAATGGAGGCATCCACCTTTCACCCGCACTCGGACTTGAATTTCATTCCAAGGATTTTGTGGAGGGCTTGTCCTTTCTGTGGAGAGGTGGTGAATATTCAGGCAGGTGGCAGGAGATTCTGTTAGACGGGGACCATGCAAGTTCACAGGGTCGGGGGTGGAGGGACTCCCTTCTGTCCCTCTAAACCCACTTCAAATGCAAGGATGGAGAAATGGAAGGAGGGGCTGATGAGAAGGGGAGAGTAACTGAGGGTAATAAGGCAGCCTGAGCACTTACTAAATACCCATTTCTGTGTTAGGTGCTTTTCATCGATAATTTCTAATCCTGACAACGGCTCTGTGGGTTGATAGCTTTACTCTGTAGGCCCATTTCTCAGAAGTTATAACTGAGGCTCATAGATGCTAAATCAATCCATGCAAACTTACATAGCATGGTCATGCAAAGCGGCTTATAACCTCGGGACTAAATGATTTCAGAGCCTCTTTCTGTCCCCACGAGGACACCAGTTTCCAGGCTTCCCACCCCTGAAGGCTGAAGCCGTCCCTCCAGGGCCGACCACTCCCGTTTCCTTGGTGCCTAAGGCCTGCAGAAAAGAAAATTTAGCTCAGTCACCAGCCTGGCCTGCTCAGGACCCCACAAGCCAGAGCGGTCCCTCCACCTTTCCCAGGGCTCTGTCTCTTCTGGGAGAAGTTGGGAGCCGGCCTCTGCGTACCGTCCTGCGTTCAAGGTTATCCAGATAGCGCTGCGGGCCTCATTTGCATGGTGGCGCGGTGCGAATGCCCAAGCAGCAGCGGCCAGCGGGGCGCGCAGATAAGGTCTGCAGGCCCAAGTTTCGGGGTTGTACTTGCATTATCACGGGCTTCCTTAAGCTCGGATGAATATGTAAATCTCTCGCCGCCGCCTCCTTGTTCCGCAGTAATGGGGGCCCGCCTCCTCCCGAGCAATTCCGAGGGTAAAATTGATTAATATTTGTTTTCAAAATGACACGCGGTGATGTATGGGCCCTTTTACAACTTAAATTAATACTTTAAAGAGATGAATGGTCTCTACAGAGGGTGTTAAAGTTCAAGCCCAGGGAATTTGCATATTTATATTACAGCCAACTGATAGTAATTGTGGGAACGGACTGTAATGCTGTTCGTTTGTCACTTTCAGCGGGGTGTGTTTCAGCCCGGGACCTCATTAACCGCCGGAGCCTCAGCCCCTCCGCCCCGCAGGACACGGGCTGGCGGCTCTGGGCACCAAGGGCCTGTGTCCAGGCCACGGTTCCGCCTCTTGGTCCCCAGGAGGCTGAACCCCCGCCTCAGGTTCGGGCACCTGTTTTGGGGAGGCAAAGACACATGGGCAGGGGAGAAGGCAGATGCCTTGAGCTTACAGACCCCACGTTCTGCTTTGTCCGAGATCCTCTCCCTCGTAGCCAGAGTGTGACCGCTCCTTACCATCTGTGATGCCCCTCCTAGCCACTTCCTACTCTCACTAGTGTCCTGCCATCCTTCTGCCTTCCCGAAGGTTCTCCTACCTCGGAGACAGGGTCTGAGGGCGAATGGTTTCTTTAGGAAGTGATCTCAGGCCGCAGTGGTGGAGGAAGGATGGAAGACCCTAGAGGTACATCATTGAGCAGGTGGGGCTCAATCCCGCTGGGGACCTGGAGCAATGTTGTAGGGCAACTTTGGGGTTGTTCTACCCGAAGGTGAGGAAGCTGGTGCACTTCATTCTCAACTTCCTTTGTCATGGGCTGAGGGCTGCTCTTGGCCACTAATCCAGAGCACCTGCTGCTAAGTGCTGGCTGCAGAAACTCCCTGGTGTCTCCACTGGACAGGGAGGCCTGGACTGGAGTGGGGTGTGGGACGGGGAGCCCAGTGTCTCCTAACCCACGTCCCTGCTCCTGCTTGCGCCTCCCCAAACTCTGTCTACCCTCCACTCAGCAGCCGGGCCAATCCTTTTGAAGCAGAAGTCAGGCCAGGTCATTCTTCTGCTCAAAACCCTGCACTGGATCCTCCTGTCTCTTCGGAGAAAAGCAAACAGACTCCACGCCATGACCAACAAAGACCTGCACATTGGGCCTGCCTCCTAATCTCTCCCCCTTGCTCCTTCTGCAGCCACAAGGGCTTCCTGTTGTTCCATGAATACGCCAGCCACACTGCTGCCTCAGGGCCTTTGCACTGACTGTCCTCTTTGCCTGGAATGCCCCTCCCCCCGTCCCTTGGGCAGGGCTCAGTCCCTCACTTCCCTCACATCCTTAATCAAATGTCACCTTCTCAGGGGAGCTTTCTCTGCCCACTCTAGTCATTTTTCTGCCTCCTTAGCAGTTCCCTGGGCCTCTGCCCCACACTTAATATGTCTCTTCTTGCTTTGTTCTTATAGTTCTGCTCACGCTCTGACATATGGCATATTTTTCTTGTTTCTTGTTTGTCTTCTCACTCTGGAATGTAAGCTCCATGAGGGCTGGGACTTGTCCGCTCACTGCTGCACACCCCAGCCCTTGAATGGTCCCTGGGGTGTAGTAGACCCACAAGAAATCCGTACTGAATGAATGAATGAAGGCAGGCCCAGCAGTGGCTGCGTGGTAGGTCCCACTGCCCAGGGGGTTGGGTGGAGGTGAGGAGGTCCGGCAGGCAGGACCGGCTTCTTGAGTTTGGGACCTATTCAGCACCCCATGCTTAGCCGGGCTCCGTGCTTGGTTTAATGTTTGCCGTAGCTGTCTTGAAAATTGTCATCATCTTAGAATAAGGGGTTCTGCATTTTCAGTCTGCACTGGGTCCCACAAATTATGGAGCCAGCCCCACTGGCTAATTCCCAGAGCTTAATTCATTCTAGAGCTGCTCAGCATGGGGTCTGGGCAGGGACTTTGCGGGGAGGTTTTAGATCATACCTACCAGTGATGCGTGGTCTCACGCTACCGGTGGCGCTCAGAGGTGTTTGGGGGGACGGAGGGCCTGGTGCTGACCATCCCCGAGCGAGAGAAGCCTGCTCTGGGGTAAACAGGGTCCCATTATTTCTCATGGGCATGCACCCCCCACGACCCCGTGTGTTCCAACAGCCACACACAGAGAGACCCAGGGGCATGCATTTTAATATAGATGTATTTTTAAATATCCCACGTTTTTTGGGTAGATTACTTGCAAAATTGGCCCAGTTCTCCACCCCTCCCTCTATCCAGGGGAAGGTGAGCATGCCTCCTCCTGTTACAAAGTGGAGTCCCCCATCCTTTGACCTTGTGAGTTGCTCTGGTCGGTGGAATACAGTGGAAGTGCCCCGTGCTGGTGTGAGCTCTGTCTTTCTTGGTTGTCGTCGCCACAAGAGGACAGGCCTGGGCTGGCGGGCTGGAGGGGGAGGGCCCAGAAGAGTCAGCCTAGCTCTTCTAGTGGAGATCCCCGGGCAGAAGCCCAGGTGAGGTGAGCTAGAGGACCACGGACGCGTCCGTGAGTCCTGCTCCGCCTGGCTTCGATCAGAGCTGCCCTTTTGACCTGCAGAACCATGAACGATAATAGACGGCTATTAGATAAGCTGCTGCATTTTGGGGGTAATTTGTTGTAAATCAGTATCGTGGCAATGGGTAATCAATACATAACTTGTACTTAACCAGGCAATTGCTTACACAGGAGCCAATGGNTGAATCATCATCCCAGACCCGCCCCCCCCCCCCGGCCCCGGCGGGTGGTGTGGGCACAGAAAGGGGCCGGAGGAGCAGGGGGAGAGGCTGGATCTCAGCCCTGTGCTTGCTTTCCTAAGGGAAACAAACGTGTGGAGCGCATGTGCTGTTGACCCCCTATCCTGCCAGCCCTGGGCCCCGGGCCATCGGGACAGAGAGGGACGGGCTGCTTCCCGCCTGAGGGATTGGGAGGGTGTGAGACGGCGGAGGGGCTCCAAATCCACCCCTTCCCAGTTCAAGCAGAAGAAACACAGATTTGGAAAACCTGGGAAGCAGGCAGGAGGAGGCAGGGTAGAGTGGGACTGAAATCAGGAGCTTCCTGGAGGGAGGAGAGGCGGGGGCGCCCATACCCCTGAGCACCTGCCGATTGGGACCAGATGAGCCAGTCCTCAAAGGAGTGGCTGCTGGGTGAGGACACACCCGCACACACACACACACGTGCGCACACACACACACACTGTGAATAGGACAGAAGGTAGACGGCGCTTTCTATGAAAAAATAACTTTCGGGGGCAGCGCCTGGGCGGCTCAGTCGGTTAAGCAGCTGCCTTCAGCCCACGTCATGATCCCGGAGTCCTGGGACCACCCCGTGTCGTCGCATCAGACTCCCTGCTCAGCGGAGAGCCTGCTTCTCCCTCTCCCTCTGTGCCTCCCCCTGCTTGTGCTTGCGCTCTCTCTCTTTCTCTCAAATAAATGAATAAATACAATCTTAAAAAAAATTACTTTGGGAGGAAATTTCCAACTTACACCAAGCTGCAAGAACAGTACAGTGAGACCCTGTTTACTGTCCCCCGTAGTGGCCAATCACCAGCATTTTGCCGCATTGGCTTCATCTCTCTTCCTATATGCATATAGTATTGTCAGGATTCCTGCTGCCCCCTGGAGAGAAAGTACACAGATTATAACCCTTCACAAATATATGCATTTTAGGGAGATGAAAAACAGGCATTTTCCCTTACATCCTGACGTATAATAATCACGTTTAGGAAAGTTAACACTGACATGATACTGTTTTCTTTTTTTAAATAAGTATTTTTATTTATTTATTTGAGAGAGAGAGTGAGCACAAGCAGGGGAGAGGGGAAGAGGGGGAGGGAGAAGCAGACTCCCCGATGAGCAGGGAGCCTCATGCGGGCCTTGATCTCGGGATCATGACCGGAGCCGAAGGCAGTCGCTTCACTCACTGAGCCACCCAGGTGCCCCTAATACCGTTATCTAAGATACAGTCTCCATTCAGAGATCACCAATGGCCTCCGTAAAGGCCTAAAGCTTCCCTCCCCACGCCCCGCCCCGTCCTAACCCCGTGCGCAGAGAGTATCCAGCCAAGGATCAAGGGCTGCATTTCCACATCGTGTCCCCTTTAATCAGGGACAGTGCCTCAGCCCCCTGCGCCATCTCCCCCTTTGTCTCCTTGCACTGGTGCTGTTGGGTGGTTCAGGACAGTCCTAGAGAACGGCCCTCCATCTGGGTTTATGTGACCATTTCCTCCGGATTATGTTTAAGTTTTAGGTGGCACACTCAGCATCATTTAAGAATATAGAAGGTGTCTCTTGATAGAGGTCAGGCTTTTTGACCATCAGCTCAGATGGTCCCCCTCCGGAGTGCCCTGCTGCTCCCCCAGGTCCCCAAGAGGATTTCTTCCTTTGAGTCCCTTCAGTGGAGAGATGCGATTAAGAGACCAGCGTCCAGGGCGCCTGGGTGGCTCAGTGGGTTAAAGCCTCTGCTTTCGGCTCAGGTCATGATCTCAGCGTCCTGGGATCGAGGCCCGCATCGGGCTCTCTGGTCAGCAGGGAGCCTGCTTCCTCCTCTCCCTGTCTCTCTGCCTGCCTCTCTGCCTACTTGTAATCTCTCTCTCTGTGTCAAATAAATAAATAAAATCTTTAAAAAAAAAAAAAAAGAGACCAGCGTCCAGAGCCAGAGTCCTGGGCTCAAACTTAACTCTGTGACCTTGGGTATATTATTCAACCTCTCTGGGCCTCGCTTTCCTCCAGTGCATATATGTATATATTATAAATGTTATATATATATTATTATATGATTATATATAATTATACATCTTATCTGAATGAATGAGTGAATGTATGGAATGCATTTGCACAGTACCTGGAATAGACTACATGCAGTGATTAACGCAGCTCCGCAGGTGTTTTTGGCTCTCTGCCTTTCAGAAGCATGATAGAATTGCATGTCTTGCCCTCTTGAAGGTGGGCGTTTGGAACTACCCATGGCCAGTGAAGTGTTTGCAGAAATAATGGTGTCACTTTCTGAGCCAGAGTATTGGACAGCAGGTGTAAGACTCCCCGGAACTCTCTCTGGCACAGTGAGCAGCAACTTTTGAAACGTTGGCTGCTTCACTTGCCAGGATCTTATAACTATTATAAGCAGAATCTCCTTCTCCTGCTACCTCCATGCCAACCTGCAATCAACAGCAGCATGCTTAGGCAATGAACCTTGGTCATCTTAAGCCACCGAGGTCGTGGGTTTGTTTATTACCACAGCACAACCTGGCTTATCTTGACGAATAGGTTCATACATGGCTGTTGGACATCATTCTTATTCTTAATATTATCATTATTATTTCTTGGGTGCCTCTCACTCAAAGCCTTTCTGTTATGTTGTGATGAACTACTTAGACTCTGGCTCTCTCTTCTCATCACTGATTGTGAGTTTCTTGAGCATGGTCTTCATATCTTTCTGTCTCTGGGACCCTAAAATTCCAGCCCAGGGTCAGTCACAGACTTGGAGCTCAGTGTTCAGTGAGTGATTGTTTAAGTGTCACTGGAGAAATCCGAGTTTATGTGTAGCTTTCAACAGCTTGGCTTCGATTTCAGTGTTTTTAATTGCACAAACAATATTGTAGCACAATCATAAAAATAAAAGGCAAAAAAAAAAAAGTCCTTTACAATCCCTCTAAATTGAAGGGCTTGTCCGTGCTTCTCTCGTTCATCCCCAGGAATGTATGGGTTTTGTAGTGGCATTTTCATGCTTTCCCCCCACTTAAAATCCTACTGTCAGGGGAACACATTTCCATAGCATTATTTTTTAAGGTTTCATTTCTTTATTTTTAGAGCAATAGAGATAGAGGGGGGAGAGAGGGAGAGCAGGGGAGGAGCAAAGGGAAAGGGAAAGAGAATCTCAAGCTGACTCCAAGATGAGCCTGGAGCCTGAATTGGGGCTCGATCCCAGGACCCTGAGATCACAGCCTGACCAGAAACCAAGAGTCAGACACTCAACTGACTGAACCACCCAGGCGCCGCTCCATAGAATTTATGACCACTTCGTTCTAGGGGTTGCGTGTTTTCTATGGGGTGGGTGAGCCTCTGTGGCTTACTTAGAAAGGCTTTGATTTTTTTGTTTTTTTTGGACATTTGAACATCTCCCAGTACTTTGCTGGTTCAGCCAACGCTGCTGTGAACGTCTTGTCCGTGGCGCTGTTCCCTCTCCCCTGCTACAGTTTCAGGATAAAGGCACCTCGAGATCCATTCAGACCCCCGTTTGAGTAGAACATTCTAGCACATTGTGCTGCCCCTCCACCACAATAAGAAAAGGATAACAGAGGCACTTCAGCCATTGCTTCAGTTGCTAGATGAGTGAATAATGGTATTACAATAAGTCCCGCCACTTTTAAACTTGGCCTGAAAATTTCTTTCTCATCCGATGAGCTATTTTCTGTCTTTGGAGCCCTTCACCAAAACGGGTCTTGGGATTTGCTTTTCCTTGTTCTCATCTGGAGCAGTGGGGGCCTCCGTGGCCCCAGATTAATGTAACGTTGGTTGTGCCTTTTAAAGTACCCCATTCTTTGCTTTCTGAAACTGCGACTCACTCTCCCGCATTAGCGGTGGGCTTCTTTTCTCGGGACGCTGTCATGGAGAAACAAGCTTTTTCTTCGGAAGAGCATTATCTTAAGGGTAAATGGCAAGTGTCCTGGGGGTGCCTGCGGCTCACTCCGCCCCCTCCTGCTCTGCCTGCTGGGTGACACGGGAGGCCGCTTTGTGCCTCATCCAAATGGCAAATCGGCCACTTCATGGCTCCTTGCCGATCACCGCAGTGACAGGTGGCGGCCCGCCACCCTGGAAGCCAAGAGCGGAGCATGTGCCGTGGGGAAAGGCCAGGCCCCGAGCGTGAGTGCTCTGAGTGCAGGGTCATGGCTGTCCTGCTTTTTACTCTGTCCCCAGCACCCAGCGCCTCGCCTGGCCTAGAGCAGTGGTTCAAAAATGGATTGTGGAGTGGATCCTCGAATGATAAGAGAAGGCTTCTGGAAAGAGGGGGCCTGGGGCCTGGGTCTTGTGACGTGGAGTCTGAGGAATGGGGCGGGAAGGAAGATGAGGAGAAAAAGAGATTGTCAGCTTTGTTCAGTCCACAGTAGAGGCGGGTGTGTGTGCGTGTGTGTCTTGGCTGCAGTTCCACTTGAGTTTGAATCGAGAGATGCATCATTCATTCAGTCATTCATTCAGTACCTATCATTGAAGTGGCTAAAATGTACTTGGCTCTCTCCTAGGCAAACATTCCAGCCCCCGTGAGGCTGACATTCTGGTGGGGGACAGACACTAAGGCCATAAAAATTCAGCATAGATAAGTGAAATAAGTCAGTCACAGAAAGACAAATACCCTATGATTTCACTCATATGTGGAATTTAAGGAATGAAACTGATGAGCATAGGGGAAGAGAAGGAAAAATAAAATAAGATGAAAATTGAGAGGGAGACAGACCATACGAGATGCTGAACTCCAGGAAACCAACTGAGGGTTGCTGGAGGGGAGAGGGAGGGGGTTGGGTCACCGGGTGACAGGCATGGAGGGGGGCGCGGGATGTGATGAGCACGGGGTGTCGTATACCGCTGAGGAATCACTAGACTCTGCCCCTGAAATGAATAGAAAACATTCCGCATAGAGCACGTTAAGTGATGAAAAAAGTGCACGAAGAAGATGAAGCAGACACCAGGCATGCTCCCACTCCTTGCTTTGTTTTCTTCCTTGCGTTTTAGTTTGTTAAGAAAATCATACAGGAAAGAAAAAGAATGCATTTGCACTGTAAGAAAATCACACAGTACAGAAATACAGAAGGAAAGCCCTTCACCGTCCCTGCTCCAGACCACCCTCTGCTCCAGAGTGTAGTATAACTATATGTGTCTATGTTTCCAGACCTTTCTCTGGAAAGGTCTCTCTCTCGAATATATATATTTGAGCTTTTATTTGAATTCCAGTTAGTTAGCATACAGGGTTATGTTAGTACGATATTGCGATTCAACCTTCCCTGTGTTACCAGGTGCTTATCACGACAGGCGTCCTCCTTCACTGCCATCACCTGGTTCCCCTCCCCCACCCCCTTCCCTCTGGTAAATATCAACCTGTTCTCTATTCTCTGGGCCTTTGTATAGAATCTATATATCTACGATCTATCTCTCACCTGTACATAGGCTCTTATCCTTCCCAAACAGATTTGATTATGCTCAATGTATTGTTCCTGTTTTTTGTTTTGTTGTTGTCGTCGTCGTTTGTTTTTTTGGTTTTTTTTTGTTTTGTTTTGTTTTGTTTTTTACACAACAATACAGTGAGGACCTCCCTTCAGGACGTACATACAAACCCACCCCTCCCTTGTGAAATGCTACAGAGGATTTCAGAGCAGGGGTGCAGTGCAGCTGATTTACCCACTTGCCCACTGCGGGACCTCTGGTGTGTTTTCAGCTTGCTGAGATTACGGACGACGATCGCTGTAGTGAACGTGTTGGCTGCGTCTCGGTGGGCATGCCAGAGCATCTTGGTAGGATGCCAAAAGGGGGATTGGTAGGTTCCAGCATAAGTGGGTCTTACATTTTGATACATGCTGCAAAATTGTACTCCAAACGAACCGCTCAGATCTCCTCTCAGAGGGTCTGTTTGCCCAAACCTCACCCAGCCCGGGCCTCTTCATTCCCCTGTGGGTCGTCCTGCCAACTCAGCTTTGTTCCTCACAGGTCAAGGTGGAAGAGTACTGCTAACAGAGACTGCTGGGGCCCCTGTGGCTCACGTGGGCTCGTAGGTACCTCACAGAAGGTCAGAGCGGGAAAGCCCCCCTGAGACCGTCCAGTCCAGCCTGCTTACTGTTGCGATGGGGAAACCGAGTTCCAGCGAGGAGACAGGACTTCCTCTGAACGTGTATCTCCTCTCTTTGCTCAGAGGATCCTTAACTCCTCCTAGGAGAAGCATCTCGGTAGGCCGTCCAGATTCATATTTTTGTAAGAAGCAGTTAGAATATAATGATTGAGAGTATGGGCTCCAGAGTTAGATGGCCTGGAGTCAAATTCCAGTTGTCATTTAGGGCTGTGCAACTCGGGGCAAGTTACTGAACTCCTCTGAACCTCAGTGTCCTCAGTGAAATGGGTCCAGCGGGAGCACCTATCTTAGGGGCTGTTGTGTCAGCTGAGTTCATACATGCAGATCACATGTTGGGGGAGGTAGGTTCTATTCACTAATCTTCTTCCTGGAAGGAAAATTCTGTTCACTCAACATTAATATTCTTGGTACTTACCCCATGTCATGGACCATGCTGGAGCACAGCTATCAGAAATACTGAGATCATGAGAAAGGTCAGGAAGTGCCAAATCCAAGGACATCAATATTTACCCCTTGTTTTCTTCTAAGAGTTTTATAGCATCAGCTCTTGCATTGATGTCTTTGATCCATTTTGAATTAATTTTTGTATATGATGTAAGGTAAGGGTCCAATTTCATTCTTTTGCCTGTGGGTATCTAGATGTCCAACACCATTTGTTGAAAAGACTATTCTTTCTCCTTTGGGTGGTCTTGACACCCTGGTTAAAAATCAATTGACCATAGATGTGTTGGTGTTTCTGGACTCTCAGTTCTATTCCATTGATTTATATGTCTATCCTTGTGCCAGTACCATGCTGTCTGGATTGCTGTTGCTTTGTCGTAAGTTTCAAATAAGGAAATGGAGTTCTCCTACTTAGTTGTTCTTTTTCAAGATTCTTTTGGCTATCCATCTTGGTCTCTTGAAATCTATATGAATTTTAGAATTGGTTCATCAATTTCTATAAAGAAGTCATCTGGGATTCTGACAGGGATTGCATGGAACCTGTAGATGGGTTTGGGGAATATTGCCATCTTAGCAATGTCATGTCTTCCAATCCATGAATGTGGGATGTCTTCCCAATCATGTAGATCTTCTTTAATTCCTTTCAACACATTTTGTAGTTTTCACTGGGCAAGTCTTGCATTTTTTGGTTAAATTTATTTCTGTTTTACTCTTTTTTAGAGCTATTATTCATATAATTGTTTTTAAATTTTCATTTTCAGGTTTTAATTGCAGTATATAACAGTATAATTGATATGTATATATTGATCTTGTCTCCTGCAACCTTGCTGAATTTTATTAGTTCTAAGCTTTTTAGTGGATTCCTTAGGATTTTGTATGTACAAGATCATGTCATCTGTGAATAAAGATACTTTTACTTCTTTCTTTCTAATCTGGATAGTTTCATTCTTTTTTGCCTTCTTTCTTCCTCCCCTTCCCTTCCCTTCCTTTCCTTTCCTTAGCTTTCCTCCTTCCCTCCCTTCCTCTTCTTTTTTCTTTCTTTCTTTCTTTCTTTCTTTCTTTCTTTCTTTCTTTCTTTCTTTCTTTCTTTTTCTTTTCTTTTCTTTCTTTCTTTCTCCCCTCCCTCCCTCCCTCCCTCCATTCCTTCCTTCCTTCCTTCCTTCCTTCCTTCCTTCCTTCCTTCCGTCCGTCCTCCTTTTTTCTTGCCTAATTGCCCTGGCTAGAATCTCCAATACAATGTTGAGTAGAAGTGGTGAAAACAGATGTCCTTGATTTGTTCCTGATTTTAGGGGGGACATAACCAATCTTTCACCATTTCAAGTATGTTTTTAAATATTGTGTTTTAACACCACTTTTAGATGTTAGCAGTAGAGTTTTTATAGATGCCCCTTAGCAGATTACGGAAATTCTCTTTTCTTCTTGAGTGTTTGTATCATGAAAGGGTGTTGGATTTTGTCAAATGCTTATTCGGTGTTAATTGAGATGATTATGTGATTTTTCTTTATTTTATTGATAGGATGAATTACATTAATTGATTTTCAGATGCTGACCCAAACTTGCATTCCAGGGATAAATCCTACTTCATCATGCTTTACAATTCTTTTTATAGGTTACTGACTTCAAGTTGCTAATATTTTCGTTGAGGATTTCTACCTCTCTATTCCTAAGAGATTTTGGTTTTCAGTTTCCTTTTCTTGTGACGTTCTCTCTGCCTCTAGCTTTCTGAAGATCCCCCAGAGTTTGGATCAACCATCCAGGCTCCCATGCTTGGGCCAAATTATTGCCTTCCTCCTGGGAAGGGCACCAAAGCACACCTCTGCAAACATCTACACAAGTGCCTGGGGAGATTGGACCCACTGACATTGGCTGAGTGCTGGGCCTTTGCACATGTATTCTCTCCTTTGACCCTCTCAACAAATATTTTGAGTGCTATCATTTATGCCCATTGCACAGATGGGGAACTGTCGCTGGTAGATCTATGGGCTCGACTTCCTCTAAACAGATGCTTTCGATGATATCTTGTATCATGAATGTGTCATGGACTGAAGGTTTATGTCCTCCTGCAGATCCATGTGTTGAAATTCTAACTCCCAAGGTGATGATATTAGGAGGTGGGGGCCTTTGGGAGGAGCTCATAAAGGTGGAACCCTCAAGAGTGGGATTATAAAAGAGTTCTCAGAGAACTCCATTTTCCCTTCTGCCCTGTGAAGACACAGTGCAAAGACACCTGTCAATGATCCAGGAAGCAGGGGTGCCCAGGTGGCTCAGTGGGTTAAGCCTCTGCCTTCGGCTCAGGTCATGATCTCAGGGTCCTGGGATCGAGCCCCACGTCGGGCTCTCTGCTCAGCAGGGAGCCTGCTTCCTCCCCTCTCTCTGCCTGCCTCTCTGCTTACTTGTGATCTCTCTCTCTCTGTCATATAAATAAATAAAATCTTTTAAAAAAATGATCCAGGAAGCAGGCTCTCTTCGGACACTGAGTCTGCTGATGACTTGATCTCAGACTTCCAACCTCTAGCAAGGTGAGAAATCAATTTCTGTTTTTTATAGACCACCAGGTCTGAGGTATTTGGTTGGAGCAGCCTGAATGGGCTAAAACAAAATGTATAGTCACTTTGAATTCACTTTTTTGTTTTTTATTTCAAAGAATAATGTAACAAACATCCCTACTCCCACTGCTTGGCTGTTGCTATTTTTCATATCTGCTTCCAGTTGGTTTTCCCTCAAAGAAATAAGGCATTAGAAATTAAACTAAAGCCAGACAAACCATAAGAGACTCCTAATCTCACAAAACGAACTGAGGGTTACTGGGGGCTGGGAGGGTAGGGATAGGATGGATGGGTTATGGACATTGGGGAGGGTTTGTGCTTTGCTGAATGCTGTGAAAGATGTAAGCCTGATGATTCACAGACCTGTACCCCTTGGGCAAAGAATAAAAATAAAATTAAAAAAAAAAAGAAATTAAACTAAAGCCCATGTAACTACTTCTACCCAACTCCACAGAGACCACGATTCACCCTAGTTGTGGTGGTTAATCTTTTAGAGAGACCAATTCAATACTTCTTTATGTGTAAACATGTATCTAAAAATTGCATATATCTTTTTGTACATGTTTTTAATATCTTTATTTCAAACATTCAAATATTTATGTAGCAGCACGAATGTACAGTTTTTAGGCCGTTATTTATTTTACAGAAATGGGATCATTTTATACATACTTTCCTGCTTTTTGCTTTTCTTTCTTATTATCATCTTAAGGAAATCCCTCTGATTCTGGCATGGCTCTAATTCATTCTTTTTAATGGCTGCATAACATGGGTATTTTCCATCCGTTTGCCTTTTGATGGGAATCTAGTATCCTGTCACAGTGACCAACTGCATGACAAGCACATATGTAATTCTTAGATAACAGTGTTTTTATTTTTGTAAGATACATTTCCAGGAGAGAGAGTGCCAGGTCAAAGAGTATATATATATATATATATATATATATATATATATATATATATATATATATTTTATTACAATGACTGTTTCTGGAATGTACCCCAAAAGCCTGAAATAATTCCTATTTCTTTTAGATTTGAATAAGAGTAACCACTTCCCCACACCTTCCCTGGCAGCAGATGTCACCTCCCTTAAAATTTTTGCAAGTTTGACGATTGAAAAATATCTCAGTGTTATTTCCATTTGCATAGCCCTGAGTTTGAACATTTTTAAAATATGTTTATTAACCTTTTGGATTTGCTCTTCTGTGTTTGCTTATTCATGTCCTTATCCCAATTTAAAATTAAAAATTCATTTCTTCTATTTTTAACAGCTCATTAGTATATTGTAAATACTACCCTCTGCTCTCTGGATTGCAAACATTTCCCTAAATCTATTACTTGTCTAAATTGATTGTGTTATAGGAGCCAAAAATAAGTTTTAATTTTTATATCATCAAAAAAATTTGGACTATAAAATTTATTTTTCTTTTTTGGCTTTGGGGTTTTTCAATTTAAACAAATCACCTATATTTATGTTTGTGGCGATTAAAAAGTCCAAGTGAGTAGTGTACTGCTGGGTTTGTTATGTAAAGCTGTTAGTAGTTACCAATCCACTTTGATGTGTTAGGGTCCGTTCAGAAATAATAAGAATGGCACTAATAATTGGGTTGGTCGATATTTATTTGGGCCTTACTATTTATCAGTTTCCACAGAATCATACACGCACTATTTCGCTGACCCTCAAAACACTCTGGAGGTGGGTGCCATTTTTATTTCCAATCTATAGATAAAGAAACTGAGATACAGAGAGGTTAAGTATCTTTTGCAAGATTTCACAGCAGGTACATGGCAGAGCTGGCTCCTGGACCCTTGTCCTCTACTCCGGAGTCCATGCTCATGACCACTGGACATGTTGCTACAGAGGGAAGTTGGGTTTGCACAGGCCCAGAGACAGCCTTTGGGAGAAGACAGGCCTGCTGTGGGCACAGGTACCTGGAGGGTGGCCACTGTGGGTCATCAAGAAGGCCACCCTTAGTGGGTTGCCAAGCTACACCTACAATGGGTACAGCTAGGGCCAGATAGGCACTTACCCCATGATTTGGGACACAGAGGTGGCGTGGTGGCTGAGGACACTCCATTGGAGGCCTGGACATCTGTCCATACAGCTCAATGGCCCAGCAGGAACTGTTGGCTGGGTAGCGAGCAACCCACAACATACCTGCTTGTGCTGGTTAATGTTATGTGTCAACTTGATGGGGTCTTGGGGTGCCCAGATATTTGGCCATAAGTTATTCTGGGTATATCTATGAGGATTTTTTTTTAGATGACATGAACATTTTAATGGGTAGAGTAAAGCAGATTGTCCTCTTAATGTGGGTGGGCCACACGCAATCAAGTGAAGTCTGAACAGAACAAAAATGCAGACCCTTCCCCAAATAAGGTGTGATTTTCCAGCACAGTGCCTAAGGACTTCATCTGTGCCTGGGCTCTGCCTGCTGGTCCATCCGGCTCACAGTCCCCATAATTGCATGAGCCAATTCTTATAATAAATTATTTACTATGTATGTACTCCAATCCTTTTGGTCCTGTTTCTCTGGAGACCCTGACTAATAGACAGCTAGATTGAAAATATTTGCCATGCTCCTTACACAGTATGCAGGAGTATAGTTTCTAGTTTTAAGGGGAGCAAATGTGTGAAGTTTCTTCTCTGCTGGGCCTTGGCTACTGATTTATAGAGGCAAAGCCTTTTTTCTCTGGCAGCCACATGAAAGATTTGGACTAGACATGTGAAGAGTTTCCAGAAGGTGAAAGGTGCTAAGACACATTCAAGGGGAAGGGTAAATGGAGTTCTGTTTCCTTGAGGACATGGGCATTGAGGCAAAAGGGCAGAAGAAAGCTTTCCAGAGCTTTTCTGGGTCTTTGAGAATGACCCAGAAGGCACGGTTCTTGCCCAAAATGTGGCCCTCTGGAAACGAGCATGGTTTCCTCCCAATGCTCAAGACTGAACACACGCCCACTAGATTCCGGAGATGGTGAGGGGTTTCTGGGGCAAGATTGTGTGGGATCCCCAGGCTTGGGTGAGCCTCCTGGAGTGGACCCTTCCTTAGTCTTCAGGTGCTGTGACATTGGGATGGACGTGGGGCTGCTAAGGGTCTATGTCTTTTGTCTCCGATATCAACCTTCTGGTAGGCTGTTCTGGAGAGCTTAGAGAATCTCAGTACAGGAACGAGGGAGGGAAGGCATTTTCTGTTCCTCAAGTGCTCCAAGCCCAGGACAGGTGCTTTCCCTTTAGCAAGGCTGTTAACCCTTCCATCCTCTTTGAGGTACGTGCTGCTGTCCCCACTTAAAAAACACACATTTGGAGGCCCCTGGGTGGCTCTGTTTGTTAATTCGTTAAGTTTGATTCTTGATTTCAGCTCAGGTCATGATCTCAGGGTCATGAGATCGAGCCCCACGGCGGGCTCTGTGCTCAGTGGGAAGTCTGCTTCTCTTGCTCTTTCTCTCTCCCCTGCTTCTCCCCTTCTCTCCCCTCCACTCACACACACACTCTTAGCAAAATAAATAAAGCTTTTTTTAAAAACCGCACATTTATATTATCATTGCAAGTTTACTGCTATTCTTCGTGAGTTGGTTAAACAACACATAGGTATATAAAGTAAACGGTGAAATCCCTCCTCCCTTTCCACCCTTTATTCCCATCCCTGACAATGTAGAAGGCATCCTTTCACACTTTCTGTAATATAGGTACAAGCACACACACATAGGGTTTAAAACAGCTTTTGGTACAATATGTCTAACCTAAAATCCACCATCTTAACTATTTTGAAGCGCACATTCAGTGGTATTAAGTGCATTGACACTGTTGTGCAACCATCCCCACCACCCGTTTCCAGAATGTTTGCGTCTTCCCAGACCGAAGCTCTGTCCCCCTTACACACACCCCCTCCCTCCACCCCTGGCAACCAGTCTTCCACGTTCTGTCACTAGGCTAGAGATCTGACTCCTCAAAACACCCTCCCGGGAGTGGAATCACACAGTTCTGTGCCTGTGACTGGCTTATCTCCCTGAGCACCACGTCCTCCGCGTGCATCCACGTCCTCCGGGGAAGCCGGTGTCGGGACGCCCGCCCTGTGGAAGGCTGCAGGATATCCCCCTGTACCCACGGACCGCATCTCACTTACCCATTCAGCGGTGGGTGGTGGCTTCTCTCTTTCAGCTACTGTGACTCATGCCGCCGGGAGCACGGCTCTCCAACTGTCTGTTCCAATCCCTACTCTCAGCTCTCTTGGGCTTATACCTAGAAGAGGAATTGATGCATCATATGGTAGTTCTACCTTTCATTTGGGGGGAGCTACCATTTGCCACTCTGGTGGCCCAATTTTGCGTTCCCATGAACAGGGCACAGATGTTCTAATTTCTCCACATTCTGGCTAACTCCTCCTCCTGCTCCTCTTCCTGCTGCTCCTCCTCCTGCTGCTCTTCCTCCTCCTGCTCCTCCTCCCCTGCTCCTCCTCCTGCTCTTCCTCCTCCTGCTTCTTCTGCTGCTCCTCCTCCTGCTGCTCCTCCTCCTGCTCTTCCTCCTGCTGCTCCTCTTCCCCTGCTCCTCCTCCTGCTCCTCCTCCTGCTCTTCCTCCTCCTGCTCCTCCTCCCCTGCTCCTCCTCCTGCTGCTCCTCCTCCTGCTCCTCCTCCTCATGCTCCTCCTCCCCTGCTCCTCCTCCCCCTCCTCTTCTCTTTGGATAATAACCACCCTAATGAGTGGGAAGTGATACTGCATCATGGAACGTGTAAGGTTTTAACTTCGTAAAAGCGACACCTCCCACTGCCAATCAGTCATCCCATGTCCCCCGAAGACCGGCATGGCACATTTTATGGGGCACACACCAGTTGCTTCTTTCACGGTCACGACTCTTCTGTCCCAGATGAAGAAACCGCAGTCTGGTGGGTTCAGAGAGGACAGCGGATGCCTCTGGGGAAGGGCTGCGGCCGCGTCCCGTTCCGGCGGCCGGGGCTGCACACCCACTCGCCGCCCCACTGCCGCACCCTAGAACGTCCCCTGTCTCACGGCGTCCGTGCTTCCGGCGCAAGGACTCGTTGTCTCTGCTCCGGGACGTCTGGGGCCTCGGAAGGACGACTCAAAGGCGGCTGTATTTTCATCGGCTATGCTAACAAGGGATCATAAACTGCAAGGTTTAAAATCATAAGCATTTATGATCCTACAGTTCTTATGGGTGGGAAGTCCACAGGTAAGGCTGAGAGAGTCATGAAGCCGAAATCAAGGGACCCTCAGGGGCGTCTGTATCTTCTTGGGAGATCACAGGGGAAAACCCATTTTCTTGCTCCACCGGGTCGACGGCAGAATTCAGTTCCCTGCGACGGTGGGACTGAGGTCCCCTTTCCTCGCCGGGCATCTCAACGCCCAGAGGCCGCCTACATTCCTGGGCTTTAGCTCTGTTCCTCCATTTCCAAAGCCAGCCACAGGCTTGAAACCTCTCCTGCTCCTTCCCCTGCGCTGTCTCTCTGACATCTCTCCAGCCGCAGGGGAAAGTTCTGGGCTTGTGCAGGTGCATGTGATCACAGTGGCCCTGCCTGCGCAGTCCAGGCTGCTCTCCCTGGCCTGAGCTCCGCGCCCCGAGCCCCAGCTGCAGCCCTTCCTGCCATGCCATGGAACATTTTTACGGGCTCCGGGGGTTAGCACGTGGAGCTCTTGGGGGGGGCCACTGTTCTCCTGGGGACCTGATCACTGGAAGGTGCACTCACACATGTCTGCTGGTCGATGTTGGCTGTTGGCAGAGACCTTACCGGGGCCATCAGCTGGGGCCCCCGACATGGTCCCCCAGGCGACCTGGGCTTCCTTACAGCATGTTGCCTGCATCCCAAGGGTGAGTGAGGAGAGAGAGAGAATGGTGGGGGAGGGTGGCGGGGAGAGGGAAAGAGAGAGGGAGAGGAGGGAGAGAGGGAGGAGGGAAGAGACAGTGTCCTAGTCCTAAGCAGCCACATGGCACCACTTTTCTGTCCTCCATCCCTTGATGGGAACTGACAAGGTTCTGCAAGAACATGTGGAACTGAAAATATTTTGGAAAACCCGGTCTGCCATTCCCTCCTAGTTAGCAGTAGTAGCAATGATGGCAATAATAGTAATAATAATTAATAATAATTCCAGTAGTGGTAGTATTTATTGAGTTCTTACAAAGTGCTGGGCTGCGTTCTAAGCATTCTACCTGCATTTGTCATTTTAATCATCACAAGCACCCTGTGACACAGATACTCTCATTATTCACACTTACAGACGGAAACCGGAAATGGGACTTCAGGAGAAACTGAGGCACAGGCGGGGAACTCGAGAGAACTCAGGTAATAGACAGGTTTGGGGAACGGATCTCTGAAGGGGCAGAACGGGTGCCGGAACCTGGGCTCGGGAAGTAGAGGGAAGAAAATCTGCTGGGAGGTCTGGCGTGAGAGCACGGGGTCCGCCCTGGTGGCCCCGTACTTGAGTCGGGCTTTGAAGGATGGATCTGGCGCACAGCAGCAGTAGTGCAGGGGGCAGGGGGGGAAGGATGTTCGATGTTTGGGGCACGGGCTAAGCAGAGGCGTGGAGGCCAGGCATCCCACGGTGACAGGGGCCGTGTGGGTTCTTTGGCCTGGAGGAGAGGGGATTGATGGGATGTTGGGGAGAGGCGGGGAGGGCCTGAAGTCAGCTGGGACGCACACATTTCTGCTGGAGACTGGGGAGCTATGGGAGGTGTGAGAGCAGGGAGGATGGCAGAAAGGCTTTTCTGTTCTGCAGGACAGTCTCAGGGGGAAGGGACAGCAGCTGGCCTGAAGTCTTTATCTCCAAGCAACTCCTCCCTCCCCATTTTCTTCTCCTCTGTCTGGGAGGAAGGCAAATGCTTTAGATGCCCAGAGTTCCCCACAGGAGCCTGCTGAAGGCCAGCTGAGGAAGGCACAGTGAGCTGGGCTGCTGAGATGCAGTCTTGGGTTTCCTCCTTTCCCCGCTCAGCCGGGAGACGCCTGCTTCGCTGTGCCCTGGGGATGGCAGCCGGGCTGGTGGCCAGCCAGCTTCCCTGTGCTTCTCTCTCTCTGTGTCTCTGTCTTCCTTTACCCCTTTTTTCTTCTGCCGCACGTCCGAGCCCCTTTCACAGATGGAGAAACGGAGGCACTGAGAGACCACTTGAAGAAGCTGACTTCAGGGCTTTGGGGAAGTTGGTGTACAGAATTCATTTTCCTTATCTGCAAAATAGGGTTAAGTCAGAGTTGGAACGAGGCTCAAATGAGACCACGCAGCTAAAGCATCTAGCTGCTAGTGTTCAATAAACAAGCGGGCCGGGGTCCTCTTGCCCCCTGGGTCAAGGGCAGGAAGAGCGGCAGCCCCTGGGTCAGCGGAGGACAGGGTGGTGGGAAGAGTCCTGTTGGAGCATCAGGGAAGGCCTTGCCCTCTTTCCCCAAACCTCACCCCGAGGTTAAGAACCTTGGCACTCTACGTGGCCTTTAGGCTGCTCCCTGCCCCCTCCCCTTTCTCTCTTTGGGGAGTGCCTTTTCCCTCTTCCATGTGATTCTGCTGGGACAGCCGATCAAAGATCCCGCCTTGCGGACTCAAGGCAGGTCATGTGACTCCAGCTGGCCAATCAGGAGACCTCACCTGCCTGGAAGCAGTGATTGGTCCAGAACTGGGCATGTGATTCAAGGAGGGCCAATCAGAGTCCCTTTGGGGGAGATGGTGAGTGGCCCTGGGAGAGAGGGTTTTCCTAAATCAGAAGGTGAAGACGGCGAAAGGACCTGCTCCTCATCATTTGGAACAAATCTGCTTGATATTTTAACAGAGACAGAGGAGAACAGAGCTGAGACCTGGAGAGAGAAAGACAGGTTCTTGAGGACATGAAACCTCTGGATCCAGCTGTGCCTGAAGGTGGCACTGGTCTCCCAGTTGGATGAGCCAATCAGTGCTCTTCTTTGCTCGAGCCAGTTTGGATTGTGTTCTGTGACTCAGCCCCAAGAGTCCTGCCTAACCTAGAGTCACACTTGGTGCCCCTTCCTCCAGCATCTGTCTGCCCATCCTCTCCTCGCCATCTCCTGCCTACTCTTGCTCTTCCCCGTAGTCCAGGCTCTTAATCTGCTGCTCTCCAGGGGTCACCGTGTGTGTGTGTGTGTGTGTGTGTGTGTGTGTGTGTGTGTGGTGGGAGGGAAGAGGTGGGGAGGGAAAAGGAGACGCAGTGGAAGGAGGCAATGGAGCGGGGAAGCAAAGATGAGCCATTCCAGTCAAGGGAGCCTGAGAACTGAGGCGGCAGCAACCCCAGGGATTTCCACAGCCTGCTTAGCTGACGGGCCACGCTGATGCTTATTGTCTTCCACCGGGTCCCCGCGGCGTCCCTGCCCTTAGTCTATTCATTTCAGAGAGGAGGAAAACTGAAGCCGACAGGGCAAGTGACTTGTTCAAGGTCACACAGCTAGGAAATGGCAGAACCGGGGCTAGAATATGGGTCTTCTGGCTTTAAACTCCATGCTCGCGAAACCATAGATGTCAGAAAGGTCCTCACCCAGGCTTCCAAACATGCAGATAAGGAAACCCGGGGCCCAGATGGGAGAGAAGCTGGGTCCTTCTCTCCCCAGTAGAGTGGGGATTAGGAAATGCGGGGCACAGGTGCACGCGCGTACACACACACACACACACACACACACACACACACACACACACACAGAGCCAACACCTTTCTCAGCTGCGCGCTCAGGGCGATGGGGATGGGTAAAGCAGAGGCACGGCTAGGAGCACCGACATCTCCTTCGGGAGGTATTTGAAACAATGACATGGTGCCGCGTGGCTTCCCACGCAGAGCGCTGCCTCCTTGCCTGCCGCCCAGAGCCGCCGGGTCGCGGACCACTGCCCTGGCTCTAAATAATGCACGTCTGCCACGATTTCCTGATTCATCAGTTTCAGACATTGTCTATTGACTTTCTGCTGTGATAGATGAGGATTCCCCTCCCGCTCCGGCCTCCCCTGATTCATGTTCGGCTGGTGCTTCTGCTGGTTCCCTTTCCAACTTTGAGGACTCTAGTCCCCCTCTGTTTCTTGGTCCCGCAATGCTGACCGCCCCTCCTGGGCTCCCAAAGCCCTTCCCGGCCAGGTCCCCCTGGATCTCCACCGATACCCCTCTCCCGATGTCCCAGGTGCGTGCCTGTGGGGACCTGTGGGTCACGGATGTCATAGGACCCTGGGTCTTGGGCTCCTTTCCCTGTCACTCCGTTCTTCCTCGTGTGTTCCATCCCTCGTTCAGGCTCTGCCATGGTCCCCTGCAAGGAGTGGGGGTGGCAGCCTAGCCAGTGGTCCTGCGGCCTTCCTGGGGACGGTGAGCTTCCTGGGTTCCTGCGGCTGACTGTCTCCGACGCTGCCCCCCATCTTCCCCAGCAGTACTTAGAAACAAATGAGGGTCTCCAGGGGGCTTTCTCTGATCATGAAATTCTCTGGCTTTATTATGCCACCAGAAAAAGAGAGAACCAAACAGACCCAGGACAGACGGGTGAATGGCAAGTGTCAGCAGCCAGAGCCCGAACCTGCTCGCTGAGTTTTCAATCGCTTAGCGCCCACCCCTTACCTTTAAAATATGAACAATGGGGCCTTTTGTGGGGGTTGTCGCTTCTGCTGGGCCCTTCTGAGTCACCGCGTATTTTTATGTGTTCTGTAATATACAGTGTGAATCATTCTCCAGCTTGGGGGTATTTTGGGACTCGTGTTGTTTTCCTTACAATTGCAGAAAAATCAAATATTACAGAGGTGATAAAAAATACAGCAAATTCATATGACCCAACCCAGCATGTGTACAATCTCAGGGCTGGCAAGGAAGCTGCTGCATGAAGTCATTGCGAAGCGTTCTTGGGGGGGCGGGGGTGAGAAGGTGGGGACTGAACACCAACCGTGACCCCTTTTTGCTGAAGTCAGATAAGACGCTGAGTATGATACCCCAAGAAATCTTATACAAGGACGGAAGGTGCCAGCTTCTTGATCCAGTTCCTGAGGGTCTACAGAGGAAGGGAACGTTCTCTCAGTGGGAGCTATGCCTTCAAAATTTTCTAGGTTTTAGACTGGGTGTGCTGGGGGCGGGCGGGGGTCGGATGGAGGGCAGGGGTGAAGGGACGGAGCTGAAGTTCGGTGTCCTCCAATGGGCCGAGGCTTCAACTTGCAGTGTGCCTTGATGGAGCCCTCTTCTGTCAAGGGACAGGAAACGATGCTGAGCGGACCCACATGGCGTTTGGAATAATGGAGAAACTGAGTCACAGTGTAGGAGGCTCCTGACAGGGGTCGCAGGGCCAGCACCTGACACAGGGACATGCATCACCTCCCTCCACGTGAATGTCTTCCTGCTGCCATACTGCCTCTTTCTGGCCATTGACTTTGTATAAGTCACGTCCCCTCCGTGAGCCTCAGTCTCCCCATCTGTAACCTTGGGCTTAGATGATTAGTAAATGCTGATGCAGCCGGCTGCTCTGCCTCTCTGAGGGGCGTCTGCTTATCAGGCTCTGGGCCACCGAGGTCAGGGCCCCTGCCCTTTGGGAGCGCGAGTCTGCAGGCCCTCGGGGGCAGGTCCTAGGGAGTCAGGTGTGGCCCAGGTACCAGGGGTTCCAGCCTTCATTGCATTCCGAGCACATGTGTACCTCTCTGAGCTGCGGGGCCTGTCTCTTTCTATTAGTTTAACAAGCCCTGGTATTAATGAGATTGCTCTATAATTGAACCTTTTCACGGGTCCCTCGGTAATGAAATTATGCTAATTTGCATTCAGCACCACCAGGCATCCATCACGCGGGATCAGCCCGGAGCGGCCGGCGAGGCGGCGGGAAGGCACCACTAATTATCACCGAAATGAACAAACCCGGCGGTATTATTATTTCATCTTCTGCCCCTTCCCTTCCTCGCTGTCCGCCTCCCCGGGCACTATCCACGTTTTTGTCTTCTCCCGCACGTGACCACCGGCCGGGTGGGGCGGGCCGGAGGGGGCTCCGGGGAGGACGCGGCGTCTCCACTGTGTGGCAGCATGGGCCCGGGAACTGCGGCTCCGGCTGCTGCGTGCGTGCGTGTGTGTGTGTGTGTGTGTGTGTGTGTGTGTGTGTGTGTGTGTGTGTGTGTGCGCGCATGCGTGTGTGTGTGTGCGCGCGTGCACGTGCATGGTCGAGCACGCTGCTTCTCTGCATGTGTGGTGCTCACGGCTGGGTGTGCAAGCCCCATCTGCACTGGCGCTTGGGGCCGGGGCTGGTGCTGAGCCCCTCGGTGTGCATTTTTGTGCTTCTTGCGAGTGAATGCCTGTCTCGGGCGGTCTGTCCGCTGGTGGAGGAGTGTGTGCGCCGGCGTCACTCCTGTGGTCAGGGGTGAGGGCGTACGTCTTGGATGTCTGGCTGAGGACCTGTGTCTGAATCCCTATGGGCGTGTCTTTGCTTCCGAGTGTTCATATCGGACTGGGAACTTCCGCAAAAATGTGCGTGGGATAACATCAGTACATCTGTGCCTGGGTCCTGGTGTATCAGGGCGTGTCCGTAGGTGTGTGTCTGGGATGTACGGTGTGCGGGGTGCGTGCATCCGTGGGGATGGGGCCGCCGCGGGCGTCTCTCGGTGCGGGTGCGGGTGTGTGAATTTCCGGGACCGTCTAGCTGTGTGTGCACGCGTGCATATGTGTCTGGCCACGTGTCTGGGAGCTTCCAGCTTTCGTGGGAGACCCAGTGGCCCGGGAATGGTGGGTCACTGAAGGATGCAGCACCTGGAGGGGCGCACAGTGAAGCTACAGGGAAGCCAGGAGGAGGAGACGGCGAGATGCTTGTCCCCACTTTTCTGGGCGCCAACGGCTCCTCCTGGACTCTTGGGTGGATCAAGAATGGTTGAGACTCCTTTTCTGGTCAGGCCTCTTGGATAGCGGCTAGGAGGAGGAGGAGTTTGATTTGATTTAGGAAAAAGATTTTGATGTTCCTTGCTCCCTGGAGTCTGTGCAGTAAGATGGGATTCACTGGGAAATATGACTCGAGTGTCCCTCTGTGCCCGGCCCCCTGCCCGGTGTTGGGGGCTAGCGGGCTGGGAGGGAAGGAGGCCACTAAACCCTCCCCACCTGTCTACCAGGGCAGGACATGTCCAGCTGTGCCAGCTGGGTCATCTACTTTCGGTGAGACTCTCCCTTCTCTGAGACTCAGTTTCCCCAGCTATAAGATGGGAGTGGGAGAGACATTGGTTAATGGAATTTCTGAGATCTCTCTAGAAATGGAATGCCATAGCTCTGAGAGATTATGAACTCTGTTTCGCAGCCGAGTGCTCTTACTGTGTGATGGATAAAACTCCGGGCTTTGGAGACAGTCACCTCTGACCTTGAGCAAGTTACTTAACTTTTCTGAGCCTCTTTTTTCTTTCCTTGAAAAAGATACAATATTTCCATCTTACATATTTGTGTCGAGACTAAATGAGATCAGTAATGTGCTGGTGTTTAATAACCTTCTTGAGGAAAACGATTGTGTGTGTATCTGCATACATATGTAAAATAAAATTTACTTATACGAAGGACTGCAGCCCACAATTTACAAATAATAATAGAGCATATGGTACTTTTTATTGTAAATTCCAGATAGTCAATTGATTCTTCCGGAATGTTTTTGTTAGTTTTTGCCAAACTCTCCCATTTGTAAATAACCTGTGCTTGCAACTGACACATGAGTATAGTCCTGGCAAGTTGAAACAACTAAAATGTGTATCAAAACTTTTCTCCTTTGTCAATGACACAAGTGAGTTCTTGCTGAGTCGAGTAACAGTTTTTGAATATTTAAAGGCTATGTCCTTGGGCGCCTAGGTGGCTGAGTCAGTTGAGCATCTGTCTTTAGCTCAAGTCATGATCCCAGGGTCCTGGGATCAAGTACTGCTCAGGGGGAAGCCTGCTTCTTGCTCTTCTCCCCAATCATGCGCATTCTCTCTCTCTCTCAAATAAATAAAAATTTTTTAAAAGATTATTTATTTATTTATTTGACAGAGAGAGAGAGAGAAAGAGATCACAAGTAGGCAGAGAGAGAGAAGAAAGCCTCAATCCCAAGACCCTGAGCCGAAGGCAGAGGCTTTAACCCACTGAGCTATCCAGGCGCCCTCAATAAATAAAATCTTAAAAAAAAAAATGAAGACTATGTCCTTGATGTTTTGTGCTATTAGAAATACAGTAGCTGCAGACATGGCACACTTTTAAATTTAATGTGTGTCGTGAACATTTTCTTCCACAGTTCCTTAGGTTTAGACAATCAGTAAAAGGACAGATCAGCCCCTGCTTTGTAGTGTTTGCCAATTGCCACAGTATAAATACTCCCACCATGGCCAATTTCAAGTTACTGACCAATTTCAAGTTAGTGAACTGGAGTTGGGAGGAGAAGCACAGTAGCGTTCACGTGCATAGTATTTCCACCATAAAGCTACAATAGATGTAAATAACCTCAAAAGCAGACAATAGTAAAATCATTAGAAAGTGATGAATTTTGAGTATCATTGTTTTTAACTTTAATATATAATATAATGTATATTATTTATTTATGCTTTAATATATTTAATTTACTATACATTTTAAATTATAAATTATATTAATTTCATAGTAATAATGATTGTGTTTAACAATCGGCTCAAATTTTGGGGAGAAAATTTAATAAAGGACTCTGGCAAGCTACTATAACCTAGCTCTAGCACAAGTCATGAATGAAATAAAATAATGCACAGATGGCTGTATTTTATTTATTTTATTTTTTAAGATGCATTTACTTTAAGAGAGAGAGGGAGAAGGAGAGAATGGGGGAGGGGCAGAGGGAGAGAAAGAGAGAGAGAGAACTTCAAGCAGACTCCCTGCTCGCATGCAGCTCACATGGAACTCTGTCTCATGACTCATGAGATCGAGACCTGAGCCAAAACCCAGAGTAGGGCGCTTAGCAGACTGAGCCACATAGGTGACCCCAGATGGCTACGTTTTAATCACTCAGTATAAAGCAGCCCCCTATAAGTATTAGCATTACTGCTCTTACTGCTACTCCTGCTTATGACCATCCTCAGATACCTGCATCGTAGCATGCTGGCTTTGTCACGAGTTCTTCATTTGAGAAACAGAGTTCATGATCCCCTCTATTTCCTAGAAGCCTCAGTGAAATCTTTGGATTCTGTGGGTTCTGGAAACTGGGTAGGGCCAGGTAGGGCCAGAGAGAGGGTAGCAAGCATAGACATCTTATACCCCTGGTGTGTACATGTGTTTAATAAATGCTCCTGAAACTTGGCAATGACATTTCAAACACTGAAATGCGTAGATCTGAAGTCTACAATTTGATGAATTTTGACAAGAGTGTCACTAATACCCGGATCAAGATAGAGCATCACCTCCGAAAATTTCCTGGTGCCCCCTCCCAATTCAATCCCTTTTTCTCTCACAGTAGGAGTCAGAGTTCTCTTTCATAGCAACACAGATTTGTTTTGCCTGCTTTTGAATTTCATAGAAAAGCAATCACATATATATATGTAGTCTTTTGTATCTGGCTTTCTTTGCCTAGTGTCATTTTGTTTGAGATCCATCCATGTTTAGTGACGGCCTTTTCTTAGCTTTACTTGCTGAGTATCCCACAATACGTTTATAATTCACCTGTTAAGGGACATTTAGATAGTTTCTGATTTGGGGCTATTATGACTAAAACNGGATCAAGATAGAGCATCACCTCCGAAAATTTCCTGATGCCCCCTCCCAATTCAATCCCTTTTTCTCTCACAGTAGGAGTCAGAGTTCTCTTTCATAGTAACACAGATTTGTTTTGCCTGCTTTTGAATTTCATAGAAAAGCAATCACATATATATGTAGTCTTTTGTATCTGGCTTTCTTTGCCTAGTGTCATTTTGTTTGAGATCCATCCATGTTTAGTGACGGCCTTTTCTTAGCTTTACTTGCTGAGTATCCCACAATACGTTTATAATTCACCTGTTAAGGGACATTTAGATAGTTTCTGATTTGGGGCTATTATGACTAAAACTTCTATGAACATTCTTGTATGTGTATCTTGGGAGCACGTATATCTCCATCTGCCTTGGTTAAACACCCCCTTGGAGTGGAATTTCTTGGTCATTGGGTAGCATATGCTAACTTCAGACATTCATCTAGAATGGTAGTACTGATTAATACTCCCCACCAACAAGGTGTGAGACTTCTAGTTGTTCCAGATTTTACCAATATTTGGTGTTGTCAGTCTTTAATTTTAGCCATTATATTGGGTGTGTAGTGTTATCTTTTTGTGCTTTTAGTTTGTATTTTCCTGTAAGTCAGTGAGGTTGAGCACTTCTTTGTATGCTTATTTGCTATTCATATATGTCCTTTTACAAAGTATCTATTCAAATCTTGTGTCTATTACTTACAGGATGGTTTGTATTTTTATTATTGAGTTGTAGTTCTTTATATATCGTGGCTACTAGTCCTTCATCAGGTATGCTTTTCACATATTGTTTCCCAGTCCATGATTGCCTATTAATATTTTTGATGATGTCTTTCGATGACCAGATTTTTTACGTGATGGAGTCTAAGTTATTATTCCTTCCTTCTAATGCTATTACTGTCTGGGTCTTGTCTGATAAAATTTTGCCTACCTCAAGTTAGTGAACATGTTTTCCTGTGCTTTCTTCTACATTTTTATGATTTTGCTTTTACATTTAGGACTATGCTCTGTTTCAGTTTTTGTATATGGTGTGAGGTAGAGGTTCAAGTTTCTTTTATCCTATGTGTTTATTCAATTGTCTCAGCACTATTTGTTGAAAACATTTTCCTTTCTTCATTGAATTGCCTTGATAACTTTATTGAGAATCAAATGATGGTATATGTGTGAGTCAACTTCTGTGCTCTTTAATCCATTCTATTGATCTATTTGGATATGCGTTTCGTGCCCATACTGTCTTGATTACTGCAGATTTATAGTAAATCTTTTTTTTAACAGTTTTTTTTTAAGATTTTATTTATTTATTTGACACACAGAGAGAGATCACAAGTAGGCAGAGAGGCAGGCAGAGATACAGGGAGAGGAGGAAGCAGGCTCCCCGCTGAGCAGGGAGCCCGATGCGGGCCTCGATCCCAGGACCCTGGGATCATGACCTGAGCCGAAGGCAGAGGCTTTAACCCACTGAGCCACCCAGGCGCCCAGATTTATAGTAAATCTTGAAATGCATAGTATGAGCTCTTCAATTTTGGCCTTTCTTCCTCAAGGCTGTTTTGGCTACTCAAGGTCCTTTGAATTTCCATTTAATTTCAGAATCAACTTGTACATTTGTACCAAAATGAACTGCCTGTAATTCTTATTGATATTGTGTTGAATCTTTATATTAATTTGGGGATAACAGACATCTTAGCAATATTAATTCCCCCCCCCAAAAAAACATGGTGTATCTCTCCATTTAGCTAGGTCTTCTTTCATTTCTCTCAACATTTTTGTATTATTCAGTTCAGAGTTGTGTCCATATTTTGTTACATTTATTTCTAATTGTATCATGTTTTTATATGATTATATAAAAAGTATGATTTAAAATTTTTATTTTACAACTGCAGTATTTTATTTATTACTATATAAAAATATAATTGGTTTTTATATATTGATCTTACATCTACAGCCTTACTAAATTCCCTTATTGGTTCTACGGGAGTTTTTGGTAGATGCCTCAGGATTTTTCTATATAAACCATTATGTAATCTGTAAATAAATGCAGTTTTTCCTTTCCAATATGTATGCCCTCCAATTCTTTTTCTTACTCTATTGCACTGAGTGGGATCTCCAATAAAATGTGGAATAGAAATACTGAGAGCAGACATACTTGCCTTATTCTTGATCTCAGGGAGGAAGTATTTAATACTTCACTAGTTAGTATGATGCATGTTGTAGAGTTTTTTCAAAGTTTCCCTTTATTAGAGGACATGACATGACTCTGTCTTTGTAGTTTGTGAATTTGCTGCAAAGCTCTTGAGTGGTATCAAATTTCTTCAAGTGTTTCTTGTGAATCTATGGTTTTTCTCCTTTATTTTGTTAATGTGGTATGCCTTTCAATTATTAAATCAATCTGGCATACAGAGATAAATCTTACTTTTTTGCCATGATATATTGTCCTTTTAAAATACTGCTGAATTCCATTTGCTAGCATCTGTTAATTATTTCAGTATATAAGAAGGAGATTGTAATATTGCATAATTTTCTTTTAGTGTAACATCTGTGTCTGTGGGATTTTTGGGGGGGATCTTATTTAACTGTTAAAATATACATAGCATAAATTTCACCATTTTGAAGTACACGATTCAGTGGTGTTTGGTATATACACAATGTTGTGTGACCATCAAAACTATCTACTTCCAAAGTATTTTCATTACCCCAAAAGAAAATTCGTATCCATTAAGCAGCCACTTCCTATCCCCTCCTGCCCTCTTGTCCCTAACAACCAGTAGTCTGTTTTACATCTCTAGGGATTTGCCTATTCTAGATATTTCATATAAATGAATTAAACAACACATGACTTTTTGCATTCCTCTTTCCCTACTTAGCATAACATTTTCACAACTCATCTGTATTGTAGTGTGACTAAGTACTTCATTGTTTGTTATGGCTGACTAATGTCCATATTGTATGGACATCCAGTATTGTCGGGATATGCTATATTTTGTTTATCCATTCATTAGTTAGTGGACATTTGGTTATTTCTACACTTTGACTATTGTGAAAGGTGCTGCTATGAACACACATGTACAAGCTTTTGTATGAAAACCTGTTTTCAATTCTCTTAGTATATACTTAGGAATGGAATTTCTGCATCATATGTTTATTTGATGTTTAACTTATTGAGGAACTGTCACATGGCTTTCAAAGTGGCCCTCATTATGTTCTCACCAGTGATGTGCGAAGGCTCCGAGTTCTTTACATTGTCACTATCACTGGTTATTGTCCAGTTACAAAAAAAACTGTAGTCAAGCTAGTGGGTGTGAAGTGCTATCTTATTGTGATTTTGACTTGCATTTCCCTTAGGCTAAGGACACTAAACTTAATTTCATGTGACTACTGGTAATTTTCAGATCATTTTTGGAGAAATGTCAATTCGAGTTTTTGCCCACATTGGAATTGGGTTGTTTATCTTTTTGTTGTTGAGCTGTAAGATAATAGATGTTGGAAACCAGATCCTTTTCAGATATACAATTTTTAAATATTGCCTTATTTTATAGATTGTCTTTTTCACTGTCTTGATAGTGTTCTTTGATGCACAAAAGTTTCTAACATTTTTGTGGATTCTTTAGAGTTTTCCATATATAAGATCATCTCATCTGTAAGTAGACATGGTTTTACCTCTTCTTTCCAATTTTGAACACTTTATTTCTTTTTCCTAATTGCTCTATTTCAAGAACTTTCAAAATTGAATAGAAGTGGTGAAAGCGAATCCTTATCTTGGTCTTTAGGACAAAACTCTCAGTCTTTCACCATTGATTATGATGTTAGCTGTGGGTTTTTCATAAATGTCCTCTACCATGTTGAGGAAGTTTTAGTTTTATTTTAGTTTGTATCCTGAAAGTGTGTTGGAGTGTGTCAAATACTCTTCTCTGTATCATTCTATTAATGCAGTGCATTATATCCATTGATTTTTAAAGGTTGAATCATCCTTGCATTCCTGTGTTAAATTTCACATGGCCATGGTGTATAATCCTTTAAATGTGCTGCTGGATTTGATTTGCTAGTATTTTATTAAGAATTTTTGCATCTATATTCATGAGGTATAATAGTCTACAATTTCTTGGATTATTTTGGTCTAGCTTTGGTATCAGGGTAATACTGATAAAATGCATAAGGAAGTATTCCTTCTTCTTCACATATTTTGGAAGAATTTAAGAAGATTGGTATTAATTCTTGTTTTGTATACTTTACGAACAGTGAATCTATCTGATACTAGACTTTTCTTTTTCCAGAGGTTTTAATTACTGATTCATTATCTTTACTTGTTATTAAGTCTACTGCAATTTCTATTTCCTCGAGTCAGTTTAGATATTTTTTATGTTTCTAAGGATTTACCCATTTCATCTAGATTTGTTGGTATGCAGTTGTTCATAGTATTCTCTTTTCTTTTTATTTCTGTAAGTAATAATTTCAGTAGTAATGTCCCAACTTTCATTTTAAATCTTATTTATATATTTTCTCTCTTTTTTTCTGTCATTCAGCTAAAAGTTTGTTAATTTTGTTGACCTTTTCAAAGAACCAACTTTTGTTCTTACTGGTTCTATTGCATTTTTATTTCTTACTTATATTAGCTAACTAATTTTTCTTATTTTCTTTCTTCAGCTAGCTTTCCATTTAGTTTACTTTTTTTTTTCTATTTCCTTAATGTGTCAGGTTGTTTTTGATCTGGGATCTTTCTCCTCTTTAAATGTGGGCATTGAGGGATGCCTGGGTGTCTCAGTTAATTAAGTACCCAACTCTTGATTCAGCTCAGGTCATGATCTCAACATTGTGAGACTGAGCCCACATTCGGATCATGCACTGGGTGTGGAGCTTGCTTAAGATTCTTTCTCCCTCTGCCCCACTCTCTCTTTAAAAAAAAAAAGAAAGAAAACAAATGTAGGCATTGATATCTATACATTTCCCTCCAGGCTGCTTTTGTCATATCCCATAATTTTTTGTATGCTGTGTTTTCATTTTCATGTGTCTTAGAATATTTTCTAATCTCTCTTGCAATTTATTCTTTGATTTATTAGTTATTTGAGTGTGTTGTTTCATTGCAAGATGTTTGTGGATTTTCCACTTTTCCTTTGTTACTGATCTGTAGTTTCATTCTTAATGGATGGAAACTTTTACTAATATGTAATGTCCTTCTTTGTCTCATGTAAAAAAATTTTTTTAAAGATTTTTTTAAAAATTTATTTATTTGACAGAGAGATCACAAGTTGGCAGAGAGGCAGGCAGAGAGGGGAGGGCAGGCTCCCTGCCAAGCAGAGAGCCTGATGCAGGGCTCGATTCTAGGACCCTGAGATCATGACTTGAGCCAAAGGCAGAGGCTCAACCCACTGAGCCACCCAGATGCCCCTCATGTAAAAAATTTTGATTTAAAGTCTATTTTGTCCAGTACTACTTTGGTCATCTCAGTTCTTTTTTGGTTATTATTTGCATAATTTTCATCTTTTCATTTTTCACCTCCTTGAGCCTTTGTATCTAAGTCAGTGTCATGTACACGGCATAGAGCTGGATCATGTTTTCTTAACTGATTATGTCAACCTTTTCTTTTTAATAGGAAGATTTAATCCATTTGCATTTACAGTGATTACTGATAAGGAAGGACTTCCACCAACTTGCTATTTGATTTCTGTATGTTCCTCAATTCCTCCTTAATGCGTTCCTTTCTGTTTTTTTTTTAGTGTATTCCATTGACTTCCTTCTCATTGTCTTTTCCGTAAATTTTGCAAGTTATTTCCTTAGTGGTTGCCATGGGGATTGCAGCTGACAGTCTAACAGTCTAACTGGTGTAGATACTGACCCAGCTTCAATGGCATACAAACGTCTGCATTCTACAGTTCCATCACCTCCTTCCTGGATGCTGTTATTGTCAGAAATATATCATTATGTGTCATGTGCCTATTACCATAAATTTATAGTTATTGTTTTATACCTTTATCTTTTAAGTCATTTAGGAAAGAAAAAGAAACACAAGCCATATATATAATAATATTGACTTTTATATTTTCCTGTGTAGTTACCTTTACTGTAGTTACCTTTCCTATGTAGTTACCTTTACTCGTGTTCTTTATTTTTTTCAAATGGCTTCAAGTTACTGTCTAAGTGTCCTTTCATTTCAACCTGAAGAAATCCCCTTAGGATTTCTTGTAAGGCAGGTTTATAAACAAACCCCAGTAACTTTTATATAATAAATATATTTTTGTATTTATATATTTATAACGTTTATAAAATATATATTATATTACACTATATATTATATTAATATAGAATATATAATATTCATATATAATATAATATTTATATAATATAATAATATATGTATAATATGTCAATATATTAATATATTATATAACATATAATAAATATTTATATTTATATATTTATAACTTTTATAATATATATTTTTATATATCTTTTATATATACAAAAAACAGTAACTTTTGTTTATCTGAGAATATCTTAATTGCTATTTCATTTTTGAAAGATATCTTTGCAAGATACAGATTTCTTGGTTGACAGATTTTGTTTTTCTTTTTGTACTTTAAATATGTTATCCCACTGCTTTTTGACCTCCATGGTTTCTTTCTTTCTCTCTCTCTTTTTTTTTTATTTGCCCCAGGGGTACAGGTCTGTGAATCATCAGGCTTACTCCTTTAACAGCACTCACCATAGCACAAACCCTCCCCAATGTCCATAACCCATCCACCCTATCCTCCATGGTTTCTGAAAGAAATCTGCTGCTAATCTTGTCAAAGACTTTTTGTATGTTTAAGTCACTTCTTTCTTACTGCTTTTGAGTCTTTTAGTCTTTTGACAATTTGATCATAATATGTGTTGGTGGGTCTTTTGGAGTTTATCCTACTTGGGGTTTATTAAGATTCTTGGATGTGTAGATTCATGTAGCGTCATCAAATTTGGGAAGTTTTGGACCATTATTTCTTCAAATGTTCTTCCTATTCCTTTCTTTCTTTCTTTCTTCTGAAACCCCCATTATGTGTATTTTGGGGTGCTTGGTGGTGACCTACAGTAGTCTAAGTCCCTGTCATTTTTCTTCAGTCTTTTTCCTTTCTGCCCCTCAGACTGGATAATCTCAATAGACCTATCTTCAAGTTTACTGTGCTTTTCTTTTGCCTGCTCAAAGCTGCTGTCGAATCCCTCTAGTGAATTTTTCCTTTCAGTTTTACTTTTCGACTTCAGAATTTCTGTTTGGTTCCTTTTCTTCAATAATTTTAATCTCTTTACTGATATGTTAAACATTTATTCTCTTGGTTTTCTTTATCTCTTTGAGCATATTTAAGACAGTTGATTTTAAACTTTGTCTATTAAGCCTATGTCGGTTCTTCCTTAGGGAGAAATTCTACTAATTTCTTTCTTTTTTTTCTCTACCAATCGGCCAGACATTCTTGTTTCTTTGCAGATATATTCTGTTGTTGTTGAAACTGGACATTCTGAACATTAAAATGCAGACCTCTGGAAATCAGATCCTCCTGTTCTCTTGAGTCTATTGGTGCTGCTTGTGGCTGTAGTTGTCTCTTCAGTGCCTATTCTAAACTATTTCTATAAAGATTGTATTCCTTGTCCCCTGTGGTCACTGAGATCTTTGTTCTGTTAGATTAGTAGTCATGTAGTGATTTGACAGAGATTTTCTTAAATACTTGGAATAAACACACACACACACACACACACACACACACACACACCCCAAACCAAACTTCTCCCTGTCTTCACAGATTGGCTCTGTGTTGGGGCATTTCTTCATTCCTTGGTCATGTCTTTTCCTCCCTCTCTGTTATTTCTAATTCTGCTGTAGCTTTTACTTCAGGCTTCTATGGAGCCTAAATATCAGGCAGAATTAAAAGCTTGGAGTTTTATCAGGTCTTTACTAAAATGCATTCAGCCCTGGGCATATGTACAGCCTTCTAAATGCCCCAGTATAAAGGTTTTATTCCCCCATGTTTATCCTCCCTCAACCTCTTTGTTCCCAGGCTATTTGGTTTGTCTGCCACCTCCCCCATTTGTTATCATTTTCCCTAGGTGGCTGCATGTAATGCATTTGCTTTTAAGTGATTTTGAGGTGCCACCCTGAGAAAGTTTTGAGTTGGGCATAACAAAGTCAAGCCCCTGACTGATTCCTCAGGCAGTCACAGGATAGGTCAATACACATGACAACCCTTCTTTGAAAACAAAGCCTGTATTTCCATTTCTGGTACCGGAAAGCCACATCAGAATGTGGGCTGGTGTCCCCATGACCACTGCTGAGTTGGTGATTTGGGGGGTGGGTAGTAGGTTGGTAAGTGAAACTGCCATAATTTCTCTTATCAAAATTTCGCAGTTTGCGTCTTCATTCCTCTGCTCATGTTTTGGATTTCAGAATTCTGAGAAAGTTGATTCTGGTGGTTTTTGCCAGCTTAATTCTTGCTTTAGTGGAAGGATGGAATTTTGGAATTCCATACTCTACCATCTTCAGTAATGTCACTCCTTTTATGTCTGGTTTTGATATTATGATAATCTTGGCCTCATAAAATATGTTGGGAAGTATTTCCTCTCCCTATATATTCTGGGAGATTTTGTGTAATTTTGGCATGCCCTCCTCCCCCAAGTGTTTAATAGCATTTATCATTAACATCATCTAGGGCTAGAGTTTATTTTTGTGAAAAGGTTTTGATAATGAATTTATTTAATAGGTAAAAAGCTATTCATGGGGCGCCTGGGTGGCTCAGTGGGTTAAGCCTCTGCCTTCAGCTCAGGTCATGATCTCAGGGTCCTGGGATTGAACCCCACATCAGGGGTTCAATCAATCACATTGAACCCCTGCTTCTCCTTCTCTCTCTGCCTGCCTCTCTGCCTACTTGGATCTGTGTCAAATAAATAAATAAAATCTTTAAAAAAAATAAAAATAAAAAGCTATTCACATTTTTTCTATTTCATTTTGTGTCCATTGGATGAGTTTTTATTTTATTTTATTTTATTTTTATTTTTTTAAGATTGTGTTTATTTATTTGAGGGGGGTGTAGAGACAGAAAATGTGCATGAGCCAGGGGAGGGGGAGAGAAGGGGACTCCCTGATGAGCACGTAGTTCTAGGTGGGATTCGATCCCAGAACTCTGGGATCATGACCTGAGCCACCCAGACTCCCGGATGAGTTTTGTTTTTAAAGAAATGTTTTCATTTCACCCAAGCTGTCAAATTTATTTTGTATAGTTGTTTATTCCCTTATTAGTCTTTTAATGCCAGTAGGATTTGTAGTAATGTTGCCTTTTCAGTCCTGATATTATTTCTGTTTTATCTCTTTTTTTGGGTAATCATTCTTGCTAAGGTTTATCAATTTTATTATTAATCTTTTCAAAGTGCCACCCTTTTGTTTTGCTTTAGCATCTGTTTTCTAGTTCACTAACTTCTGTTCTCATTTCTATTATTTTCTACCTTCTACTTATTTGGAGCTTAATTTGTCCTTATGTTCCTATCGTCTGCATATGTTACGAACTCCGTAAAATACATATGTTACGAACTCCGTAAAATACATATGTTACGAACTCCGTAAAATACATATGTCACGAACTCCGTAAAATACTCTTATCATTTTTGCACTGAATAGCCAATTGTCTATTACAAAGCCAAAGGGAGGAAAAAGGTAATCTTTTATATTTATTCACATGTTTACCATTTCCAATGCTCTTCATTTCTTCCAGATCTGAGTTGCTGTCTTACTTAATGAGCCTTTAGCCTAAAGAATATCTAAGACCATTCCTTTGTGCGGTGGGCAGGGCTGCTGACAATGAATTCTGTAAACTTTTGTTTACAGAACTTAAAAATGTCTTTTCACCTTCATTTTTAAAGGGTATTTTTGCTAGATATGTAATTCTGGACTGATACGTTTTTCCCCCCCATTCAGCATCTTAAAGACATCACTCTATTTTTTTCCGCATCTTCCACATTTTCTTATGAGATAAACCATCGTTTTTATATCATCAGTCCCTTGCATATATTGTGTCTTTTTCTCAGACTGATTTTTAGATGTATCTTTTAATTCTTTTTTTTTAGCATTTTGATGAAATGCCTACAAATAGTTTTCTTTGTACTTATCATATTTATCTTTGTGTCTGCTGAGCAACTTTATCTCTCAGCTGATGCTTTTCATCAAATTATGGAAATATGCCTTCAAATATCTTCTTCTGCCTCCATTCCCTCTCTCTTCTCCCCCTGAGACTCTAGTAGCACATATTTTAGGTCACTTAACATTGTGCCATAGTTGCTGAGGCTCTGTAAATATTTTGTCTTTCCCCCTCCCCTCTGTTCTTAGAATTGGGTTTTCTACTGATATTCCTTCAAGTTCACTGGCTTTATTCTGCTACCTCCAATCCGGTTTTAAGGTCATCTAGAGAATATTTTATTTCAGTGACGATGCTTGTCAGTTCCAGACTTTCCGTTTGGTCCTTTTTTGTGGTTTGTATTTGAAAATACACATTTTTTTATTCACCATGTTCATGTCTACCTTTAAGTTCCTTAACGTATTTATGGAAGCTGTTTTAAAGTCCTCAGTTATTAATTTCAACTTGTGAACATCTCAAGGTCTGTTTTCCCCCCTTGATATTAAGTAAACTTTTCTTGGGTTGTGTTGTTTGTTTTTTCAAGTTTAGGAATTTTTAAAATCATATTCTAGATATTCTGGATATTGCTGTCTTCTTTTAAGTGGTGTTGATTTTTGTTCTGTCAGGCAGTTTAATTACTGGTGAATTATCTTGATTCTAATAGGTTGGATTGTATTTTTTTTCAAAGTAGGTTTATTGAGGTTTTGTCCTTAGTCTGAGGACATAGCTCTTGCTCTATGTTACTGTCCTTTCTTTTACTGCATAAACTTTTTTTTCCCCCTCAGTTGAATGCCTGAGGCACTCAGTGAGGGTCTCTTTATTCTGACTGGACCAGAACTCCCTCCACAGTATAACCTCTGTTATTCAGCAGTCAACCTTCAGCAGCAGCTTCCAACTAGCCTTGCAGAATCTTGCTCTGCACATGTGTAGCACATCAATTGGCCAAAGATCTTCAGGAGATCCCAATAAAAATGGCCAGGTCCCAGGAATCCCCTCTAATCTACTACCTTTCCTTGAAAGCCTGGAGGAGTTTAGGTTGCTAAAGTGTCAAAGGGAAGAAGTTGAGAAGAGACTTCTACAATGTGTTCCCTACTACTTTTCAGCTATGTGATCAGAACAACTTGCCTAATTTCCCCTGCCTCATTTTCACCATCTGCAAAATGGGGATAATAACAGTTTCCAACTGATAGGGTTATATTGAGGATTAAATGAGGTAGTAACATGTAAAGTGCTTAAAATAGTGCCTACGATGTGGTGGGTTTATATAAGAATTATCTGCTGTTTCCCCTCCTAGCTCCATAGAGCTGGTATGGGGCTCATGCCCAGGGTGGCAGCACTTGGAAGATGGGGCTTCATGGTGAGAGGAGGTCATTCTGTGCCGCTTTGCCATAGATCAAGAGGGTAATCACATTCTAGAAGAATCCTGTTGCATACATACATTCCTCCAAGGAACCAGTGAGGGGATTGCCTTTTAGAGAGAAATACAATCATTTACAAATACCTTACTCCCTGACACTGCCTCTGTGAAGCCCCCTATGATTTCATCTACCCAGGAATGACTTGGGATGGGTGGTGGCTACCCAGAATGGAGAAGTGAAGAGTCTAGATGCTTTGGGGTACTTGGCAGCCACGGCTGCCTCAAGGTAATCCTCTTCACAAGGGGCTACTGATGTCTAGCCCATTCCTTGTCTGAAGATTCTTCTTTTAAAACCTGGAATTTAATAAAGACAATAAAAGAATGTGCTGCAAATAACTGACCTATCAAAGCAAAGCAAGGGCTGTCAATCCCATCTGGATCACCTTCTTTTCCTGCTGACCCCACATTCTGCAACCACTTGGACAGGTCTTTGCTGGTGTGTGCTGTCTCCCTCTTCCCTGAAACGCACCCGTGGTTTACCTTAATGTCTTGCAGGACCACGTGAGAACGTGGTCTTTCCTGAAGCCGAAGTCAGACACATTCATGGCCATCTTACCATTCTTCTGCTAAAAGCTGCTCAGAGCTAGGTTTCTGAGTCCCCAGATGTCAGTAACGAGGTGTCTGTGTCTGTACCTTTGTCTGTCCCAGTCTGTGCTTAGCCGACCACTAGTTCCGAAGACTCTTAGTGGAATTCTGTGGTCAGAGAGGTTTGGGAGCTACAGGTTAAACAGAGTAAAACAGGGTTCTGGGTTGCAGGGATTAGTTACGACAGGATCATTGTTGCTCTGCTCGGAATTGGTGTTCCCTGTGTGTCCGTGTTTTCGCTGAGCATCTTCCCATGCAATTAGTGTTCTGCCCAGCCCACCTGGAAAAATGCTGGGTTTGAGCCCAACAGTAACAAGAACTGCCATTTACCTTTGGGGAAGCCGGATGTTGGTGGCTTCTGTGCGCGCGTGTGTTCCTCTTAACCCCTTTTATTTCCAGTAAGTGGTTCCCTGTTGGTTGCTAATGTGCTTTGAGGGCAAGGAGCAATTAGTTTTCTTCCTCTTATGCTTCTTATTCTGCAGCATCGGGGCCAGGCCTGCACACAGAGGAGTGGATACAAACATCATTTGGCGGGGAAAAAAAAGGGTACATGCAGCCTTGCTTTCCCTCATGCTTCAGACACTGTCAGCATGCCAAGCTCTGGAGTGATTCCAGTCCCAAGGAAACAGAGAGCTGGGAGGTCCTTGGAGGCCATGGATTTCCATGCTTTCATTTTGGAAAATGGGGAAACTGAGGCCCAGAGAGATGAAGCCCTTGCACTGGGCTGGGCGGAATCTTAGACCCTTCGAATGTTCAGATGGAAGCCCATAGAATAGCCCTTCTCAAATGTGCCTGTTTTTTAGGCTCACCCAGGGAAATGTTAAAAAAAATTCCTGGTGTCCGGGCTGCATCCTGGGCCAATGAAACGAGAACCTCGAAGTAAAACTCAGGTATCAGCTATTTTTTAAGTGTCCCCAGTGAATCCCATGTGGGGCTGAACTTGAGGCACAACCAGGAAACCGTGCTCTTCCCAGAAGTACCTCAGAGGTGCTGAGAGGGGGGATGGGGCAGGCTGGGACTTCATCAGAACAGTTCTGCGTGCATTTCTTTTATCTTTTATCTTCCCCTCTCACCTGTCACTTGAAGGAAGCCCCCCCCCAGCAGTGTTGGAAGTGAACCCCTCCAACCGCACAGACGGGGAAGGAGGTGACCTGCTCAAAATCACGGCAAGCCCTGGACATGACCAGGATTCGGACCCCACATCCTGATGCCCAGCCCCGGTTCTTCAGCTGCGCTGTGCCCTCAAATCCTTGATCAACGATCCGACACCCTGTGAGCTGTCCTCTGAGCGCCCCCTTGTTTCCTCTTAATCCGGAGGCACAGCCACCCTCTCCTGTGGACCCCACCTTTTGTTTTGGGTTCTGCAGATTAATCAGGGATGGCCGGTGGTCGCGGGGGCCTTTTGGGTAGAGGGGGCCGTGAGTTGGAGGGGGGAGCCTCTGACATCAAATTAGCCTTCATTTTAAGTCTCGATGCAGCAATTATGACTTTTGAATAGCAGTGGTTGTTACCGAGGATGGTCGCCTAAGCAGTGCACATAATTATTATAATTACTGTGTACCTAATGATGCCTAATAAGGAGCAACATCACAGAGAGGCGCGGGGGCTGCTCAGCCTGGTGGTCTGGGCTCCGGAGGGGGGCGGCTGGGGCTCTGATGCCTGCGTGGGGCTGCTTTGCAGGGACGCCAGGCTGCCTGTCTCCTGGCGACCAGGGGCTGCAGAGTGTGCAGGAAGAGAAAACTCCCGGAAGGAATATGCTGGCATCAGCTCAGAGACAAGGAGTGTGGAAGTGGCTGATCTGGAGCTGTCCTTCCCCCGCCGTCAATTTCAAGGTCTCAGGTTCGCGCTAATGCCTGGTCCTACCGTGGGGACCTGGGTTTGGGAAGGCAGAAATGGATAACACCCCATGGACTGGCCCCGTGGTTGTGTTGATGTGCATATTTATAAAAAAGAATCACTAATTTTCATAGAGGGCTATGTGCCAAGCCCTCTCTGTTTATATCCATCACATCATTTAATTCTTGCCACAAACTCATTTCACAGATGGAGAAATTGAGGCCCCACGGTCATCCCAAAGTTCAGCATACCTGCCACGTACTGTACGTGGATTATCGCACCTGATCCCCACAACAGTCTCATCAGATAGGTATTCTTATTATGGTTTCCTGGTTTATTTCTACTCTATCGATGGGAATCTGAGACGTGGGGAGGGAAAGCGATTTGTTCCAGGTCAGACAGCTATTAGACAGCAGAGCCAAGCTCTGAAGCCAGACAGCCTAACACCTGTTTTCCTTCCCTCATCAATACCTGTTACATCACTTGTAGATGCCAAAGTCAAAGCAGATGACATTCTATTTGGGAAAGACCAAACAAAAATCATGTAGGCCAATAAATATGCAATACACTGTCAGTAGCAGGATAGATAGCAAGATAGCAGGGCAAGGGGAGGGCCGGGAAGGGGGTGAAGAAAGGATCTATTCTAAGGAGAATAGACAGCGAAGACCTCACTCATCAGGTCAAATGTGAATCGAGGCTTGAATGTCCTGAGAGGAGGAGCCGTGCAGATCTTTCCAGGAACAGTGGTCTAAGCAAGCCACTTTGCACAGCCAGTGCAAAGGCCCTGAGGCATGACCACGTGTGCAGTGTTCAAAAAATAGCCAAGAGGCCAGAGCGATGGGGCGGAGTCAGTGAAAGGGGGCGTGTTTCAAGGAGAGAGCAGAGGAGCGGTCAGGAACCAGGTCCTGTAAGGCCTTTATAGACCCCGTGACCGACTTGGTATTTTATTCTGAATGGGATGGGAAACACCCAGGAGGGTTCTGAGCAGGGGCGGGACTTGGCTTGATTTGGTTTTCTTTGGTTGCTGTGTGTGGAGAAAGGAGAATAAGGGCCCCAGAGACCCCCGCGGCTTGGGCAGGGGGAAGGCAGTGCGGTGGTGGGAAGTACCCAGATTCTCCACGCCTTTGGAAAGGGGCTGATCTGCTCCCGGTCTGGGTGTGGGGCGAGAGAGAGTGAGAGAAGCATCACTGATTCCTGCGTGTCTTCGTTTGGTCCAGCAGCTTTGGAGAGCAGGACTCCGGTGTGCCTGGTTTATCTGAGAGGTGCCCCCAGGAGGCACCCACAGGGCGGAGAAGCGAGTCAGGGAGTCACTCACTACAGGTGTCTCTCAAAGAAGTGACCATCGTGGGCGTCTAGAACTTCCTCCCGGTGGGGACTTGGGGGAGCCTGGGTGGAGCACACATCTCAGCCCTGAGGGGAGAGGGGCTGGGGCCCCAGAGCTGCGGGAGTTCGTAGGAAGCAGCCTCCAGGTCCAGGGACCAGTGCCCAGGGGAGAGGGAGAGGGAGTGGCCTGCTCAGTGACACCCCAGATTTCTGGCCAGACAACTGGGTAAATGGTCCTGCCCTTTCCCGAGACGCAAGAACTTGTGCTTTGGGCAAACGCTGCACAGTGGTCCCCAGGTTTTGTTTGAATCAGGGGCCACCAAACTGCAGCCCGCGGGCCAAATTTTGTCTTCTGTGCATTTCGGTACTTCGAGCATTTGGGGACCCAGTCCCGCTGCTTCATCTCCTATTGTCTACAGTGGCTTTCCTGCCCCAGAGGCTGAGCCCAGCGATCCGGTCGCAGACTGTGTAGCCCTCGAAACCCAAAACATATACTATTAGGCCCTTTACAGGAAAAGCTTGCTGGCTTCAGACTTAGATGCAGAGAGCAAAACCACATTCGAACTCTGAGATTCGGGGATTCCTTTGGACTCAAGATGCAGCGAGCAAGGCGCTCGGAGGCCCAGTGGTTGCAGAGACCATCTCCTTCTCCAGGGCGGCGTGGTAGGTCAGGGGGCCCTGCCTGGACCTAGACTGCGTCCCTCTCCCAGTTTACAGGGTCTGACCTACCTTCACTTCCGACTGCCCTTGGCTTTGAACACCAGGTCACACCAGGATGCAGCTCGCCCCAGACTCGGCTCATCACTATCTGATGGCATAATTTTGTCCTCATTGCCAGCTCCGTGGGGAAAGATTCTGATTGGCTTATCATCGGTTAGATCCTCTCCTTGTCCAATCAGTGGTGGCCGGGGTGGAGACGCGTGGTAAGGAAGCCGCAGACCCTCGCAGGAGGGACGTGGCTGGGGGTTCCAGCAGGTTCTTCAGGGGGCTGGAACCCCCTGAGCTTACCAACTCCCCATGGTACTTTCCCTATGCTTCACTCGGAGTAGGTAGATACTTAGTGAAAACCATCCTTCAGAGAGTCTGGGTTCCTTCCTCTACTTCCTGGGTCACTTGGGCAAATCTCCAGATTTCTCTTAGCCTCAGTTTCTGCATCGGTGACACCGAATAATGGGCAATACCACCGAAGTTGGCGGGAGGAGGCATCTCATCAGGGATGCGAGGAAAGCATGATGCTCACGTACTGGGCATCTAGACGGAGATGCTCCGTTCGTGTTGTCTTAGTTGTAATAACTAGTGCGGAGCAACCCCCACTCCCCCCCCCCAGGATGGCTCTGGCCC
>LNAC01000159.1:2700932-2743550 GCA_002007465.1 Ailurus styani
ACGTCGTATTGTCCATGCCCGGCGGGACGAAGGCGAGCTCAGCGGGCCTTCGTCACAGGTCAATTGCTTCGTACAAATCCGCAGGGACTCCCGGGTGCGCAGACGAGAGGCAGGGTGCGTGAGGGCTCCACTTCGGGCGCGGACACAGCTCCAGGTGCTGGGGACTACAAAGGGGGACACGAGTCAGCCGTGATCTGTGCGATCCTAAGAACCCAATGAACCGGAACCGCACAGCTCACGCTCCCCGAACCACAGGTGTCTCCTGAAAGCGCCGTATCTCTCCCTCTGCACTGAAGACCTTTTGAGCCGGGTAAGTCTTCATGGGGGGAGGGGCGTCCTATGCATTGTGAGGTGTTCAGCGTCCTCCCTGGCCTCTACCCACTACGTAACAGTAGCACCCCCCCCCCACTGCAGTTGTGACAACCAATAATGTCTCCTGCGGGGGGACCGGGGGCAAAATCAGGCCCACTTGAGAAACGCGGCCCTAGAAGAGCTGTTTCCTGGAGCAGATCCCATCCGACAGCCAGAAGGCACATCTGGGCAAGGCTATGGAAAAAGGGGAGGGCTTAGCCTTCACCAAAGAGCACTTCACCACTGCGCAGGAGAGATGAACACTCAGCCCCCGAAGTGGTAAGGGACAGCCACCGTGAATGCCAGAGCCTGGCTGTGTGGACGGTGGGGCAGGCTCCAGCTGTGCCCAGGACTTCCTGGAGGAGGTGGGCAGTGGGCTGGCCCGGGCTGGACTGGGGGTTCCATGGGGGGGCACTTCAGGTGAATGGAGAAAGCCTGAGCAAGGGTCCTGGGGCATGAAATGAGTGAAGACGAGCCTGGGCCGCCTGGGGATGTGTGAGGGGAGGGAGTGGAAATAGCAGTGCCCATGCTGAGCAACGCCCTTGACCCCCGAGCCAGATGTCTTCCAAACCCTTTACTCCGATCCTCTCATTTAATCCTCGAATACCCTCTGTGGGGTGGATTTGATGACTATCCTCATCTCGTAAGCGAGGAAACCAAGACGTCAGGTGTCATGGGGTTCGCCCAGGCCACCCTGCCCATGAACACAGGTTCCAACTTCAAGCTCAGGGGCTTGACATCCCCCCTCCCCGGCCTCACTCAACTCTGTTCTTCTCTGTCCCCAGAGCCACGACCATGCTGGATGGCGTTGGGAGGTGAACATGGAAGGCTTCCCCTAACTCCTCCAAGGTGGAACCAGGGCTGTGCCACCAAGTGAATGAATGGGATGTGAATAAATAAATGAATGAACAGAATAGGGTCTGGCCCACTGAGGCAGAAACGGCCTTCCCACCAGACTCCTGGCTCCACCCACCACTGCCAGGCCCCCCCTGGCTCCCCGTTAGCTTTGGGGGCATCATGGGCATGTCTGTGTGGGCTTTTGCTTGGAGGGTGCTTCAGACTGAGGGCACCATAAGATACTGGTCTCCTTTTTCTCCTTGGCCAGAACCTATTTGAAGAAAGGAGAGAAAAACAGCTAGACATCAGGAAGAACTTCCAAGAGATATGAAACCGGGGACCAGTGGGGCTCAATGAGCAGCTGGATGCCTGTGAGGCTCAGAGCCAGGGGTGTGGGGCCAGAAAGAGCTTTTCTGCATCCCTCTCCGGGCCTAGATCCCTCAGCCCCCAGGACTGGCCCCATGGGAAATGCCTTCCTCAGCTTGGAGGCTCAGTGACAGCAGGGCGGGGGTGTGCGTGAGGTCCTCCAGTCTCCTTTCCCACGAGCCTTCTATTTTCTCCTGGTTTCTCCAGCACTGCCCCGTGTGCTCGGCCCCTCAGGTGCAAAGTGCCTTCCGTGGGTTTGTACCACGCGTCCACCTGCCCCTCCTGCAGAGTCCGGCCTCGCGACTCATTCACGTCGCCAGGGAGCTTTCTGATTCAGATTCCATTTGATTCAAACTCTGAGAGTCTGTCTTGCCAGAACCCTGGCTGCAGTCCTGTTATGCTCAGAAGCCAGGAATGGCCGGGGGATGGGGGGCGACAGGGAGGGGACTCTTGGGAAGTCCCAGGGGTCTCATTTGGTGACCGATTCTCCCACAGACCCCTGCCGTGTGCCGCACGTCCTATCCCCACGAGAGCTCTCAGCTAAGGTCTCTCCAGGCGGAGCCCTGCATCTGGCAGCGTCTTGGATCTGAGCCCCCGTGGGCCCCATCTGGCCTCAGTTTCCCCATCTGTGGAATGGAAATTACAGCAGTCCTAGCCCCGGATGAAGAGATGCTTTCACGAGTTTCTGAGAACTCTTCATGAGTTTTCCTATGACCACACACTTACTACCTATACCATAGCTATTTAGTATTAATTAGCTATTATTTGTCCAGTCACTTTTTGTACAGATCAGTCAGTCCGTTCTACTAAAACTTATTTGTTTAATTTTTTTTCTGTAAATTCACCTACCTTTGAAAGTCTTAGATCGATCTATCTCAAAAGGAGATTTTTATAGCATTCGCACAGGAGGAAAATCGATCCTCACCTACCATGAAAGCAAAGCAAGAAGGCCAAGCGCCAAAGTCTATAAGATTAACTATTCCTACATGTATCAGCTAAGAACCTCCTGACCAAGAGCCCCGCTGCACTGCCTGCATGACTATTCCTACATGTATCAGCTAAGAACCTCCTGACCAAGAGCCCCGCTGCACTGCCTGCATGACTATTCCTACATGTATCAGCTAAGAACCTCCTGACCAAGAGCCCCGCTGCACTGCCTGCATGACTATTCCTACATGTATCAGCTAAGAACCTCCTGACCAAGAGCCCCGCTGCACTGCCTGCATGACTATTCCTACATGTATCAGCTAAGAACCTCCTGACCAAGAGCCCCGCTGCACTGCCTGCATGACTATTCCTACATGTATCAGCTAAGAACCTCCTGACCAAGAGCCCCGCTGCACTGCCTGCATGACTATTCCTACATGTATCAGCTAAGAACCTCCTGACCAAGAGCCCCGCTGCACTGCCTGCATGACTATTCCTACATGTATCAGCTAAGAACCTCCTGACCAAGAGCCCCGCTGCACTGCCTGCATGACTATTCCTACATGTATCAGCTAAGAACCTCCTGACCAAGAGCCCCGCTGCACTGCCTGCATGACTATTCCTACATGTATCAGCTAAGAACCTCCTGACCAAGAGCCCCGCTGCACTGCCTGCATGACTATTCCTACATGTATCAGCTAAGAACCTCCTGACCAAGAGCCCCGCTGCACTGCCTGCATGACTATTCCTACATGTATCAGCTAAGAACCTCCTGACCAAGAGCCCCGCTGCACTGCCTGCATGACTATTCCTACATGTATCAGCTAAGAACCTCCTGACCAAGAGCCCCGCTGCACTGCCTGCATGACTATTCCTACATGTATCAGCTAAGAACCTCCTGACCAAGAGCCCCGCTGCACTGCCTGCATGACTATTCCTACATGTATCAGCTAAGAACCTCCTGACCAAGAGCCCCGCTGCACTGCCTGCATTTTGCGAAGCACACAGACGTGTGTTGGTCCGGCATGTAATAAATACTCAGTAGATGATCCCTGCTAGGGAGAAAATGAGGTCAGTGTGGCGTCTGCCCCTTGGGACCATTCCTCTGAACTGGTCAGGGGGAACTATCTGGCCCCCCAACTGCCGTATTTCTTCCTCTCTGATACTTAGAGCTACGCGATCATTCATTGTGGTAAATTGTAAAAATGGCGACAACCCTTCACTCCTCCCAGGAAGAGGTGGGGTCTATTTCCCCCCTCTTAAATCTACACTGACCCCGTGACCTGCTTTGGTCAAGGCTGCGTGGCAGGTGTGGCGGTGCCAGTGCCAATGGCAAGCTTAGAGGAAGAGGTGTTCCAAGAGGACTTGCATCTTCCATTCTCTCGGAACTTTGGCTGTGTGCTTGGCCTTACACAGATCTCCATACATTCAAGGAATTGAAATCATGTCACCGCCACGTGAACAAGACCAGGCCAGGCAATTGGAGAATGGGAGACCTCATGGAGCAGGGATGAGGTGTCCCCGTCAAGGTCATTTCAGAGCCATACTGGCAGCGTGCCATCTGACCCCAGATGCATGAGTGAGCCCAGACCTGAGCCGCCTACCTGGCCCGGGACAGGTGAGCTGTGCAGCTGACCCATCCATCCTTGAGAATTAACAAGGGGGGTGCTTTAAGCTCCTTGGCGTTGGGCTGGATTGTTAGTTAGCGATAGTAGACTTCCCTGTCCTGGCCCATCTGTTGGGGATTTCATGCCCAGTGTGATGCTCTGGCAAGGCGGCTTTGTTTTCTCTTTTTAATTCTCTTTCCTTCCCTTTATATTCCTTTGTGTGTGTGTGCATGCACACCTGTGCCTTCTTAAAAGACATCTTTGGGAAAGGAAGAGGAAGCAGATAGAAAGTTAGAAATGCAGGAGAGACTTGGCCCAAGTGTCCCTTAAATTCTTGAGGACACCTTAAGGGGTGCAAGGAAGCAGAGAAGATGGAGAACGACGGAGCCGTGAGTGGTAAAGGCGGTCATTGCTCTTTGGTGCTCCTCCTTGCTCACACCTAGTTTATCTTCACAACAACACTCCACGGGAGTCTTATTATCAATCTTTTTCTTCAGGGTGAAGAAGCCAAGTCTCAGAGAAGAAACCAAGTCTCTGGGTCACACAGCAGGTCAGTGCTGGAGCCAGGACTGGAAGGCAGGCTTAGGATTCCAAATCTCAAGCTTCTCTGCAGTGTGATCAGGAGTTGACAGGGGTGGCGCTGGGGAGTGGGCTGGGTAGCCGCCATATGGGGTAGCGGGGTGTAGGCCAGGCTTTCTATTCCCTGGGTGCAGATGGACCCCCACGCCAAGACTCAGATTTCCCTATCTCAGGAATTACCCCCTTTTCTTTCCTGAAGGAACTCAGACTCAAACCTCGGGGTTTTTCCCCACATCCCACATCTGAACCATCAGCAAACCCCTTAGTTCCATGGCTCCATCTCCACCTCCATTCCTGTTCTTTCTCTTGGAAGACTGACGTTCCCTACGTGGCATCCCTGCTTTGTCCTGGCCTCCCTAGGGGGCCCTTCCAGGCCTCTGAGGTTGGCCAAGGAAAAGCTCAAGTCCCTTCCTGTGTCCTGCAAGGTTCCCCATCCGGGACTCTTGGGCATTTCAGGCCTGGTCTCCTTTTCTTCTTTCCCTTTTTTCTTTTCTTTTCTCTTTCTTTTCTTTTGCTTTCTTTTTTTCTTTTTAAAATCTCGCATACATTGAAAGGCTCCTTACACTGTGCTGACATGTAGTTCCTAGATAATACAACCCATCTATACATGGAATTTAAATAAATCCATAGAGGTCATAGAATGCCCTAACTATACCCTAGAGGAGAATTAAAAGGAAACTAATTCATACTAAAATAGCAGTTATCTGAGGATGTAAATGCTCCAACCCAGCTCTTCCTGCAAGACACAGGAAGGGTGTCAGAGTTTGCGATCTGGCAGGCGGGCTCTGTGAATGTGAGGCTGCTCGAGCTCGCCCCGGGGCCTGGCTTTCGGTGGCGGAGTCCCCCCAAAAGTGACCAACTCCTGCTAAAGCGCCCAGCAGAATAGAGCATGACCTTCCCTTGATTTAGACGCAGGCAGCCATCCTGGAGTGTTCAGTATTTAATAAAATTGTGCAAAAGAGAAAAACCTTTGGTGCTAAATAGGAACTGAAGTTAGATTCTAGGTTCCAGACATTATAACTAGGTTTTCATGTTGGTGTTCGCTGGATAACTCTCTGTGTGAGCGGCTGTCTGCACGTTGCAAGGGGTCTAGCATGCTGGGTCCTTACGTACTCAGTGCTGTAAACACCCGCCCCACCCCCATAATCTTTGTGATGAGCAAAACCACTTCTGTACAGTTTTAACCTCCTCTCTCCTCAGCTACAATCTGGCTGCTCTCGGTTCCTCTCTGACTTCCTTCTGTGCCAGATCCCTCCTCACCTGCTGTATTTCAGCCACACTGGCCTCCCAAACTGTGGGTTTATCTGGGAGAAGATTGCTCCAGGCAGAGGGAATGGCCAGTGCAAATGTCCTGGGGCACGAGCATGTCTGGCCCGGCCCCCAAACAGTAAAGAGGCCAGTGCAGCTGGGGCAGGATGACTGAAAGGTAGAGAAGTAAGAGATGAAACCAGAGATAGCAGAGGCCAGAAAATAGGACCTTTGAGGTCATTAAATAGACCATCCTTTTAAATCCCAACTGAATGGCTTCTTTTGAAATGTCAGGAGACTTGGCAATACTAGCCCTCCATTCCTCCATTCCTGCATAGTAACCATAGGCTAGCTTTGTCGCCCGTGGGAGGGACATTTGTTCCTCGATTTGCCGCAAGCCCCACCAGCCCCTATCGCCTCAGACATCCACCTGTGTTGCTCATGTGCATTGCCCAACTGCTATTTGAGTTTGTAACCCCTGCTGGGGGAGGGTGCCGGGAAGGACAGCGGGGGGTGGAGGTGGGGGGAGAAAGTTGTTTGCCCTTCCCTGATCCAGCGAGAATGACCTCAGGCTTCTCCGGGGAGGGGCTTTGGGAGGCTGTGGGTGACGCTTCCTCCCACCACTGCTCTGCACGCTCTCCTCGCAAGCTGCCTGCTGACAGAGCGTCTCAGCAGGGGAGGCCAAGGCAGGGGCACCCGTGGGGACGCCTTGAGGAAAGAGTGAAAATATTTTCCCAGGGAAAGCCAACACTGCTCTTTGTTTTAGTTGCTTAAATTATACGTGTTATTTATTTTTTATGCGGCCTGTCATTATTGGTGAATGGGGAAGGCACCCGGCCTCACAATGCAACCAAAATTTTAGATATTGCTATGTAGTTATTAACAAATGGGCTTTTCATCTTTGGCAAACATGCCATATGAGAAGCCCTCAGGGGCTGGGTTGCTCAATATTGGGTAATTACAGCCCTGGAGGAGGGGGTGGCCTGGGTCTTGGGAAGCAGACGGGGGGTGGGGGGACTTTTCAGACCCCCTGCATCTTGGTTCAACCATCCATTTGTATATTTGTTCAAAAATATGTATTGGGTGCCCACTGCATACAAGGCGCTGTTCCGGATGCTGAGAACAAAGCAAGGGATGATCGTATTAATATAAATACCAAAACCCATCATATTTATGGTACCTGCTATGGTGCCATCACTGTTCTGAGCGATGTGTTCTGCATCTGTCAACTAATTTAATCACTGCCACAGTCTTACGAAGGAAAGTCGTCCCCATTTACAGATACGGAAACTGAGGCGCAGAAAGGAACAAGAGCCATGGGCTTCCCTCTAAAGAGACGGATGGCACACAGGAAAGTTCTGGCTGGGAGAGGGAGCAGAAGTACATGATGGAGAGCTCCTGAGAGGGCTCACCTGAGGGTGAGACAGAGAGGCCTCAGCGAGGAGGTGGCTGCAGAAAGGCACCAACTTCTGCAAGATCTCGGGAGGAGAAAAGCAAGTGCCAAGGCCCTGTGGTGGGAATAAGCTTGACTTGAGTGAAGAAGCAGAGAGAAAGGGAGGCTGGCAGAGGGAGCTTTGCTGACACACTCAGACCCTGGGCTTTCCAGTGCGCCCCTTGATTGTTCTGAAGTGGGGGCCTCAGCCGCCAAGGCAGGAGGTGGGAGGGCAGATGGAGGTGGAGGGACTGCATGAACACCCCCCAGAAAACTCCTCAGCCTCACTCCAGGACTGGGTTCTGTTTGGGGAGAGCCTGTAGGGGCTGAGACGGCAGGACAGGACCTGAGAATGGGGATGAGGATGAAGAAGGAGGAGGAGAAGAAAATGAGGAAGATGGTGCCATCATCACCGTTACTGCCCCGGGAACGGATACAGTCTGCTGGGCTCTACCGTATCCCGCCAGCTAAGCCTCGAAGCCATGATGCGGTGGGGGTGCTGCCAACCCCAATCCCCGACTTCCAAGGGAGCTGAGGCTCCTAGAGTTGAAGCTCCATCTTCAAGGCTACCAGCCAAGCAGGAGGTAGAGCCTGGATTAGAACTTTGTCCTGGGTCTCCACGTCCTTAACCACTGAACCACCCCAGTGAGCTCGGTCCATTGGGCAGGTAAGACTGGCTCATCGATAAAGAAGGACCGGTGTGACATTCACGCTTGGTGCTAACAGAGTGAGCCAGAGAGAGAGTCTCTGGAGCACGAAGGGAAATCCTTCCCAGTGCGGGAGAGACCCCCTTCCTCCTCAAGCTCGGACTGAACTCCACCCTTGGCATTTCACGCTTCCTCCGTATTGCAAGACGAGGCAGCGGCAACCACCCGATTTCAACTGAAATCACTTGTTTTTCCCCCCTTCCCAACCGGGCTCTCCCGGGGGACCCAGGTGTTAATGAAATCAAACAAAATGAAAATGGGTAAATTATTGCAAAGCTATGAACACCTCCGCGGGGCCACGCCTCACTAGCTTCCAATACCACCTCATTCGGGAGGCCGCCGGAGAAGCCGAAGCAATTTTGTCCCATGGGCGAGGCGGCGGAAGGGAGGGACAAAAGAGACAAGATATTGCAATCAGAAGGTCGCTGACCCAGGCTTTTGTATAATTATAGAATTTCATTTCGGGCCAACTGGACTGACGGCTGAGCTTGTTGGCAAATTAGTGGCGAAAAATAAAGCAATTTTTAGCATCCTCGAAAGAGTCGCCACTCCAATGGGGTGTCAGGGGCCCAGGGTGGGGGAGGAAGGCGAGGATGGGGAAGAGAGGCCCAGGTGGGAAGCAGCTAGTCATCCGGACTCACAAGGCAGATATGGTTTAATTCAGGACCTGGGAGAATGTGCCCAGCATTGCCCTCGTGGGGATGAGCCCAGCAAACTTTGGGGTTTGTCCTGAAAGCAGAAGGGACAGAGGCGAGACTCTGGCCCACACTGCCCTCCCTCCAGAATGATTCTCCCAGAATCGGAGAGGGGGAGGGTGTTTCCTTTTTGCCAAAGAGTGCCCAGACCAGTGTGACTTCTAGTCCTGCCTGAACCTTAGTGATGTCTGTCCTCATAAAATGGGAAGCAGGAGTATCCACCTCGTAAGGTTATTAACAGCTCACTCTACCATAGACGGGCACCTACTCTGTACATTACACGAGATATGGTGTTGCTTTAGTATGATTTCCATGCTTTCATTATGAAGCTTGTTTCTAATTTTTAGTACCAACATTTAGCACTGAATGCGGCTCCTCACCCTTATTTCATGTGACCTTTATTACCATTTTTTGCTACCTCTGTTCAGGTACCAGATGCACAGTGATTTTGTTGGCATTCTTCTTTAGATGGTCTTACTTTTACATTTTCTACTTGAATGCCCTTGCTAGCTTCACGCTAGTTCAAAGCCTCCGTGAACTTGTCGGTTTAATGGTTTATTTATTTTTCTAAAACAGGTCAAAATAAGTATGATTATTAAAGAATACTTTTCGTTGAATTTCCTCAGGTACCACTCAAATCCACGTAGCAGCGCCTTTCAAGCTGTCTGGGCTGAGGACCAGTGTTCCTCCGCCTCCCCGGGTCACCTTGGGTCACGAGACTTCCATTCAGCTCCCACCACGTGCCATTGGATGCCTCGAATGGTGCCTATCTGTTCACGGAAGTGAGTCCACCGATCGTGCACTTGGACATGGGGGCGATTTCACAGTTGCTGGCACCTGCATTAACATTTCCTAAACATTTACCCTCCATTTCTGTACTTGAGGCCAATCCATAAGGAGCAGTTAATGGACCAGCGCCGTCTGCTGCCCACACTCGCAGCAGCCCGATGTGTGAACGACTTGGAACACATCGACCTTGCAGAATGAGGATAAAAACAAGAATCTGCACATTCTTTCAGTGGGGACTTACAATTTCTTGGACTCAGTATATTTATCTGTAAAATGGGTCAAGGTGATGCCCTCTTGCTTCTCCCAGACTACAGACATTCCCCGTCCTGCACCAAAGGACCTTGCCCATCCTGCCAGCATCCCTGCTCTGGGCCATAACAAGGGAGCAAATGAAGCTGCACATGAAGTCCAGTATATTAAACAGATGCACAGGAAATTTAGGGGGTAACTGCACAGTGTCTCAGGCTGCTCAAGATGCAGTGAGAAGCCCAGAGCTTGCTTTCAGGCCATGACAATCTAGAGGTGACTCTGCCAAGCCCTGGGGCTCCTTGGAAGAGCTGGGCAAGTGGAGAGACGTTCCAAGGTCTTCCCCTCGTCTGACATACAAAAGGAACAGATGGGAATGAGGCATGCCCAGGAATTCCCATTCTACTCACTCATCTGGAAATACGGAGTCATTGCCGAGTCTTGATGGTCTCCTGGGATGGGAAGGCAGACAGCTCCTTCCTTTACCTGCGCTCCAGGTGAGAGAGCCATGGTGCTCTGACTGCAGCTCCTATAGGGTTGAGGCAGACCTGAATGCAGGTGCTTGGTACGTGGTCGTAAGGGCCTGCGAGGATGAGGGAAGCTTGGTTGGGCTAAATCAGCATGGAGGTTTGGTGCTCCTAAAACACAGTTACAGAGAAGTGGCTGAAAGAGTCAGCATGTGTTTAGGATTTCACCGTCTACATAGCCACATCCCCTATGACATCCTCCTTGAGCCTCAAAAACCCATTCACCTTTTAGGGTTAGTAAAGCCCTCATCTTAAAGTGAAAGTGCATAAGGATAGAACACGGGATACGACTTGCCTGAAGATGTACAGCCAGGTGTTGGTAGCGTCAGAACCTGAACCCAGAGCCACAAGATTCTGAAGTGCTAAAGCCCATTCCAAGTTTTCCACTGATATCCACTGGTGAGCCAGGCTGCAGGACCCTTGAGAAGTGATGTGGTTCTGGGTGTTCCCGGGAAAGTCTAGAAGGGGCTTGTGATGTGTTTGGATTTTAGAACAAGATTGGGGAGAAAATTGCAGCTGGGCTTGTAGGCTGTCTGGTGCAGTTATTCGTAGACACCTGGGGGTAGGAAGATCATTTGTGGTTAGCCCACTTATGGTTTGATCACAGATGGCTGCCTCTGGGAGGGTCCCAGAGTCATTAGGGGCATAACACACCCAAAAACTTCTCAGAGGGGACCCTTGCCCCCCACCAGAAATTGGGAGCAGGGGGGAACCATGAAATGGTTAGAGAATATAATGAGATGGCGTGTGAGAGAGTAACAGAAAATGTTAAAAAATCCTAGGTGCAGCTGGCATTGTGAGGAGGGACAGACTGCAAAGTTGGAGTAATCTGGGAAGGCTCCCTGGAGGAGGTGAGGCTTGATCATGGCCTCAGAGGAGAATACATTAGTCAAGACTCTCAGCTGCAAATCTCAGAAAGCCCATGTCAACCTGGTTAAAGCAAAGTAAAAAAAAAATGGAGGGGGGCTCATATAACCAAAAATTTCAGGGTAAAGCACAGGAACCCAGGGGCTCCAGCGATGTGGTCCAAGCTACGTTTCCATCTGCCCATTGCTCAGCTCTGCATTCTTCTGTGTTGGTGTCTTTGCTTAGCACCTCCCTACATGGGGCTGGAAAGATACCTGACCCCTCCAGGCTGTAAGGTCCTTGTGCCTCAAAACGTTCCTGTAGGATTTTAAGTTATGGATGTGACAGGAGAGGTCAATGACATTGAAAGATGTTTATTACTTACAGTTCTTGAGAGCAGTGGGCATGCCTTGCCACACAGGGTCACAGAGGGCAGGCAGGGGGAGTGAGGGAAAAGTCTAAGCCAGCACCCTTACTGGGGTTTCGGCAGAAAGGGCAAAGCAGAGTAGGGAAACAGCTTGGGGTTGGCTACTTTGAATAACTCCAGAGGCTTTGAGCTGTCAGGATTGCTCCTACTTTTCTGGCCGTGGGGTGATTTAGGGCAGGGAAAAGGTTGGCTTGGTGGCTGAGAGTTGGATGAAGGGGTGGTTGGGGTATGGGCTTGGGATTGGTTGGGTGCAGATGCAAAGTGTGTTTTCAGGCTTGTTCATTATCTCTAGGAGTTCGGTCTTCCCTGGGAGGACCAGTCTCTCCCCAGTCAGTGAGGCGCAAATACCGGAGCATCAAGGACACGGTGTAATAGTAGCTTCAGGAGCTCAACACAGTGGTTCAGCCCTTCCCTACACCGCCCGGTGCTCATCCATCAGGTGCCCTCCTTCATCCCCATCACCTGGAGAACCCACCCCCTCGCCTCCGGCAACCACCAGTTTGTTCTCCATAATTGAGTGTTTATTTCTTGGTTCGTCCATCTCTCTCTCTCTTATTTTTCCCCCTTTGCTTGCTTTCATTTTGTTTCTTAAATCCCACATAGGAGTGGAATCAAAAGATATTTGTCTTTCTCCGATTGGCTTATTTCATGTTGAATCATTGTATCATACACCTAAAACTAATAAGGACCCTGTTAACTGGAAGGAAAAGAAAAACTTAAAAAATGGAATACAGACAATGAACAAATATCACTGATACAGTTGGCTTTGTGATGAGCGGATGTTCAGGGGATGGACGCAGAGTCTAAGAAAACACAACGGAAGGTCCAGGAGCAGCTCTTCCTGGATAGCTGGTTGGGTGACCGGCTGAACCCCATCTGGGACACAGGAACGAGCTGCTGGGGTGGTTAGGAGGGACGCCTCCCCAGACAGAGGATGCCTGGCTGGAAAACCCATATCCAGTGGACAAGAAAGTTCTTCTTGGGTGGGTTGAGGGGCAGGGACGTTCCTGACTCAAGGATGGAGGAGCCGGACCACAACGTTACCGGCTTACACAGCGGTCTTTGCCCACTACTGCTCTCCGACTCTGCTCTCTCTCTCTTCCCTTGTCAAAAACGTTAGGTAGATGGTTTTGCTTTCCTGTTAACTTTTGTAATTAAGACTCCTTTTCGGGTATAAAACTGTCCGGCCCTGTTTCTATAATATTTAGCTTCACAGCTGGGGTCAACCTTCTTCCCAGACCAGAGCTAGAAACCCCATAGTAGGGGAGGATGGGGAGCACCGTCTGTCTGGCGCTCTTTGCTCCTCGTGTGCCACTGTGTGTGTCATGCCCCCTGGCCTGTGTGGGGCCCTGGGGTTGGAGGACAGGTGTCAGAGTCCTTGGGCTGTTGTAAAGCAATCACCGGTGACATGAAGTGAATGGCACCTAGTGTGGGATTTTGTGGGCCATTGTGGTTTCTTGGGAGGGACATGGGCATGAGGAAGCTTCTGGGCGTGGGCGGCTGGCCCTCTGACTGCCCTCATGGGGCCTTCCTTTTGCTTCTTTTCCTCACCTCCCAAGTGGTAGATAAGGTGCCATCAAGACCTCTTGAGCCTGGCTACCTGCCGGGGCATAGATTTGACTCACAAGATACACACACCGTCCTGCTACACCAAACGGAAGAGGTGCGGGTTGCTTGCGGCCGCAGCTCTCTCCTCACCTGCTCTCTCTTGCTGCTGAGGGCTGCCCCAGACTGCCCCCGCCTCCAGAGTCTCTGGGAGGAAGAAGCAGGCCTGAGCCTCAGTACATTTGTGCTACCGTGGACGTATACGTAGCCTTGCTCTAACCTCTCTGTGGCTGCGGGCCGGCACCTTTGGCTGATGGCTTTGTCTGATGCTGGTATGCCAGGGGAATCCACACCCCTGGGGACAGACCTCAACCAGGGGCAAATAGGAGCTAAAGCCCCTAGCTTCCTTGCCCTCAGGTGGGCCTGGAATGTGACCTGGTCCCCCATGGCACTGAGTTGGGTGCCGACAGCTATAACCTGCTCATTCATGCATCTGCACTGGTTGCCTTCCCAACCCGCTCTCATTTCCCCACTCCGTTACCCAGAGTGCTTCCTGGGATCATTTCTCTCACTGCTTCTTGGCAGGGGCAGCCTATGACATGTGGGCACAATCCCAGGATGGGGTTGTAGGGGGTCGTTGGGGCTCCCAAGCTCCATGGCTCAGCCAGCTGCCAGCAGTGTGTCAGGCGGGTTCCTACATCTAATCTCTTGTGCCGGCTCCCCTGGCTCAGTGGCTGGAGGGCCTTCCATGTCCCATTCCTCCTCACGAGTCAAAGCTGATGATTCTCTTACTTCCAAATGGTCCTCTTCGATGATGACTCTTCTCCTCCTGTAGACTGGACTGAATGCTGATGCTCACAGGACCCCTTAAGCCCCCCTTTAGGCAGTCCAAGGAGGTGTGTCCTCCTGCTCTTCTACGAAATATGGGGGCACTGATCACCTATTATATGAGAACCCAGCTCCGGGGCTTTAGTTTGGGGAAAAAAGTCCCATTCATTAGCTTGTTTCAAAAGTACAGTTGATAGTTGATGTACATACACTGCCCCCATGACCTGGGAATTCCATTCCTGGGTTGGCCCCTGGCAGAAACATGCTCATATGCTCCCCCAAGAGACAGGTGCAAGAATGTTCATGGCAGCACTATTTGTAATAGTTCCAAACTGGAAAGAATCTAATGTCCATCGACAGTTAAAGAGATAACAGCCTTGTGATACAATCACACTGTGGAATACTATGCAGCACTGAGAAGGAGTAAACTACAACCTCACATAACAATATGGATGAAACTCACCTAGCATTGAGCCAAAGAAGCCAGAAGATATGGGAAATGCATACTGCATGATTCTACTTGTACCATGTCCAAAACCATGGTGTAGAATTCAAGCCTGTGCTTGTCTTTGGGAGGCGGTCAGTGGCAGGAAAGTGCCAGAAAGGGGATCCTGGAGAGTGGGTCATTGTTCTGTTTCTTGATCCAGGTGTGGTTTGGCTGTGTGTATTCCTTTCATGAAAATCAATCCATCTGTACATTCAGACATTCAGGATGTGTGCCCTTCTATTAAGTATGATATGCTTCAATTTCGGAACAAATGTATTAACATCATCCCAATAAAAACCTGCTGGGGACATGTTGGGCCTGATAGGAGAGGGAAAAGATTGCATTCTGAAGGAGCTGCGTGAATTAGCAAGCATTTACCGGCAGGAGTTAGGAGGGCACCTCTTGGAAAGGATTTTTGGAGTGTTTGATCAAGGGGACTAGAACATAAGATGGAGTAAGCAAGAATTCATTGAATTGGGGGCAATTTCTTGGAGCATAGGATTATTAAATCTTTGACAAAGGCCCCAGAAGGTGGGGCAAACTTACTGCTAAGGAGGCTTTTAGAAAACCAGCCCATGCTGGTTTGGCCCATGCTGAGGTGAAGTAGAAATACCGAATTACTCTGGCAAAAGGCAGAGAAAGGAAAAGGTTGAGGGAAATGGACATGCATATAAGGCCAGAAGAATACTCACCAGAGAATTATGTTGCATGCGGGGGGGGGGCGGATCCAGAGGACACACAATTCACCATGACATCAGGAATGCACTACTAAGAAAGAGGGACATAGCATCAGTAAGAAACTCTGCGAAAGTTCTCTGCAGACCAAGGCTACCAGCAGGAGCTACCTGGCTAGGCTCACTAACAGCCATGGGAGTGGTAGGCTTTTGAAGTATCAGAAGCCAGGGACCTGCAATGATCATGATGATTGGCAAGGTTAGAAGGGCAGCTGTGGTAACTTGAACTTCAGGACAGTGTGAAAGTGAATAACAAGAGCATGAGGTCCTTAGAGGCAGAGTAGGCGGCAAATAAGGCTGCTGCTTCACCTCTACAAGTAGAAGAAAGCCAATATAAAGGAACAGGTCTATAGAGAACACCTGCTTCCAGCCAAGATGGAATAGCAAGGCTCAGATTTGCTCTTGTGCCTGAAACAATCAAACATGGGCAAAATATATGAAACAGTGATTTCAAGACACTGGACTTCAGGCAGTGAAGAAGAGCAAATACTGAGAAATGAGAATCAGATGAGGTGAGACTTAAGGTTAATTTTCAGCCATAGCACAGGAAGAGGAGAGTTGGGTAGACCCAACTGGTTGACTACTTATGGGTCTAAGTTGAGAAGACAAAGTTGAGAGTCTGGGGAGACAAAGGCAGCTGGGGTTTGCAGGACTGAGTACTGGAGAGGAGAGAGCTTCACAAAGGGAGAACTCCAGAGATCTGAAATGGACCCCTCAAGTACTCAGCACAGAATTGATTAGCACATGTGTGTGATGAAACTCAAGGCAGGGGATGGAACCACCTCACAGGATTATAGGGAATCCACTCCATACTCAAACAGGGCTGGGATAGTGCCTGCTCCCACTAGTCAAAATGGAAAATATCAAGATTCATGGGATATTGGGTGGAATACAAAGAGGGGTTTTGACTTAGAAGCATGGAATAATCAGCCCTAGACCAAGCATTGCTCTGGCCCTACCAATCAAATCTTAAAAGCAAGACCCAAAAGGATCAAAGTGTTTCCAAGTAACTTAACTGTATCCCAAACAAACTCAAAAATATTTTTTAGGAACACAAAAATATTCAGCATACAATAAAGTAAAATTCATAATGTTTACTATCCAATCAAAGACTACGAGACATGTCAAAACAAAAAGCATGAAAAGAATCCCCAAAATGAGGAGATTAATCAATCAAAAGAAATTGATTTGAATTGACACAGCAGTTAAAGTCAGCAAACAAGGACATTAGCAAAATTAATATAACTGTATTCCATATTTTGAAAAAGTTATGTAGTGATATGGAAAATATAAAAAAAGAGACCCAAATTAAGCTCCTAGGTCTCACACTACAAAGTGTGAGATGAAAGACATAATGGATAAGATAATGACAGATTATGCATTGCAGGAAAAGAAATAAGATGAGAGACACAGCAATAGAAACTGTCTAACCTGAAGCACAAAGGAGAAAGACAACAAAAGGAATAGAATATCAGTAAGCTGTGGGACAACTTCATGAGGCCTAATATATGCAGTGTCCTCAGAGGAAAGAGATGACAAAATTTTTTTTTGAAGAAATAATGACTAAAGTATTTTCCAAATTACGGCTTAAAAAGCACAAATCTACAAATCTGAGAAAATCAATAAGTTGGAAGCATGGGAGACATGAAGAAAAGCACACAAAAGCACATCAGAATCAAACAACTCAAAGTCAGTGATAAAAAGATTTCAAAAGCAACCTGTGAGGAAGGAGGACATGTTATACACAGATGAAGATAAGGATGAGAGTGCACTTCTTGTTGAAAATGTTGCAAAAGGGGAAGACAAAGGAGCAACAATATTTTTAAGTGACCAAAAGTGGGGGGAGGGGGACCTACCAACTTAGAATTCTATACCCAGCAAAATTATCCATCAAAGGGAGAAGTGGCCTGCATTAGAATATATATAAAGATTCCTGGGCAGAGGCCAATGGCCTGGCTGGTCAGAGTTCTGGAAGGAAAAGTCCTATAGGATTGAAAACAAGGATGTCTAGGGTGGAGGCATGTGGATGGGCATATGTGAGTGGGTGTGAACTCTGAAGATTTTTGTACTGTGCATTAACTCCCAGCAGAAGCTGTCCACTCCAGAAGAAGCACTGAACAAAAAAAGAGACAAAGTGGCTTAGCCAATTGATTTTAACCACCCTTCATCGTTGGCTTCCCCAGAACTGGCACTCTGAACAAATAAATGCACAGAGTGGCCAAAATGGTAGAGACGAAGGTTAGTATGGGCCAACATCATGGACTCCCACTTAGGGAGGTCGACTTAGTGACTGCTGTCAGCTTTCACTAGATGTCTGACTTGACAGCACCATAGAGGAATTCTGAGTCCCTTGATATGGACCATATTCCCCAAAGAGCCCAATGGCCCACTTGGTAGCAAGTTGACTACATTGGGTCCCTTCTATCCTGGAAGGATGAGGTTCACGGTATAAGAATACCTATTCCAGATATAAGTCTGCCCTTTCTGCCTCCAGAGCCTCAGCCAATACAACTACCCAGGGCCTTAAGGAGGGTCTGACCCACAGTAATGGAATCCCACCTAACACAGCATCTGTCCAGAGAACCCACTTCATAGTGAAGAAGAGGTGAACTTATGCTCATGGCCATAGGATCTACTGGTTGTATCACATACCATACCATCCAGAAGTAGCTGCCTTATAGATTGTTAGAATGGCCATCTAAATGCCCATCTGAGTGCCACCTTGGAGGCAAGGATCGGGTGCCATCCTTCAGAAACTGTATATGTACTATGACAGAGACCTCTATATGGCACTGGGTCCCCGGTAGGAAAAATACATGACCCAGGAACCAAGGGATGGAAGCAGGGGTAGACCCCATGTACCATTACTCCTACTGACCCACCAGGGGACTTTGGGTTACCCATCCTCCCAGCTCTGGGCTTTGCTGGGATTAAATTGTCTGTTTCCCAATGGCATATACTCTTATGAGGGGACAGCAAGAGTTCCATGGAATTACAAGCTGCAGCTACTGAAAGGATGCTTTGGAAACTCGTGTCCAGGAACCAGCTGGGCTAACTGACCCTATCACCAGGAAGGTTTAGGGCTGTTGTTGCACTGTGAGGAATGGACACACAGGGGGTCTCAGAGCTGGACCTTTCCTGCCTGTTGTGCCTGCTGCTTTGTTAAGGTCCTGCCCGTCACCCTGAGCAAGACTTTGTCAGAACTTTGCAGCCAGGCTGAGACACCTCTGATGCACTCCCTCCTTCTCATTCTGCTTGCCCAGAGTCGGACCTGCAACACAGTCTGAAGGTTCTCCCCTCCGCCTCCTGCTCCTTCCTCCTTTCTCCCTCACAGGAAATTTGTTCAGTAAATCTCCCACCTGCTCCTGTCTAGATATCTGCTTCTTGGGAGATCTAACTCTCATGCCTTGTCCTCCCACCCCGCCTTCCTGTCTCGGTTTCTCCACCCCAAGCCCCTTTTTGCCCTTTCGTGGCTCTGATCTGAATCTGTGATTGTTTTACGTTTGTGTTTGAGTGTTCATCCTCTGCCTCTCCCCTTGGACGGGGAAATTCACGCAGGCAGGGTGCTGTCAAGGACCCCTGTAGAAAGTTCGCTGCGGTGCCCCAATGACTGGCGCATGACGGATGTTGTCCGGATACTTGTGAAATGAGTGTTCAATAAACAGTGAGAAAATTGGGCAAGCCTTAAGCATATGAAAATGCTTTGGAAAACACCAAAAAGTCCACTTCTCAAGAGTGCCTTCTTATGGCTTGATGTCATGTCCGGGACTAGTCACGGGGGCCTTTCTCCATAGCTGTTGGGAGCCCATGCCCTGCCACGCACCGGCGAGATGCTGAGGCAACCTGGCTGTATCCCTCTGGAAGCCAGGTTCAAGTTCTTAAGTTCAGCATGATGAACCACCATCTCACAGGAGTGAGCACTCCAGCAACATTACCCCTTGAAAAGCGTCTCACTGAGATAAATACCGAACAGGATGTTTATCTCCAAAATGCGAAATGTATGAAGTGGTGTAATTAAACCAGCAGGAATGGGGACGGAGTACTAGCTCCAAACGGTTTCTTTGAAGATGAAAGTCATTAGATTTCAATGAAAATCTAGGAGGCAATATCCCACCGACACAAGAATATTTAACCTACATCCTAGAGCGGGGCAAGCAATTGATAGTGTGATTGATAATAACTTGATTGCAGTAATTGTGAAGGGGAATTTGAAAATGGTGAGATTAGCAGGAAGCAGGCAATGAGTCGATGGTATCTTTGTTGAGCCAGATTTTCTTAGAATGTTGAAGTTTCTCCCATTCTTTTTTTTGTTTGTTTTGGCCACGAAAATGCTGGAATTACTTTGTGAGTAGGCAAACCAAGAGCCAGAGAGTCATGGAATCCCCAAACAAACCATCCAGAGAAAACATAGCCTTTCGATAGACCTCTGTGACTGGGGATACCCAACCACCTGGTAAAAAATTTGCCACGCCAAACACTGATTTTTTTCCATGCGGCAGCAGACTCTGTCAGCACTGCCCACCCCTGAAGTGGATTGCTCAGTGCACGCCACCAGCTTCCTGCTCATGTGCCTCTCTGCCTGCCCAGCAGACTTTCTGAGCTGAGCACAGGGCAGACCAGAAGTGCCAAAGAGTCACCGCCCCTGGGAGCAGCCCCTTCCCAATGATAAATGGGAGTCAGGGGGTAACTTCTCAGCTTCCTCTGCTCTTAGGTGGAACAGCTGTGAGATGAGTTCCACGCAGTGTCTTGTGGGACCCCTGGAGCGTGCATGGCTCCAGTGGTCACCTTCTCATTAACATGCCGTGAATCGCCTTCCTCGCTCTCTTATGCTTGCTTCCGAGGGTTATATCCACAATACATGACCTGCAGCAGAATCTTTGTCTTAGGGTCTGCTTCGGGGGGAGCCCAACATAAGATAGCCACTGAGTGTTTTCAGGGGTGAAACGCAAAGTGTTGACAACTGGTTGCGAGTGTGCGCGTGCGTGCATGTGCGTAAGTGACCCCCTGGCCTGCATCATTGCGGGGCCCGGAAGTGCGGGCACAGTCAGTGGTAGGGCATCCGTGGAGGGACTCGGGGGCTCGGGGCAGCGACAGTGAACAAAGTGGTACAGAATTATTTCAATATTTTATCTGACCGAGCTACACCGATGATTGCTTATGGTGTATCAACTCCGAAAATATTTGGAATTTATAAAATTTATCTTAATAGCTTTAGAGATCAGGGAGATAATGTGAGGGAGCAAAACAGGCCAAATATGAGGCAAATCATGCAACCACACGGATCTCTGTTTTCCCTTCTGATAGGCAGGGATAGACTGGAATCTTTGTTTCCCTAAAAAAAAAAAAAAAAAAAAAAAGNAAAAAAAAAAAAAAAAAGCTTCTACAGCGTGAGCTTGAGGACAAATAGCAGCAGCGGCGGGGCGTTGAGAGTGAACTGCGTGGCCACAGTGGAAACAGGTGCATGTGCCCTGTTTAAAGGAGAAGCCACATCCTGCTCCAACCGTTTCCCGGTGGGATGTGGCTCCAGGGGTGTCAGCTCGTTGTCAAGACACTGAGAAAATTTGGATTCTTATGTAACATGCTCCAGTTCAAATAATTTAAAACCACTGTGTGGGCCAAATGAGATCCATGTGTGGGCTGGGTGCAATGAGCAGGCTGCCAGTGAGAGACCCCTGTCCTAAAGAGGGGGTTATAATTCAAAGTTATGTCTAACAGACTGGCTGCTCAGATTGGGTGGTGTTGCTGACCTTGACTTCAACGCTCCTGCCAGTGACCTGCTTCCTAAGTTCTCTTCATCTGATCCCTTGCACTTTTTTTATATGTGGCCATATTGAATGCAAAGGGCTGGAGCCAGCTTTTCCTGGGTGATCTCTTCATGCCCTGACTGCTGTAGGCTGTCCGTATACTGAGGGCGTTATGTCCGGGAGACGTGAGTAGACACTTTCTAGAAATGATGCTGAGGGTGGAGGGAATGAGGGAGGGGCTTGGTCTGTGATTGAAGGAGCCATGGACTTTAACTTTTAGCTTGGAGAGGACTCTGTGTGTGCACGTGTATGCATGTGCGGGGAAGACAGCCATTTGAAGGTTACCCTCTAATGTCTAAAAGAAGAAGAGGGGTCCCTGGGCGAGAGGGTACTCAGTCAGTTACACGTCAGACTCCTGATTTCCGCTCTGGTCATGATCTCAGGGACCAAGCCCCGCTGGGTGAGGAACCTGCTTAAGATTCTCTCTCTCCCTCTCCCTTTGCCCTGGTCCCCTGCTTTCTCTCTCCCTCTCTATAAATAAAGAAAAGACAAGAAAAGAAGAGGGTACCTTTCTTCCCCAAACCCCAAACTAAGACCTAAAGGGAGGGTACAGAACATGCTACTTTGTTTTAAATATTTCTCCCTCTGAGCTAGTCCAGACGCTCACGGTTGCAAGTGACAGATTTGCAACTCGAGTTGATGTAAGCAGTAAAAGGAGTCTATTAGTTAATGTAACTACAGGGGAACATGGACTTCAGGAATGGTTGGATACAGGTGTTCAGTGGTATTCATAGTCTCTCTCTCTCTCTCCCCCACAGTCCTTTCGTTTCTTTTCTCTGTTTTCCTTTCTTCCAGCTTCAGTTTTGGGCAGGTTTTCCTCTTGAGGTGGTCAAATGACTTTTTGGTAACCCTGAACGGTTTTCCCCTCAACCTTCCTCTCTTCCCTAATGGCTCCCAGAAGTCCCAGAAGTGAATTCACCCATAAAGCAATCCCTGGCAGGTGCCCACCCATGGGACTAGAGGCAGTGGGCTTAGCCCAACCAGACTACATGGGGTGAGGATGGGCATGGGTGGATTTGAAGGCAAAACCTAGATGCCTTTACCAGAAGGAGGGCGCATGGCTGACAGATTGACAGAAACCCCAGGAATTCCCTACAGCTATCGCAAAAGTGACGTGACGTTAGAGAAAACTTGGAAAAGAAGAGAGACATATTCACCTCTTGCTTTACTATTGGAATTCGGTGACAGAAAATATTTAAATTGAATTTTGCCCTTACTTCCTCCCTTTGTAGTGCATCTTAAACTTCTGTGTGAGCACAGCGACTTGTGCTTGACTTGACCATCATTTCATGATATATACATGTATCCCATCTCCACATTGTACACCTTAAATACACACAATTTTATTTGTCAATTTTACCTCTGTGAAGCTGGGGGGAAAACCCACAGTGACATATACGCGATATCCTGCTTTTTAAAAAATTTTCTAAATTTATTTTTTAAGTTCCAGTGTAGTTACTGTACAGAGTTCTATTAGTTTCAGGTGTACCATATAGTGACTCAACAGTTCTACACATCGCTCTGTGCTCATGACAAGCGCCCTCTGTCATCCCCATCACCTGTCTCCCCATCCCCCGACCCTGCTCCCCTCCGGCCACCGTCAGTTTGTTGCTATAAACTTTCTTTCATACGTGGTTGAAATAACATGCCTTGGGGTCAGCTGGGTGGCTGAGGATGCTGGCACCTCAGGCAGTGGGGACGAAGTCCTGCAAAACTCATGTGCTTTGAGATCATACATCAATAAACTTTCCAAAAAACCCGTTTGCGAGGGCCCCAGGAGCAGAGGAGGGTCTGTCCTTTTGTGGGACAGGAACTTTCTTTCTCTGGGTACCAACCAGTGGTGCTGTTTTAGGGCCTAGGGTCTGATTTCTTCATCTTACTCCTACCCAGTGGTCCCCCGTCGTACCGTAGCATTATCCTGTCTTTGGTACAGAGTGGGAGGGCCTCGGTGGTCGTAGTCAGCTCTGCTGGGCCGGCTGCTCTGCCCAGGTGCCCGCCATCCCCGTACCATGCTAGTATGAACTTGGATTCATCACATGGCCTCCATCAGCCTGTTGTCCCCTCTGGCACCTGGGAGTCGGGGAGACCCTGCCCACCCCCAACAAGGCAGGTGTGCGGGTGTAGGAATGTCTGAACTTTTATAGGAGCCATGTGGCCCGGAGTCATGCTCTCCTCCCCACACTCTGTCGCCTTGCCTGCTGTTTCATTTTTGGTGGATTATCAGAAGAATCCAGTCTCAAAGTTACTTCTCTTAATGAACTGTAAATAACCAAGCCAGTATGGAAAATGCTAATGATCCCCCTTTGAAATTCTAAGCATGTCTGGTTCCAGTTTACAGGCAATTCTCTGAAGAGGTTAGGAGTTGTGGCTGTCACTGTCTTATGGAGGGGAGGGGTGCTCTGCCCTGCACGGCCCGGGGTCTGGTGGTGTCAGATGTGCGCACCCAGGTGGCAGAATTGCTGGAAGGGTCTGCGAGGTCCAGCCCACCCCTCCTCTCCCACACTACCTCCCTGTCCACCATGCCCCACCCCAATTTTGTCAGAATCCTTTCTTTCCTAGCAGTCTGGGAAGCCACAGGTTGGGACGGCTTCGGTTTTGAGTCTGCCATTAATCGGAATTTGGGCAGGTGGTTTCCTTGCTCCAAGCCTCAGTTTCCTTATCTGTACAACGGATTCGACCAGAGGTTGCAAACTCAACAAAGAGCTGGGCAGGTAACACCTCCAGTTTGAGCCCCCGGCCCTGCAGCCCGGCCCGTGAGAGGTCTCAGGGTTCATTCAAGAGCCGGGGGCCTCACTCTGCTCCCTGACGCCAGGCCCCCAGTCCACCCCTCCTGCCCTGGAGTAGCTGTGCTCATCATGGTCAGTAGGGCTGACCTCAGACAGGTGGTTTCTCCTCCCCAACATCCTGACCTCGGGTGTGGTCATATGACTTCCTTTGGCCAATAAAACGGGAGTAGATACAGCACCTGGGCAGAAGCCCCGGTCTCCAGCACGAGCTGTCCCTTGCTCATTTCCCTCTGCCACAGTGACTGGTATTGTTCCGGATGCCAGCTGCTCTATCCACCCAGCTCCCAGAGAATGCTGGGAGCTCCCAGAGCTCTCCACTGCCCTGCAATGGACGGGATGCAGGGTGGGTGAGAATTCACGTGTGCTTGTCTCTGCAGCATAACTTAGCTGATTCTGACTGTTACTGGTTCCCTTTTCCTCACAGTCGATGACTTATTGCTCAGTCTTCCAGAGCCCAGAGAGACTGCCAGGTCGTAGAAGCAGATGGACCCTGCTTTGTCTGTGGTATAAAGCACAGGGTCTCACACATGCTAGGGGCTCAATAAATATTTGTTACAAGAATGGATGCATTGGCACATAGGAGGATTTCAGGCCTGGGGGTGGGTGGCCAGGAAGCCCGAGAGAGACTGCAGTCAATTGTAGTGTTTGGGGGAGGTTGGCCAGACTCCTGAATGTTCTTTCCTTGGCTACAAGTGACTCCCAAAGTTCTAGGGAAAAATAGCTCCCAGTTTCAGATTTCGTGCCCTTAAACCCCACGCTACCGGAAAACCAGAAGGTCCCTGAATGTGGCTGTGGGGCAGCTCTGCTCTTTGCAAGCTATGAGGCTTAGAGTAAGACCCTTCTGGTCTCTGCTTCCTCATCCCAAGCGAAACTCATTCAGGTGCTGCCTTCACACTGTTATTATAAGTATGTGTCACTGTAGTGTTGATTGACTTAATGCTTTCTGCTTTCTTGACTTACCTACTTCATCTTCATCCTAAGCAATATTTCTAAATCCATATTAAAATAACCCTCTAGCTGGGCAAGACTTCCTCGTCATTCTGGAATCCTCCATCCCTCTTTATACCACATTCAATTTCAAACTTCTGTCAACACGGCCTCAAAGACACGTCCCTGCGCTCTGCCCGCCGCCCCTCTTCATCCGGCCCCTGGGCGCAGGCCAGCGCCGGTCCTCAGCTGCATCCACCCTGGCCTTCTTTCTGCAATGCTAGTTGCCCGAGGCCTCCCCTGCTGTCCCCTCTTTGCACCAAACGTTCTCCCCTCCGCCCGCGCCGGACACCTGTTCCCAGATTTTTCTTGAGTGGGTTCCTCGTCCTTATTTTGGCCTCGGAGTAAATGTCGTCTGGTCTCTATCTCATTGCCCTGTTTTACTTTCCGATTGCCTTTATTACTGCCTGCTCTTTTCTTGTCCATTTACAGGCCATTATCTCCTTCCACGAGATCAGGGGTTTCTCACCATCAGCTCTATTGACATCTGGGGTTGATAATTCTTTGCTGTGGGAGACCGTCCTGGGCCCCGAAGGAGGGTTAGCAGCGCCCCTGGCCTCCAGCCACGAGATGCCAGTAGCGCCCTCTTCCCACACATGACAACCAAACATGTCCCGGGAGAGGGGGTGGGCAACGTCCCTGCCCCAGCCCGCAGCCGTTGAGAACCGCTACTGGGAACCGGGCGCGTCCTAAGAAGAAGGCATTTATCCTCCGTGCTCATCCTGTGCGCCCAGCAACCTGCCCCAGGCTCCGTTGTCAGTAATAGCGGAGCGGAATGAACGGGTCAGAGGGTCCCTGAAATCGGGGCAGGCTGGGATTTCGTGTAGCTCTCGGAGTCCTCCGATGCCCTCGGAGGTCCCGAACTGCGGGTTGGGACGCGCCGACGACCGGCAGGGTGGCTGAGGTCACGTCCAGCTTCAGGAAGAGCTGCTCGCTCGCCTCCTGGGGCGACGGTGTCCGTCGGGGGGGCCCCCGGCGAGCCCGGGAGGGGAGGCTCTCAGCATCCTGACCGCCTGTCAGCTTCTTAATGCAAAACCCAAGGAAAAGTTTGCAGCCACGACAGGGCACAATCTGAAGAAGATAAATCACAGTTACTTGCGGCCGGCTGACAGCAGTTTAAGCCGCTGCAATCATCGGGCTCCAAGGGAGAAGCTTCTTTTATCTTCCTAAATGCAAAAAGTAGTGCTGAAATTGGCAATATCGAGGCCCTCTCGGCAGCCGGGCTTTTTACATAAATATCAGCAAGCAGTAAGTAAATTCTGTTGACGAAATGTAATAAAACAAAGACTGTTTCAAATATGACCATTCCCCGATGCATTCTGAAGCCTCGTCCCACTTACTTATTACTCGCTGCTGAGATTATAAGGTTTGCTTTTATCTGTCAGAAATCAATATTTCAAACATCGGATAAAAGAGGAAATTGAACTGGGAATAGACTGAAGTGCCGTAAAAACTACAAAGCACAATTATCAAAAAGCACTTAAAGCGCTTAATAGGACACACATATAAAAATGCTCAAATTAATGTCAGGGAGCCATAATGAGAACTTTTCCTATGCTTTTTCATCCTCGCGCGGTGTAATTTGAAGGCTGGCCAGTCCATCAATACGATTTTCAATTTCTACGATGCCCGGAGGACCCCGAGCTGAGCATTTGTTAGGCATGAACCATTACATATGATTGGTTAATATTTCAGTTTATTGAAGATGCATTATTTTGTATGGAGTGTTTATGTTGTTGAGACTTAACCGTTACAAACAGTTATGACAAAAATAGATCTTGGGGTAAACAGCCTCCACAGTCATGCTTTTAATAAGCGCAGCTATAACTAGGAAATTGTGTTCCTGGGAGCCAGGGGCTTGGGAGGGCCAAGTGGTGGGGAGACGCTGGATGAGGTGTGCGGGGGCCTGGATTCTTCTCTGTAGCCATAATACGCCCGGGAAAGTTGACGAGGCTGTCTTTTCTTAACTGAAGAGTGTTGGGGGTCTTTTTCCCTCCTGAAAGAGAAAAACATCCCCTCCCTCTTGTGATGATAAACAGATTTGCCGGTTCCCAGAGCCCAGCTGCTTTATCTGGTGTCATTCTAGGCCAGGGAGCCACAAACTTTTCTGGAAAGAGCCAGATAGTCACTCTCGTAGGCTTTGCAAGTCAACAGGCAAAATCAACGATGTGATGGAGGCCCTCGGATAAGAATCATTAAAAATGGAAAAGCCATTCTTAGCCTGTCGGCTGGGCAAAACCAGACAGAGACCCCTGTTTGGTTGATGGTCCCTCTTCTAGAAGGAACTGTGTGTTCACATAACTTTTACTAACCGTATGTTACAGCATCAGGGCAGAAGCAGACGATAAAACCCACAGCCCCTTGATCTGGACTGTGAGGCCCTGTGACCTGTGAACTGCTACCTGCCCTGCCAGCCTCCCCCACTCCCTCCACTCCCACGCTCCCCTCCCCTCCCCACGCCACCCTGCTCCAGACACATGGCCTTCTGTCTGCTATTCCCCTTCTCACAGCTTAGAAGGAAGCTTGCTCTTCCTTGCTCTTCCTTCTGCCTGGAACATTCTCTCCCTGACCGGCTCCGGGCTGGTGGACTGCTTCTCGAATTGCAGATCTTGGTCCATATGGCCCCTCCTTGGAGATGCCTTCTCTGGCCTCCAAAGCCTAAGCCCTCCCTCCAGCACACTCCAGCATGAAGTCCTGTTTGGATCTTTTTGTTTGTGTTTGTTTCTTGTCTCCCTCCTTTCCCCTAAGAGGGCAGAGATTTGTTTACCTCTGTCCCTTTACACCGAGAACAAAACAGTTCTGAATACAGTTTTCAATTTCTATCTCCGTGGTCTCGAGTGTGGTTTTACCAGGCTCAATAAATAGGTGCTGAATGAATGAGTAAATGAATGAACGAATGAATGAGTCAAACAAAAATCATAATTCGTTAGCTCTCCTGGGCAGCTGACCCCAGCTGGCTGACGAGAGACACTTGTCAGTGATCCTGTCAATGGTCTTGGGCCATTTTTGTTCCTGGACTCAGCGTCTCTCAAGGAAGGATGATGGCCTTTCCTTTGCTTGTGGTGTTCCATTTGCCATGGAGTGAACTTTCCCCTCATCTCCCGCCTCAGCCATGTCTATCCAAACCCTCCTCATCTCTTGTCTGACTACATGACCCCTCCTCCAGGAAGCCCTCCCTGATCCTCAGGTCATTGCTGACGCAGGGCCTGCCTGGGGCCCTTCACGTGTCTCTGCCTCACGGGCATGCCCGCCAGGTGCCTGGGCTCACCTGTGGGGTTCAGTTAGTACTTGTAGCTGAATGGCCAGGGGTGACAGACTTCCAGAATCGGGACCCGAACTGAGATCTGTCCTCAGATCACACTGCCTTATATTCCCAAAGCAAAATTGGTCCTGAGGCCCAAACCACACCCAGGGCATCAGTGGATGCTCTTTGGACCCCATGGTCCTGTTCAAGACGCAGACAAGATTCTACAATGGGGCGGCAGTGCTGATGGGAAAGAGGAGACAGGAGTCCACACAGATGTCTGGAAGGGAGGTATGAAGTTAAGGGGGTGCCTGCCTGTCTGTGGGTGATTCTTGGCCACCCATCAGCCAAGCCTTCTCTCTGCTCACAGCTCGGTGAACACACTTCATTTCTTTCTTTCTTTCTTCTTCTTTTTTTTTTAAGTAGGCTCCATGCCCAGCATGGAACCCCATGCAGAGCTCGAACTCACAACGCTGAGATCAAGACCTGAGCTGAGACCAAGAGTCGGCACCTAACTGAATGAGCCACCCATGTGCCCCTGAACATGCTTTATTTCAGTTGTATGTCCTTGGATTTGAAGGTGTCCCTCTTAGGGTGTAGGATTGTGAAGGCTGCTAGAATGAGGGAATGTGGAAGCATGGAGGTAAACTCTTTTCTTGCTCAGTGGTGAATCTGGACATGGAAGCCAAGCTTGTGTCTTCCTGGGGTCCACATCTTCCCCATGGGGAAGGTTGCTCTGGCTGGGAGAGAAAATACTGCTATCCAGAGAGTGAGCGCCTTTGGAGCGATCAGAGAAAGGGGACAGATGTCATGTGCAGAAAGGGGCATGTCTCAGGAGGCTGGTGCAATGTGAGACTTCCTTGGGCTGCCACCCATTCTCAACAAGGCTCTGGCAAGTCCTGTATCACTTTTGTTTTCCTTAGGATGGGACCAAGGAAGGTGGGCTCCCCCACCCCCTGCCTTGGTGCACTTCCACTGGCACGAGGTGGACAAGGGGTGGGTGTGCATACAGCTCTGTGGGTGGCAAGTGGCAGAAACTGAGGTCAAAGCAGCAGAAGACCAGAGTGGCTGAACCCAAGAAGGGTAGGACAGTCCAGTACATGGAAGGACAGAAATACACATGGGCCTCAGGGCAATGGAAACTGGGACTCACACTCTCTGTCTTCCATTATTCCAAGAGGGCCACCAACACTTGTTGGGTGTCTACTGCGTGATGGGTGTCCTGCTAGGATCTGGGGAAAGAAGAGTGAACAGAACCAACATGGCCCTTGCCCCTGTGGGCTGATAACAGGCTCCTCTGGCTGCACTGGCTTCTTTCTCACTCCATCCTTCGTCGCCAGCTTTCTCCACCTGGAGAAGAATGACTGCAGACCAAGGGGGACATCTCACAGCTGCACGGGACCCTCTTGCCCCACATGCAAACATCTGGGGGAAAGGAGCCACTGGCCCGTTTCTGGACCAGTCTCTTGGGACCAGGAGGTGGAGTCCCACCGTATGAACATGGGGGTTGCACTCTGCATGGTGGTTAGTATCTCTGCAGAGGTAGAGAAATTAAGGCCCAGAGAAGATGATTACATTGCCAAAGACCACGCACCAGGGAGAGGAAGAGGTGAGATTTGAACTCAAGTCAGTCTGGCTGCATAGCTTGTGAGGTCTTCATAATAACGAAGGATGTTTGATGCTGGGAGTCCAGGGGCTGTGGAGCGGGACAGGAGAGGACCCCCTGGGAGTCGTCAGCCATGGCTCCCCAAGTAGGCAGTACTGAGCAAGGTGGGAATCCTGATTGGGGTTGGCAGGGGGCAGAGGCCCTGCACGTCTTTGCCCAGATTCAAGGGTGGGTTGCAAACCAAGGTCCAACGGTGGGTGAGAATGTTCCGAGGAGCCCTGGGGCCAGCGGCTCCTCCAGGTATGTGGTTTCTTGCCACATTCTGCTCACCCGGACAAAGACCCTGGGGACGCTGATCAGAGCCATGAGCCGCTTCCAAAGTTGCTGTGGCCCTCGGGAAGGGGAGAGAGACCATCCTGCCGGGACCATTGGATTTTTCACTTTTCAAAGCAGCAAAGTGCCTCTCAAAGTAGAGATAACGAGAGAAAGGAGATGTCTGCTCCCACAAAGGAGAAGATTACTCTAGGTAGAGGATTTTGTAATTATATTCATTTGAAATAATCAAGCGTTTCCACCTATTAAGGAGCTCGTAAGGGAGGTGCTGGAGAAAGGGATCCAGCCATTTCCCGGGGCGCTCGCTCCTCGTTGTTCTGGTGGAGAAAAGGAGCCGCGAATACAGGTTAGTCTGGTGCGTGAAAGGAGGCGGAGGGCCCGGTGGAGCGGAGCCGGAGGGTCCCGTCCTGGGTCACGGTGCCCCGGGGGCTCTCGAGCCTGCCCAGCTGCAGGGCTGGATGGGACAGTCGGACTCTGGGGTGCGGCCGGCGGATGGTTGGGGGGGATGGAGAACAGTGCTGGGCAGGGAAGCTTCACCCCGCATCTAAGACAGGGTGCCCTCCGGGACATGTGGCTGGTGTGCCTGAGAAACTGAAATCTTAACTCTACTTACCTTTAATTCATCTAAATTTAAATCCAAATAGCCCCATGGGGCAAGTCCTCCTATACCAGCCAGGACGGAGGCACAGAGTGTCCCAGATGGCGGGCTCTGGAAGGCCAGCTCTGCAGGGTCTGGGCAGGTGACATCGAGGTCACTAAGACGACCAGGTACACAAATCAAGAGCCCATCTTGCATTTTTTCTTGCAGCGTGAGGCCCTCCTGGCCCATCTTGGCTTTTCCTCCTTTGAGAGACACCAGAGCCCCGGTTCGCCTGGTGAGCCCGGAGGGCTGTATCAGAGAGCGACGTTCGCATTCTCACTTTCTACTTAAACCGGGGAGTCCATTTCTGTCGATTGCAACCGAGACCCTAAGTGTTAACACTCTCCCAAAAGGTGCAATCCAAGCAACTTTGTCCGGGAAGTATAGGACACTGAACCCTGGGGGTCCCTGCGATTGACTGCCTCCTGCCCAGGGGCCCCCCTTCCGTGCGCGAGAGTCCACGGAGCTAGCTAGTCCTTCATGAGCCGACCTTCTGTAAAATTCCTGTCCCGCCAACAGCCCCTCCTCTCCTTGCTAGTGACACCTCTCTTTGTGGCAAACACTCAACACAAAAACGTTAATTGATTGCTAACAGAAAGAGCTCATGCTCCCAAAGAGGCAGGATTTCTTAAAGGCGCCCAAATGCTGTTGAACGTCTGGATTCCCGCACGAGGCCACTAGCAGATGTCGACGCCCTGGAAGGGGAAAACGATCGTCAGGGAAGGCGCAAGGACTTTAATAGGTGTTGGTCAGTAATTGATAGTCAGGTCCTTTACGTGTCAGAGGTGGAGAACGGACTTCAAAACATGAATGCATGCAGCTTTTGAATGGTTTTGCCCAAATTGCTCTTTATGCCTGTGCTGGGAAAATCTATCATGAGGGGAAGGATCTTATATCGTGCTATTAAATACTTCTGATGAAAAACTAATCCCCCAAATCAATACCCGAGTCATTCCTGATTCTAAGAATTAACACTGTATTATATAATTGCCTCGATTTTTGTGTCCATAGAATGTAAAGTGAAGTCCTGTTTATAACTTTCAAGTACCAGGTTTTGAGACAAGGCCCCATCAAACCTCTGATCCTATGAATGTTGGCTCCCATTGTCAGCCTCGGACAGGAACTGGTTCCTCTGCCAGGTGTCCTGACTCGCCGGCATCCCCGCAGGCCACAGTGTCTCTGTTTGGCCCCTGATGCGTCTTCCCCAAGGCCGTCCCAGCCCGGCTCAGTGCCCCAGGTGGTCCTGGGTTGTGAAATCCAGGATGCCTGGGTCTCAGGCCCCCTCTACAAGCTCACTTTCCCGCCTGCCTTCCCCAGAGCCGGCAGGAGCTGGGGTGGGATGGCTGCAGCTGCTCGGCAGACCTGGGTCACCCAGGGATTCCGGTCACTGTGGCTGCTCTAATTGCTTTTTCATTCGGCCTCCTTCTCGGGCACTCTGCATGCTGATGATGCCGGAGCCCGGTCTCCACTGGATTGGAGTGGTATTTTTTTAGTGCCTCAACCAGTGTCCGGTTGACTGAGACATTTCGGGGAAGAAGCAGGTGCATTTACTTTTCAAGTATTATTTTACTAATCAATTGAAAAATTACCTTCATGAATGACAGAAGTGCAGACCTTTGGAGTATTTCATTAAAGGGAGCAAACATTAATTACAAATCCAGCCCAACCTTGCACAGACATAAATTATGGGCCTGATCTATTTTCTCTGTGCTTAATTGCAAGCAGTGACTAGTTCTTTAAATTATTATCTGCTGGGCCTCCAATGAAAAGAGAATTTATGGAGTGGTATCCTGAGGCCTTACCAAGGCCTACGCTGCTCTGTGGGGAGAGATGCAGAGGAAGGCCACATCAGAGGACCCTGGGAGGCACAGGTGCCCCAGGGAACGAGTCTCAGCCTTTCCAGGAATGAAGGGAACTTTCTCCACCCCCGTGCTTCTGACAGCTTTTCTGGTCTGTTGTCTCAGGAGCTGGGTGAGGTCCCACTGAAACACGTGCATGGACGCAGGACCCCCTCCTCCTCTACCAGGAAACAGTCATAATAGCTAATAACGCCCCCCTGCCATTGCCCAAGGCAACTTGCATAGCCATCCGTGGAGGCCCTCGGGGGATGTCAGCCGTGGTCAACATGGAGCGCTTTCTTTTCAGATTTGTTTGTCTCTCAGATTTCAGAGAAAGGTCTAACCCCCATCCTTGCTTAGTTGACCCACTGATGGGCAGAAATCCCTGAGCAGGTGAATGTTCAGGCTTTAACCCGAACAGACGGCCTCTTTCCAGGGCTGTGCCTGAAATCATACTAGCTTGTGAGTTTCACGGGCGTGACTACTTAGAGGCGGGGCCTGGCCCCAGTGCTTCCTGCCTGGGATGCTTTCTCTAGAAGTCAGTGGCCCCTAGTCACGCACCCCAGAGAGTCACATGGATGTTCAGGGTGCTCCTGGGGGATGAATACTCCCACCAGACACCTGGACAGAGCTGGTGATGGGGCAGGAGAGAAAGGAGCCTTAGCCAAGGAGGAGATTCTGGGGGCTGTAGTGAGTCACTCCTCCGTAAGCCTGGAGTGAGCATATTTGTGTTCTAAAAACAGGCCCGACACATGTGAGCTCGTGGATTTGAAAGCACGTTGGAGACCACTTCTGCTTGACCGGGGTGGGAGGTAGTGGGTGGTCGCAGGCTGCTCCCTCCCCCTGCCTGCCCTGCTCATCTTGGGTCCCTGAGCCACTGGGACACTGCAGAGACATTCACGTGCTGCCGAGCTGCAGGTGGGGACTACGGTGGAATCAGAGGCTGCTTCTTGCTTGGTTCCACCTACTTGATACCCCCTGCGGTTGTGCGAGGCAACTTGCATACACATTCGTGGAGGTCCTCAGCCCTTACTTGGTCCTATCTGCAAGTGGGTGGAACGAGGGTCCTAAGAGGTGGGGGAATGGTCAATGGGAGAAACATGGGTGACCCTCTTCTGTGTGGGTGTTCAGACATCAAACCCAAATCCACCACCAAGTCAGCCCCGCCAGGCTCATCATTTTGGAGCCTTTAAGAACTTGGCTTTCTGACTATCCTTGAGCCCCTGGAGTAGCTTCCATGACAACTTCCCTCAGCCATTTGTAGGACCTGCCCGGTTTATGACATTTTTCCTAACAGTGACAGATCCGAGGCCAACTGGACAGGGCCCCAAAGTAACAAGAGCACTGAAACAAGATCACCAGATGCTCCCACCAACGTTCTGGTGGAGGCGTGCTTGACTGTCTGGAAAAGAGAAGACAAAGAAAGGAAGATTGAAAATTGAAAACACTATTGCCTCTCGAAATCATGAAGCAGACTATCTCTCAGTGGGCTCCAAGTTTCTTTTTATCGGTCGGAGTTCCGGCTGGAAAAAGATGGCGCCCTCAAGCTGGGCAACTAGAAGAAAGTTTGATTCTGGGACTCTTCCTAAAGATACGAGCAAGTTGTAGGAGTCCCATTTGACATGCGGCTGGGAAGGGCAGTGGCCAGAAACTCCTCTAGACCTACGGCAGCACGGATGGGGACAGAGAGCTGTCTGCAGAAGGCCGTGTGGCAGGAGCTATGACCTTGGAGGGCTGGGGAGGTGGAGGAGCATGCAGTCATGGCTACTCCCGGCAGGGGTGTCAGATTGGCAGATCCAGTGCTTCTCATTGGTGGGACCCCACCAGAAGCCAAAAGACAAGGGAGCTTGGTTCTCTATTTCATACTTCTCAGTCCTCAGGGCCTGGATCAGAGTGGGAAATGTGGAGAGAGGATCTGGAGTGCCAAACAGAAGGCACTTGGGACCTGTGCACTTGACTCGGCCTGTGGGTAGCACTGAAGCTCACATTGACATTGAGAGGTCCAATTCCAATTTCTCTTGTCCTCGCTGGCTACCCCAGGACTTCCCTGCTCCTGTAAATCTTTCCCTGTCCACGTATTTTGGAGAGTTCTGGGAGGAAGTCTCAGTGTCTCAGAAGCTAGTTTTCTCCAGAAGGCATGGGAACCCCGCGTTGGGCACCACCCACGCGTTAGAGTCTCACGGTGCGAAGCTTCACGGTGGTCTACAGAGAAGCAGGGGGAAGTCTCCCCATCCAGGCTAGCCCCACCACTGGGCTCCCCAAGCAGTGGCGTGGACGCAGCGTCTTGGGTGAAGCTTTGAGTGGTTACTTTCCGTCCTCAAGATCCCAGGACCCTGACAGTAGTCCCCAAGACTGACACATGTCAGGAACGAACTGTTCCCTTGTCCTATCCAGACTCTCAGCTTTTCCCATAATGCCCCAGACCCCAGTTTTCTTCCCTGGTCAAGCTGGGTATACCCGGACTTCTTCCTCAGGATGAGTCTTCTCAGGAGGTTTTATAGTCTCACACACTAGAAGGTTCTGTAGCTGCCCGTGAGCACTAGGAATGTCAGCAGACAAGGTAAGGTATTGGCACCCAGTGGTGTCTCCTCCCCCACCCCCACCCTGCTCCAGTTCTGAGTGCCACGAGGTTGGGCCTTGTTCTTAGCCTCATGTCTCCTGGCCCTGCTTCTCTTGCTCTCAGGGAGTGTCCGTGAACAGCGACCATCCTTTTCTTGCATTCCTTCTCAGCTGAAGTTAGCCAGAGTTGATTTCTGTTTATGACTAAGAACTCGGATTGAAACACTAGGTGGGCGTATTAAGATAATAGTTATCACAAAGAAGCCCAAGGATTTTGGTGGCTTAACACCATGGGGCGTTACTTCTTATTCACCTCAGTTCAGTTGGGAGTGGGGGAGGCAGCACGCTCCTCCATATGGTCATTCAGGAGCCCTGCCGGGTGCCATTTTTAAGATATGGCTCCCAAAGGCATACTGGGTATTTTGACATTTAGCCAGTGGATGGAAAAGGAGAGTGCGAAAGATGGCACAGAAGGTGTCTGTGGCCGTGATATTCTTCCCTTCTGCCTCCAACTTCGCCATCCAGAACTCAACAGCATGGCACTTGTAAAGAAGGGTGGGAAATAGTCTCTGACTGCGTAATTGTTTCCCAGGAAGAACTCCACAAATCTCTGGTAGCGGTCTCTGCCGTACGGGTTAATTAGTCACAGGGAACTGACTGCCTCCCCTGACTGCAAGGTACAGAGTATTTTGCCTCAGGAATGGCTGCACCCTGGTATCCAAAAATATATATACATCATCAAGAATCAGTTTCTCCTCACCTCTAGGTTTTCCCTCCCAATTGTGTTGACTCGTTTACAAAAAGACTCTCCAGCTTTGATGTAGGAGGGTGCCCAGAAGTCCAGAATCACATCTGAGCAGCTCAGCAAGACCAGTGGAAAGACAGTGCCTCGTTCTCAGTAGTTCCAGCCAAAATCCCAGGACTGACTCCTATGGGGCCACCTTGAGTCACATGACCTTCCCTGAACCAGACACTGTGTCCAGGGAGATGGAAGAAGCTGATTGGCCAGACCTAAGACAGGGGCCAACCTTCCCCCCGGGAAGGTGATGAACAACCCTACCTAAGCATCACAGACAGATTGGGAAGGGAGAGAGTGACTCCCCAAAGAGAAATAAGGGTGCTTTGACCAGAACAGAAAATGGTGAGAGCTCTCGGTGTCTACCAAACACGTGCAGACAGACATTTACTCTGATCTTTGGAGAAATGATCCTGGAAACCTGGGGGCTCGTTCTACGTTAGAGCATTAGTTAGCACAGGGAGGATGTTTCTAATGTTAAGATTTTCCACACACAGGGTAACAGCTCTTAGCATCTGGGTACCCAAGACATACCCATTTTTCTGTTAGTCTGTCGTCCATTCGATTGTCCTGGGACTTGGAAAGCCTGGCCATGCCACTTTTCCTGGAAAAGTGGATTCCTGTGACCTGGAATAATCTTTTCTCTCTCTGGGCCTCCGTTTCCCATGCTGTGAGGTTGAGGGCAGGCACAGACCAGATGATGTCAGAGTCTTCCCACCCTGACATTCCGGAGATCTGTAGAAGGCAGTCTTTCTGCTGGTCCTTGTTCAGAACTGGCAATCCCAGCCCGTGTCTGTCAGCACTACTGGCAAAATTGAGTGAGCACGGAGCTGGTGTTGGGGATTCTTGCTAATCCTTGCTTTATTTTTGTAGCATAATTCAATTCAGCAATCCAATTCTACAAATATTTATCGAGTGTCTATCAGAGTCAGGATAAGCCCGGCATTTGGAGAATTACTTTTATGTTTGCGCAATCCAGTCCTCGTGAACATCCTGTGTGAGCTGTACAGGTGGAGGAGGAGGGAGGGATGGTGAGGACACCCCATTTTACAGATGGGGACACTGTGCGATGCTGAATTCCCCTGACACAGCCTCTTGCGTTCCTCTCCCGGTCATAGACGTACTTTGACACTTTGTGAGTGATTATTTGATGAAGGCTGATCTTTCCCATTAGGGTGTTTGTTCCAGGAGGGAGGGATCAGGGCTGCTTTTGCACCTAACAGGGTACCGGGCCCACAGCAGGCACTCAGCACATGTTTACTGAAGGAATGAATGAAAGAAGGGCTGGGATGAGGAAAGGAGGGAAGGAAGGAAGGGATGGAGGGAGAGAGGGAGTGAGCAAAAGGCTATGGAAAGATCTGCTTCTAACTGTCTTTGGGATCTTGGCCAAGACCATTTTTTCTCTCTGGGCTGAACGTCCTCCCCTGGCCAATGAGGGAGCTGTCAATAAATTGATTTCCCACCAGGATTTGCATCAGTATCGTGCCTGGCACTGAACAGTAATATGGCCTTCCTGGCTGCATCTCCAAAATTTTTTTTTATCCCCGCGATCTTTGAACAATGGGGGAGTTGGGGTGCCAACCCTCTGCACAGTCAAAAGTCCACGTGTAAGTTTTGACTCCTCCAAAACTTAACTACTAATAGTCTGCTGTTGACAAGAAGCCTTACCAATAATAGAGTCGATTAACATATATTTTGTATGTTACGTATATTACCTACTGTATTCTTATAAAGTAAGCTAGAGAAAAGAAAATCTTATTAGGAAAGTCATAAGAAAAATACACCTATGACGGTACTGGACTTTTTGAAAAAAAATCCACATACAAGTGAGGCCACGTGGTTCAAACCCATGTTGCTGAATGTCAGCTTTATGTGAGTTTCAGGTGTATGACGTGCTGATTCAATATTTGTATATGTTGTGAAATGAGCAAATACAAATACAAAATGTATTTGTATATGTTGTGAAATGAGCACCACGGTAAGTATAGTTAATATCCATCACCACACATAGTTACAATTTTTTGTGATCGGAACTTTTCAGATCTACTCTCTTTGTGACTCTCAAATGTATAGTATTATTAACTATGTTATTATTAACATTATTTTAAACTATTTATTTAACTATTTAAATAGTTAAATATTTAAGTAGTTAAATAGTTAAATATTAATTAATAATATAAATATTAAATTATAAAATTATAAATTTTATAGATTTAATTATATGATTTTATATATAATTATATATAAATTTTATCTAAAGTTATATAATTTTATATATTTAATTATATAAATCAATAACTTGAATTATAAAATTATAAATATTAAATAAGTAGTTAAATACTTAACTGTTTATTTAATTATTAACTGTTATTAACTATGGTCACCACACTGTATCTTCTATCCCCAGGGCTTATTTTATTCCAAACTTTCTGATTCAGAATCTCGGAGGGTGGGACGCAGTCGTCTGCATTTTTAGCAAGCTTCCCGATAAGCCTACTGTAGTCTGCTAGATGCCTGGCATTTGGAGCTCTTAGGCAAGAAAACCTCTCAGGACCCATCCAGATCTGACATCCTTGGATTTCCTAGTGATTCCCACCCCAAGGCCCTGTCAGTTGCCCTTCCTCCTTCAAGCCCCGCCTCCCCCTTCAGGCTAGCCTCTTGGCTGTACTGACAGGGCACCCACCAGACTTGCCCTTGGCAGCTCCCACTGCCTTGTTCCGCTCCAGCAAGCACCAGGTAATTTGTGTCAAATTTCATTCTCATCTCCCTACCTTTCCCCTCCATCTCTGGGCTTTTTTCAGGGGGTAAACTCCTGAATTTTACATTGGATCACAGTACTCCTATGCTGTGCAAATTACACGGGGGGCGTGCCCACGCCAGCCGGGCCCTGGCGCCTCCATGGGGAGCTGCGCACTCTAATCAGGTCGCACTGTAGAGCTCAGCCGCGTCCCCAGCTGGAAGGAGATCATGGGGCCGGTGAATGGCAGGCCGCGCGTTCCAGCGAAGGGACCAGCTGCCGGGGCATCGCAGCGAGGGCAAAGGGCACTCCTTGCCAAGCCAAAAGTCTCCCACTTTGGACAGACAGGCAGCCCTGGCAGGAACAGAAACCCAGTCGTGAGCTAACAGGTGCCCCTTGGGTGCCCTGCAATGCTGCTTTGAAGGTGGTGAGGGGAACAGAAAGAGCCCTGCGGGGCATTATTCCACCTTTTGGGACTCAGTGTGCCCATTGATGAAATGGGGTTGCACGCCTTGACCTGTCTACACCATAGGACGCTGGTGAGGAGCAACGGAGAAAAACCTGCAGGTGTAACTGGAAAGTCTACAACTCGCCCACATTCATACCTCCGCGGGCCACAACCTATCCAAGTATAAGAAGCTGTTTGCACGGGTCCTTGGGCACTTGAAATTTGTACTCCAGTGAAGCGTACACCTTCCAAGGACAGATCCGCACATTTGTTGTCTGTGTTGTCCCTCCAATACGCCAAGCGGTGCTGAAAAAAGCTACTGAGGACGAGGTCCTTCCATGCTGCGCAGAAGGGGTCCGGCGAGCTGGGCCTCCGTTCAGCGTGAGAGACCGCGGTTCCAAAGTCCCTCGTCTCCCTGTTTGCTCCCAGGAAGCAGGCAGCCATGGATTCAAGGAAAATTGACTTTGGATTGAGTTCATAGAAAACCATGGGTTACGGAGAACTCTTTCTCAAAATTCAAATGAAAACACATAATGTAGTTAATATTAAATAAAGGGATTGGGCAACCCTCCCCCCTTTTCCTTTCCCTGGTTTCTGCTGATGTGTCCTTGATCAGGGCCTGTCTTGTTTGTGATTAATAAATGACTCACCTTGGGCTGTTTTCTGCTGATTCCATATGCACTATGAATTTGAAGAGGACGCTTGAACTTGGCACCCAAACGGAACGCTCAGGGATTTGAAGGTGGGGGGATGTGGATAGCCCAGAAGTCTTGGGGTAAATGGATGCCAATCTGTCAGGTCCCAGAGCAGGATCTGAGGGTCTGCAGATGGTGCCTAAACCATGTATTTAGCCCGCACGCCTGGTCCTCACTGAAAGCTTGAGAGAAGTAAACTCCATTGCTTCCAACATGCACATACCAACTGGTCACTTTCTATTTTTTAAAAAAATTATTTATTTATTTATTTTTAAAGATTTTATTTATTTAGTTCACAGAGAAACACAGCTAGAGAGGGAACACAATCAGGGGAGTGGGAGAGGGAGAAGCAGGCTTCCCGCCAAGCAGGAAGCCCCATGTGGGACTTGATCCCGGGAGCCTGGGATCATGACCTGAGCCGAAGGCAGACCCTTAACGACGGAGCCACCCAGGCGCCCGGACCAACAGGTCGCTTTTTAGCTGTGGTCTCCGTTCTGCCTGACACTCCCCAGTTTCCTGAGTGAGCTCGATGAGTTTCACCCCCACAGCGGGCCTCACTTTTCCTGCCTTGTACAACAGGCCTTTCTCTGGAGGTCCTTCCCGCTCTGCTATGGCCAGATTTCCAGAGCTCTTGGAAACACTCTGGGTCTCATCCCTGCCTGGCTCAAGGTGACTTTGCTGATCAGCACAGGATGGGGGTTTGAGTGTGGGCAGAACTGGGTTCTCAACCTGATACTGCCCATTTCTTGCCACAGTAAGACCCCGAGTGGGCTCTGCCTCTCTCTGGGGGTCAGAATTTCCATAGAGACAATCAAATCAGAGAATGGGATTCAAGGAGCACAACCCTGAGCCTGACCTGCCAGGTGCTTCGTACTTGGGGCAGCATTAGAGGTGGTGCTGAACACATGGTTTCAGGCAGAGCACCTGCTTTCCAGGGGAGTCGGCAGGCCAGCCCAACCCTGCAGGCACACACCTGGTCCGGTCACCCGTGGTGGCATCCTGGTCCCACGTGGTCTGGTCCCACGTGTGTGATCCCCAATTAGCCCCCTTCTGAGTCCTCTTGCTCAGACATTTTGTGGTTCTAGGACGGTGAAGGAGGGGTGTAGACTTGACAGTGGCCGCCTGGCTGTAGCAGAGGTTTGGATTCTGGGGAAGGACCCCTGTGATGGTTCATCTTACGTGTGGACATGGAGTGCCAGAGGAAACATTTCTGGGAGTGTCTGTGAGGGTGTTTCCAGATGAGATTAGCATTTGAATCAGCAGACTGCGTAAGCATCATGTCTTTCCCAGTGTGGGTGGGCATCCGTCAATCCGTTGAGGACTTGAATAGAAGAAAATGTGGAGGAAGAGGGAAAGGAGAAATTTGCCCTTTCTGCCTGCCTCCTTTGAACTGGGACATCAGTCTTCTGTCCTCCAATGGCAATTACACCATCGGTCTCTCTCTCTCTCTCTCTCTTTCTTTATATATATTATGTTGGTTATATTCATATATCTCCTATTGATTTGGAGAACCCTAATACCCCTAACCTTCTGAACACCCCTTCAGCTCTCAGGTCCTCCTGTCTATAGCTTCTGCTCCTCAAAGGCTCAGTTCCTGGCTGTCACGCTCACCGCCCTTCAGCCTGCTCTGGCTGCAAGACAGCCAGGGGATGTGAAAAAAGCCTGCTTTAGAATGAATGGTGTGCCGTCATCTCCCCATCAGTGGGCACTCCCATGGGCATCATCAGGGCAGCCGGGTCCAGGGATCCCAGAGGCTGATGCAGGTGCACAGGCAGGCCTGGAACTAAGCCTCCAGAAACCATGTCAGAACTTGGGCCTTCCTACTGGGTTCAAGAGCCTGGGACCTCTTTGGTCTCGTGCTAGCCCCAGAGCCCGTGACTTCCCATAGGCTATAGGAGGGACTTAAAATTGACCATTCATTTTCCATCCATCCATTCATTCGTTCATTCACCCAACAATCCCGATGTCCTGATGTGAGGGTAGGAGCAGACTTGAAGGTCCTTTGGCCCAAATATTCTTATCCTTGAGGATCTTCTGCACAATCCCCACTGAGTGGACCTCTCCGGCCCATTTACTAAGCACCTGCTATGTACCAGCCACGTGCAAAACCCTTGAGCCACGAATTTCCCACCTTGGGGATTTGAACTGCAGGATGGATACAAATTCTTACCAAAGGCAAAATCTATATGATACCAATGGGAGATATTCTCTGTCACTGCTGTTTCAGAGAAGGAAAGAAAACTCACCTTCCTGGCAAACCAAGGATGTAGCCTTTGAGAGATGAGGTTCTTGGTGTAGGGAACAGTGTGAATAAATGTCCATAGGCAGACCTGGGCCAAACCTTTGCCCAAAAGGGCGAAGAGCCCAGTCCTACTGGAACCCGAGGCATTGGGAAAGTTGCTCAGAGGCCCCTGGAAAGTGATGGGGGTGGGGCTGAGGGCTTGAGTAAGAATCTGCCGAACCCATCTCACCCATTCTAGTTCTCTAAGCTCTTCCCCAACATTCTCTTGTCGATCTTCGAGGTGAGGCTGTAGGAGGAGCTGGCCTGGCTTCTTACTGGGCAGGGAGTCCCTGGAAACCTCATCATTCCTGGAACCAGGCTGGCACCGACACGTTCAGACTTTGTGTTAGTGTCCCAGGGCAGCGGAGCAAAGTGCCACAAGAAAGGGGGGCTTCGTGCAATGGAAATCTCCTCTCTCATGATTCTGGAGGCCAGAAGTCTGACATCAAGGTGTTGGCAGGACCAGGTTCCCTCTGAAATCTCTCGAGAAAAATCTTTCCTTGCCTCTTCCAGTTTGTGGTTGGCAGCTTTTGGAGCTGAGGTCATTTATAGATAAGTACTGGGCCGCAAAAAATACGAAAATACGAACTCGCCAGTGCTCAGGCTCCCAGCTGACGTGGGGCCGCCCTGCCTTCTTGTCGTAGCTCTCAGAGACGAGTCCCTCCCTTCCTCCCTCTCCCCCCCCC
>LNAC01000159.1:2744710-2809135 GCA_002007465.1 Ailurus styani
CTTCATCCTTCCTTCCTTCCTTTCTTCATCCTTTCTTCATCCTTCCTTCCTTCCTTCCTTCCTTCCTTCCTTCCTTTCTCTCTTTCTCCCCCCGCCCTTTTTTCTTTTTTGGTCTATTTTGTACTGGTTTTTCTCATTTTTGTGCTTTTTGGTGGTGAATTTGCTGTTTAGATGGCTCCTAGTGCCGAAATGGTGTTCAGTTCCTATAAGCAAGAAAGCTGTGATGAGCCTTATGGAGAAAATAAGTGAGTTAAATTGGCTTCATTCAGGCACAAGTTGCAGGGCTGTTGGCCACAAGTTCAATGTTAATGAATCAACAATATACAGTAAGGAAGATGTCTTCAAACAGAAATACACATAAAACATGCTAAAAACGTACATGATTGGTTGATGAAATGTTGCAACCAGTGGCTCACAGGAACCCTGTATGTTTCCTAGGAGCACTGGATTCAGTATTCACTAATTCAGTGTTTGCAGCAACTTTATAGGATACAACCTCTGTGAATAACGAGAATTGACTGAGATTATACTTACGAAGGCCCTATTTCTGGAGATGATCACATTCTGAGGTCCTGGATGGTCATAAATTTGGGGGAGCTCTATCCAGCCTAGTACAGATCCCAAAGGGTGATGTTCTTTCTTCCACACCAGTAATTTTCCAAATTGGCCAATCACCTTATTCTCCTTGGAGACCTTATTAAGAAATGCAGATTTTTAGGTCCCACCCCAGAGATTTTAATTCCAGATCTGGAGTGGGACCCAGAATCTGCATTTTCAGAAGGGCCAGGTCAACGTGATGACTCACCTCTATTCTCTCTGAATCGGCATCTGTTTCTATAAAACAGGCATCTTGCCTTAGAGGGTTATGTGAGGAGTAAATAAAACGTGGTCAGGTTGTCTTGGTACTATAGTAAGCTTGCAATAAATGTTAAGTAGTAACAACAGTAGCATATGATTTTTTAAAAAGATTTTAAAATTTTATTTATTTGAGAGAGAGAGAGCATGTTCATGATTGGGGGTAGGAACAGAGGGAGAGGGAGAAGCAGACTCCCCACTGAGCAGGGAGCCCGACGTGGGGCTCCATCCCACAACCTGAGATCATGACCTGAGCTGAAGGCAGGTGCTTAACTGACTGAGCACCCAGGCATCCCAGTAGCATATTCTTAAAATGTCTGTATCTTCAACTTGAGACATTTTTCCCAATTCACTGTCATATTTCCTCTCTCATTTGGTTCTCTTAAGAACTCTATGAAATAGGCAAGATGGCACGTGCTTATTTCTTCGAGGACAGCAGCAAGAAAAGGCAACCTACCATGAGAGAGAAGGCAAATTAAACTTCCAAGAGAAGACAAAGTAACTCAAGAATTACTTTGGGGCTATTTTCTTTAAGGTATCTGGCTGCACACTGGTTGGTAACCATAGGGTTTCCCTGCACATTTTCTCTAATGACGAGTACTTTAGGATATAGTGGGGAGAGTGTAAGCTTTATGGTGGACTTACCTTAACAGCCTTGGGGTCTTAGGTTAAGCAACCTCAGAGAGCCTCTCTTTTCCATCTGTACAATGAAATAGTAGTATCGGTAAGGCAGAGTTGGATGATCAGAGATAATGATGTTTGCAAAGCATCTGTCACAATGCCAAGGCACTAACATTTTACAATGAGGTATTATGTTCAGACAATACTTAATAATTTCCAAAGTATTTCCACACATGCTCTCTCATTTACTACTCATGGTAACTTTCTATCCATCCTTCCTTCTCATCTTCCTTCATTCCTTCCTTCCTTCTTTCCTTCCTTCCTTCCTTCTTTCCATCCATCCATCATCCACCCATCCATTCATCCATCCATCCATCCATCCATCCATCCATCCATCCATCCATCCATCCTGTGATTGGCACCAGCTAGTTATACAGTAGGGAGAAAAACATACAAAAAAAATCCTCCCCTTAATTGCTTAAAGACTGGTGGGAGAGACAGACCCCAGACAGATGAGGAGGCAACAAACAGCTATGGTAAAATGCAAATTTTATGACAGAAATAAACAGGATGCTGAGAGAGAACAACAGGGAGGCCCTAGTTAGAATGGGCAAAGATGGCCTCCCTGACTGGAGGTGGAACAGCCATGAGAGGACTGTAGAGAAGGGCATTTCTGGCAAAGGGAACATACCAGTGGCCCTGCAGTGGGGTCAGCTGGGACTATGGCCTTCATTCATCATCCATTCTTTTGCAATCCTGGGAGGCATCGCTACTCTGAAGTTTGGCTTTCCTTTTGTCTCTGAGGAACCCAAGAGGTTAAATATGAGCTCAAGGTCCCAGGCCAGGAAAGTATCTGAGTTCCATTTCCCACTGTTGAGCTGGGCCACCAACAAGACATCAGGAGTGGCCTCTGTGGCTCCAAGATGCCTTGCACAACACTGTAAGGGATGTCTATTACCTTGGCCAGAAAACAATGGGTTTGGGCACCTTTGGGGCATAAAAGGTGTAGTTTTGAATAGCACCTGAGGGGAATGAGTGCCTTCCTCCCTAGTCATGTCCTGTAGGTGATGCGGCCTTTACAGCTAGCTTCCTGTACATATGGAGGAAGCTGAGGCCAAGAGAGACAAAGAAACTGACTCAATCACTTGGAGTCTAGGATGGGGTCCAACCAGATTGTTGGCCTCTTGGCTGCTCTCCCAGAGTTGCTCTCTCCACCATTCAAGCCCAGCTCACCTGCCGCATTCACGGGACTCGCAGAAGGCCAGCCCACATTGCCTCCCAATCCCAGCCAGGGCCTCTCCTACCACACGCTCCTTTGTTGGTTTCTCCAACCCTGACCAACCAGGCCATTTTGGTATTGGTGTTCCCAAGTCCAGAGCCCACATCCATGGCCTTTCTTCCAAGAACAATGCAATCTGGAATTATTGATAAGCCCTGTTGACCATCCTGTGGTTTCCAACTTTCCCCCAGATTTGTCTGGAATGCTTTGGGCTTTGACCACGAATCTGTGATCAAGCATTTCCCTGCTGATTTGGGAAAGCAACCAAACCTACTATCTGTTCAAGAGGCTAATGAGAAAACCACCTATTATTATGTCACTTTTCTGGCCTACCGGTGGACGTCAGCTCCTCATAGCTGCCTCTCCTGGCATTTCCTGAGACCCTGCTCCTTCCCAAGAAGGGAGTCTGCAAGGGCAAAGATGTAGAAGAGAGAACCATGGTAATAATCCCATCTATCTCAGTCAGCTTCAGCCCTGGGAGGAGGGAGAAGGCCAAGCTTCGTGTGCTTCCGACGTGCCCGGCTGAGTGCCAGGGCAAGGGAGCAACGATGCCCTGACCTGTGGCCCGGCGGCGCGTCCACAGGCTTGGCAGGCCATGGTCTGGCTGTGGCCTCTCTGTCAGAGCAGCTGCCCGGGCCCATCGCCATAGGACCAAGGCTCTCCCCGCTCTCCCTGCTGACCAGGGGCTCACATTCTAGAAGGTCTGCGGGATGTGCAACTCTGGCATTAACCCTCTGTGGGGCTCAGATTGGGGCTGAGAATGGCCCATGGGGAGTTGAGGTGCTCATATAATTAAACTCCAGCCAATGAGTTTGATGAGGCAAAGGCCTCGGTCTCCTGGCCTGGTCCACTCACTGAGGTTTGTGAGGCCCTCCTGTGGGAGAGCACTCTCCCCAGCTCCTCAGAGCCCGTGCTTCCAGGTCAGACAAACCAAGTGTGCTCTCTGTCTGTGTCAGTTTGGGCAAGTCACCGCCCCTCCTGGTGCCTTAGTTACTTCATGTTAAAGTGGGGGACTCGTGGTATCTGCTGTTAGGGTTTCTGTTCGGATGAAATGAGACCACGTGCCCTTGAGCAGGTGTGGTAAGTATAAGTAATGAAGATTATGACTTAAGGATGGATTCCCCCAATTCCTGAGCTGTAGCTGTGGGCCCAGAAAGGGGTGATAATGAGGCCTGGCAGGGGCAGGCAGGTGGGGGCCGCTAGGCCTTGCTTTCCAGCGACCCACGGCCCTGGTGAAATGGGTCCTCCTAGAGGACACAAGGAGCTGAGTCGTGACCCACAGCGTGAGGGGCCATGTGACGGCCCCTGAGTCTGCGGCTCCCTAGCAGACGCTGTCGATGCCCCGTCCAGTATCCCGTTGGCTCACTTGAGCTGACCTGCGTCGCGCACGCTCCTGGGGGGCCGGCAGCCTCCCACCCCACCCAGCTTCCTCTTTCTCTTTCTCTTTTCTTAGGCACCAAGGGAGCTGGCTGAGCAAATGCCCGTGCAACCAGGCAGAGAATGCACGCATGCTCGCGCGTGCGTGTGTGTGTGTGTGTGTGCGCGCGTGTGCGTGTGTGTTTGGGCACTGGAGTCACTTTCGGCCAATGGGGAGGGGAGTGGGTGGGTGAATGGGCCCGCCCCCTGTCATCCAGGTGTCTTCCACACAGTTACTTACGGAGCCCCAGTGGGATTGATCCCGTTGCCCACAGCCATCCCTGCTCACTGACAAACCCTATGTTGACTTCCCTTCCTCCCCTGATTCGTTTTCTCCACTACTTGCCAGTTCCTGGGATCAGCTCCCTGATAAACTACTGTATCCAGCTAGGATCTGCTTTCGAGAGACCTGAACCGAGGCCTGCAATGCCTGTGCCACGTTCCCCGGGACCCAGTGCGTCCTGCCGCCCCCAGCTGAGGCATTTCTCTGTTGGTGACCAGAGGCTCATGCTCACACCTTCTTCCCTCTGAGAAGGCCTTACTGCCTCAGCTCCCAGGCCTGCACATCAGAGGCCCAGGCTGCAGCCACCAGAGCAAGGCCACCGTGGCTCAGCTGAGTGCTCCGGCATCGGCTCTTGGGTCTGAAGATGGCTGGTGGAAGGTACGTCTTCTGCCCTGTCCTGCTGATGGGTGAAAGCTGAAGACATCAGCCCCTAGCCTGCCCTCATCCTCTTCCATACATAGAAGAGTGTCTTCAGAAGCCTCAATTCCTTGGTTTTTAAATGGCTCTCAGGGCCTACACGAAGTCTTTCGAATCACACAGAGTTACCGTTGACCCAACTGTGTCTTCGTCATGCCTCCATGTCCCAGGGTTTGGGTGTCACGTTCCTTGGGAGGCGTTATCTCGGTGAAACCTAGAGCTGGAAAGGCCCTTGCATTTCAGCTTGTGCAGAGGCAGTCCACACCTGTGGCTCTGGCTGCCACTCTCCCAGGCCATTCTCATGGCCAACGTTGCCCAGGATCCCCTCCATCCTTCCCCCTGAGTCCCAAGGTGACATTACGATCACTCCGGGCAGAGCCTGGGCAGGGCAAGTCCAGAAAGCGATGGGCAGGGCCCGAAGGAGACTGGGATGGAGAAGACAGCTCTGCCTCGCGCTCTGGTGAAGTTGCAGACGAGTGAGAGTAGATCGTAACCAACATGCAAGATGGTTTCCGGTAGCAGTGGGCACCACGAAGAAAACTAACCCATGGGAGTGAAAGTGGTGGGTGAGGGGAGAATGCTTTCAAGGGCAGGTCAGCTGAGGCGGGACTGGGCTCAGTGGGTTTCAGATCTGGAGAGTGGGGCTGGGGGTCTGGAGGGTGGGCACAAGGGGTCCTGGCAAGACATGGTGTCAGGCAGGACATCAAGGCAGGCACATGGGGCTGTGATCGGGAGCCCCGTAGCCCTGTGTAAGCACAAGAGGATGCCACCAGAAGATTCTCAGTGGGGTGAGATCAGATCAGACATGATCTGATTTGTATTCTTTCCTTTTCTCATTTTTAAAAAAGCGAGGTATAACATCGATTCAAGGTGTGTGTTGGTGCACACGTCTTGGGAATGTCTCAGTGAACTTTCCCACGGGTACACCTGTGTTGCACCCACGTCAAAATATAGGACCATTCTAGAACCCCAGGAGTTTGTGCTTCTGAAAGATCCCTCTGGCTGCTCTGCAGGGAACGCGGTGCAGGGAGGTGAGCATCCAAATAGAGAGGCGGATTAGAGGCGGACACCGTCTTCCCGGCTTGGACCAGCAGAGAAGCCATGGGAACAGAGGAATGGTGGGTTTGGGATGCTTTTTGGTGCAAGAGCCAATAAGAGCTGCTGATGGAGAGACTAGGGTGAGTCAGAGCAAGACAGGCATGGAGAAGACATCTCAGATTTTTCGGCTTCAAGATCGCGGTAGATTGTGGGGCATTGGGAGATGGGGAGTGGGGGAGGGAATGTGCTGCGGAATGGGATGGGACAAGGCGGGACGATCCCCTGACCTGGTGCAAGCCGCGATGCCATGGCCACCTCCAGATCCTCCTCCTCCAGATCCCAGACAGAGCCTCCCGGAAATGAGTCACTGGATGGGGAGACCCGACAGCTGGCATCCCCGATGGCCCAAGGACAGAAGAACGCAGTCCCCGGCTAGCCTGAGCATCGGGAGAGGGAGGGGGAGGGCGGCTTTGGGTGAGCCTCGCTTGGCTCTCAGCTGGGTCTCTCGTGAAGCTGGGTCACTGGAAGGAGAGGAGCAGAGCAGGAGGTGACGCCGGTCCTCACTCGGGAGCCATCTGCTCGCTAATGCAAACAGCCCCTCTGTCAGGCCAGGCGAGGAAAAATGACTGGGGCAGCCCTACCGCAGAGCCCAGGGAGAGGGGTCTCTGGACCCATGAGGTAATCCCTCTGGTGATGTATGGCCCAGAGAAGAGCTGGGTTAATGATCTTCTGCAGGACCCGGGAGTAAAACACAGTAATTTCATAATACCGCGTGTGATGGATTAAGGCGTGTTAATACCAGGAGTATACATTAAGGGAAATGATCTTGCTGGCATACTAAATGGCAAAATAAAAGCACTTTTAGAAACTTCCATGATTAATTGGTCTGCCCTTTTAGTTCTGTACCATGATAAAGTAAAGCTCACTTCTCCTGGTCACCTCCCAGGCAATTCCTCCATAGCTCCCAGCTCTCTGAGGACACCCCCAGCCCCCACCCCAGGACAACCACCCTGGTGGAGACGCCAGACATGCAGTCTGGGATACGCCCTCACCCCCTCTCCCATCACAACATCTCCTGCCGATGTGCCACCATTTGAGGTCCCACGGACCCAGCCGATTGACGCAACTCATCCTGGTGCCAGGGATAGAACCCTTTGGGGACGAGAGGCAGACAGAAGCTGAGGAAGTGTGCTCTGACACCTGCTGGCCAGTTTGGAGCCCTGCTCCTCTACTTAACAGCCATGCCATCTTGGCTGAGTTTCGCAACATCTTTACGCCTCCATTTTTTCATCTGTGAAATGGGCACAATAGGAAACCTAGCTCCGGAGGTGATGGGGATCCAAGGAGGTGATTTCTCTAACAAGGGCTCATATAGTGTGTGAAGCCTTGTGAATGCGTGTCCAGGGCTTAGAACAGCACCTGTCACTTCGGAAGCGCTCTGTGAAAATTAGCTTTGGGTGTGCTGGCTTTATTGATATCACTCACAGCCCCAGGGAGTAGGTACCATTCATAGCCCCATTTCGCAGGTAGGGAAAGCAAAGGCACAGAGCTTTAAGTGAATTGCTGGAGGGCGGGGCCAGGAGCAGGCGCAGATGGGCGTACCTTTAACCAGTGGGCTTCCCGAACCCCCACCTCCCACCCAATCTCCTTGGGAGGAACCAGCTGCTCCGGTTCTGTTCAAAGCTGATGATTCTAGAACTGGAGGCGGGAAGAGGCTCTGGGCCTGCCCCCAGACACTCCCTTGCTGGGTGTTGCCTTTGCTCTTAGAAGGCCAGTTCCCCGCCACCGTGGGCCCCCATCTTGGAGGCAAAGCGGATCAGACCCGAGCCGGGAGACCCAGGAGGAAGGCTCAGCCCTGTCCCTTCCTTCATACTGAGACACCGGGCAAGCTGCCCCCAGAGCTCCTCACCCCCAGCGTGGTGACAAGGCATTCAAAGGACAAGGCAAGAGGATGCTTTGTAGTCTGCAAAGCGAAGAATAGACTGGAGGAAGGCTGAATCAGCCCCGCCCCGGCAGGCCTTGGGAGAGCCTCGTCTACGGTGTGGTCGCCCTCCCTCCTGTGGCAGGAGGGCTAAAAGGAATTCATTCCTGGGTGGTGGAGACCAAGGAGGGCCGTTGGCTTTGGGCTAGTTCTAACTTCCATCTGGGCCTGCCCAGTGCACCCGAGTGGCGGGCACAGGGGCTCTATCTGCTAGGACACTGAGACCCGTTGGTTCATGGGGCTTCTCCCCTGCATGACTCTGGAAACTGCCTGCATCTGATAGACCTCTTTAGTCTCCTCCTTATTTATTCACCCATTCAATAAACACTATCCGGCTTGAGCCAGCCGGGACACAGCAAGAACACGACAGAACTGACTTTGGACCTTGCAAGTGGCAGGAAGCAGAGACCAGCCCTCCCCCTTGGGGCTTACAGCCTTCCAGCTTCCAGAGATACTGAGCGTGAGGGTGGTCAGCTCATGCTTCCCCTGGAAGGCGGGCAAGTAGTGTCAATGCACGAAGCAGGTTGGTGTGACACAAAGGGAGTGTCACACCCCTGTTGTGGCCCAGCTGTCACCTTCCTGTCTACGGCTGCTCTTCCGTTCCCATCTGGGAATGTGGACCCAGTGGTCACATCTCCTGATTTTCCTGGAGAAGGGGGGAAAAAATTCTGGATTTTATTCCTTGGAAATTTCCTGATTTTTAAATGTGAGCCACTAATTCAAAAAAGTTTCAGCCCCACACAGGTTAAATGGAACCCGTCGGCTGGGCAGGTCCGGACCCCAGCCTGGCCATCAGCAATCTCGGGTTTAGAATGTCATTGTGGTCCATTGTTAGCTGGTTGACTAGACCCTTTGCTTGGGTACAGCGCTCTACAGTGTGTATAATACGTTCCCAGAGAAGACCTCATCTGGTGCTCCGAACAGCCCGGAGAGGAAGTCTGTCACCGGTCTCAGATGGGCTGTGGGTCAGCCGTGGTCCCAGGTAAGAGCATGTTTGAGCAAATGAAGCATCGAAGAGACCAGGCAACTCAGACATGGGGTGAACAGTCAGGAAAGAGCTCAGCGACCAGAACTCAGATTCCCTTTGGTATTGAAAAGGGTTGCTTTTTCTATGTCTGCAAGACCCTGAACATAACTCCCATCGTGGCTGGTTAGAGTCAAGGGCTCCAGACCTTGACCAGTGGGGTTCAGGTCCTATCTCCACTGCTCTACTGTGAATGTGTTGCTCGAATTCCCCTGGCCCGTCAAAAATGGTGATGATGACAATCCCACCTACGTCACGGGGCTTTGATGAGTGCACACGACCAGAATGCCCATAAATTCTTGGTTATAGTCAGGCCTCCATTAGCATTGCCACGATCATGGGGAATTTGGATCTGTGAAGTCTGTTATTTGGAAAATGTAATGGTATGAGACAATGTCTCTTAGGCAACCTTAAATGAAAAAGCAGGCACCAGACAGGCTAACTTTATTTTTGTACGCATGGGCTGTAAGCTGGAAAGAAATAGGGAGGAAGATGTGTCAAAACAGCAGTAATTTGGGGTAGTGGGATTATAGGTGCTTTTAATTTTCTACCTTATAATTTTCTGAGTTTTCTGAATTTTCTAAAGTCAGCATGTATTAATTTTAAAAATTGAGCAGGATAATTTATTTAAAAAATTAAATTCCTAGGGGCACCTGGGCAGCTCAGTTGGTTAAGTGTCTGCCTTCAGCTCAGGTCGTGATCCCAGGGTCATGGGATCGAGACCCACATGGGGCTCCCTGCTCAGTGGGGTGTCGGCTTCTCCCTCCCCACTGCCTCTCCCCCTGCTTGTGCTGTCTCTCTCTCAAATAAATAAAATCTTTTTAAAAATTCCCAGTCTTCCAGAAAAGAATTTTAGCTTTAAACTTTTCCTCCCCAGCCCAGGGAACTGCTTTCCAAAGAACACCCTGCCCTTGGAGGTTCCCAATTGTCTGGAATTCCCAAGGCTGCCCCAAGAGTAGGGAATCTCTGAGCAACAGGGGTCCTATGATGTCCCTGCCCAGGCCCCAAACCCAATTGCCCTTGACTGTCAGTGAGCCCCACCGGGGCTCAGATCCGTTCCCATAAGCCATTCCTGCCCCAAACAGAGAGCAGACTCATCCAAGGCCCATCCTGCCCCCCGCCCCCCATGTCGAAGTCTGCTTACCCTCATGTCTCAGAAAGTTCTCAGATGATTGGCTGGCCTAGGCAGAGCAGTACAGGTTGATTACTCACAGCTGGTTTTTACAAAGCTCCTAAGAGCACCAAGAAAAGGAAAGGGGTGAAAAAGCCTATCTGCTTTTCAATGTTCAGGTGCACCGAGGAATGAATAGATGTAGACTCCTGGGGGATTTTTGCCTTTCGTCTGGAACCAGGAGCTCCTGAAAACAAATTTGTTTCCTCCAAAGCACAGGCCCATGGCACGGGCAGAGGAAAAAATAAAATTCACAGTCTGACTGTGCTTCTCTTAAAAATATGGAAGATGATCGTACAATCAGACAAATATAGCTTTTGAAGAGTATGAAGTTCTGGTCTAAAATTACATTTAATTATTGTTACATTTCAGACTTTGTAGGAAATAACAGTACAGAAGTGTGACTTTCCAATTAACATTGAAAGTGTCTGTGAGGTAGGTGAGGGTTTTAACAGACCATGGGGTTTTGAGCCTAAAATTACATGACATTGTTTGCAGCCACGAAATTAGGTTGATCAGCGATGGTTCAAACTCACCTGTTCAAGAGAAGGACTCTTACGTTTTAGCCTCACCCCAAGCAAAATTTCCACATCCACCCCCCTTTTTTACGTTTTGTTTTGTCTTGTTTTGTTTTTCTTAAAGCCACACAGATCCTGAGCTCTCCTGCATGTCCTGCCCAGACACCGGTGACAAGGCCCGACCAGAAATGCATGACACGAAGGAAGTCATTTTGCCTCATTACAGGACAACATCGGTTGCTCTTCTTCGGCCCCTTAATTCATTTCTTATAGTTTTTCTTGTCACATCCACTTGCTTTATGGCTTACTAACTCGCAAGTTATAGTTGTAATTTATGGTCAAAATTGAGTGGTAGCAAATCAAGGAATATTTCCATTGATTACCCTAAATTGTCTAATCTCCTGTATGTTTTTAGAACTTGATTGGGTGGTATTTACTGATTGCCTTCATCTAATTTAAAAATCAATCAATGGCAACAGTGAGTAGCTGGGGGATAAATGGCGTCTCACACAGCCCAGCCGAGGCAGATCGCCATCAGCCGGGGCACAGTCACATCTGGGGGCGGTTTTAATACATAAACCATAACGGCCCGGAGAGGGGCATCCGGGGCGGGGGCTCTGAAAATCCCCACCGGCATCCCGTGCCTCTTGCATTGTCCGTTCAGGGTGATTGCCCTCTGGCAGCGTGAACGTATTTCACTACCATAAAGCTGTAGCAAAGGAGATAAAAAGGGGATCTGATTGGGTTTCAAGGCTCGCCGGCCCCTCTTCATCCCCCACATCCTCTGAGGATATTAATGGAAATTAACATAATGCCAGCCTTGCCGAAGCTGCCTGCAGTACCCTGGCGAGAAACAGCCATGTACTCGTGAGCGCATCCCTCCAACCCTCGAGTGCCTCTGTTTTGGTTTTCATCAGTACTTTCTGGACATTTGCTACGGGCCAGTCACCGTCCATAGCATTTCGGTATGTTATACTGTTTATTTAGCACAATGCATACCCTCAGAGGGTGTTAGGTCCATTGTACAGAGGGAAAACTGAGGCTCGGGTGAATTTGGCCTCTGGTCCCAGATCGTGTGGCTAGGAAAGATTGCTTTCTGGGCTGCACACCCCATCTGGGGGCTAAAGGTAGGTCAAGGGAACCAAATCCAAGACCCTGGATGAGCTCACATCTCACTGGGAGCCAGATACCCAGGCAATTCACAGTAAGACAAAGCAGGATGAAATGAGTGCTGTCGTGGTCCTGTGAAGTATGAGTTAATAGCTCTATAGTCAGGCCTGACTTTAATAGCTTTGTTGGGCACAAAGGAGGCAGGGAGACTAAATTTTCACTTTTAGAGACCAAAGAGTCAGAAATATCATATTATGGTTTTTTTGAATTGTCTAGACACAAGTTGGGCCCCAGTGGATAAAAGGGGTTTCGGGATCCCCAGCAAGGCAGGGTAAATAAAATTTCAGCGTGTATGATTTGTATCGATAGGCTACACGGGCAGCACCTGACTCCTTTCGGAAACCCGCTTCCCTGCCAGGCTCATCAGCCCTGAGCAATGCCTGGGAAGCCATGTGCTCGAACTTTCTGTCCATAAGCATCTTTTCTCCAGGCCTTGGACTGGACAGAGGAAAAGCCTCTGATTTTATCAGCAACCTCAGAGGTGTTCTAAAGATGGGTGATTAGGAAGATTTGAATGTGCTCCTTCCTTAAAGGAGAAACACCCCTTGGCACGGGAATGTTTTATAAATGAAGACAGATAAATGTTCCAAAGTGCACAATTTCACTCGAAATCAAACTTTGCCCATACCTGGAGCCCATTCCAGGGGGTCCCCATTTGTCTCAGAATTGGCATCAAATTAACATCCCAGGAAAATTATTGGAAGCCCTCGAGGACCACGGAAGCATAGACAGAATCTCAACCAGAAGAACCTTGCTCATTCTTAGGAGCCGCTCCCCAAACGTACAAAGCTGAATGTCAGGTTTTCAGGCCCGAAAAGACTGGACACCAAAGGACAGCCCTGCAAACTCAGAGCTGTCCCATGCTGCCATTCAAAGAGAATCACAGCATTGCAGTGAAACATCTGACCAATCTGGGGAGCCTAGGTAGCTCAGTCAGTTGGGCATCTGATTCTTGGTATTGGCTCAGGTCATGATCTCAGGGTTGTGAGTTTGAGCCCCACCTCAGGGTCCATGCTTGACATGGAGTCTGCTTGGAATTCTCTCCCTCTGCCAGCCTTTAAATACATACATATATATATATATATATATATATATATATATATATATACACAAAAGCTTAAAAACAAACAAGAAAACATCTTACCAAATGTAGAGAATGGTTCATGGACCTTGGAATGTGTAGGACCCTCAGCAGGTTCCCACCCTGTTCTACTGGATGGTTCAGCCATCACAGACCTTCTTCTCAAACAAAATATCATTAGACCCTTATCACAGGGCTCTACAGCTTAGGAGGGGGGTGGGCCATTCCCACTTTTTCCCCTGAGATGATTAGCGCATTTTTCTTTTTGTTTGTTTGTTTGTTTTTTAAAGATTTTCTTTATTTATTTGAGAATGAGAGAGGGAGAGAGAGAGAGAGCTCGAGTGGGTGGAGAGGCAGAGGGAGAAGCAGACTCATTGCTGAGTGGAGAACCCAAGGCGAGACTTGATCCCACAACACTGAGATCATGACCTGAGCTTAAACCAAGAGTCATAGCCTATCCAACTGAGCCACCCAGGCGCCTCTACCATAATATATCTTTTTGAATGAGTGAGTTGTTGAACATTTCCCTACCACAAGGCTCTTTTTTTCACAACTGAGTGACAATTGGCCAGGCTTTTCTTGATCCTCTTAGGGACAGGGGTTTGAGTATTTGAAGTTCATGCCTCCCTACTTCCCCCATGTTGCATCCTTCCTTCTCTGACAAGTGCCTTTGGCTGAGACTGCTGATTGTCTACCACATCCCTCCTCCCCTTTCTTCCCAAGGTAAGAAAACTCACATTTTAGCTGGTCACAGAATAACACCTACATTTACCAGCCTTCATTGCAAGTAGGTATGCACAGGTGACTACTAACTTATAGGATAGAGGTGAAACTTTGCAGAACTCTTTCTATGAACTGTCTTTAAAAAAAGAGTTGGGGGATGCCTGGGTGGTGCAGTTGGGTAAGCATCTGACTCTTGGTTTCAGCTCAGATCATGATCTCAGGGTTGTGGGTTCAAGCACGGGGTCGGGCTCCGTGCTCAATACAGAATCTGCTTAAGATTCTTTCTTCCTCTCCCTCTGCCCCTCCCCACTGTGCTGCACGTGTTCTCTCTTTCTAAAACCAACCAACCAATCAATCAATCAATTAAAAAAAGAGTTGGTATGTTGTACAATAAACCTGCATGTGAATGTGTGTACTGATAATTATCAAAAACGAAGCAACCAAGATGTTCTCATGACGTAATGAGGATGACACTTTGTGTCCGTGATCTTCCTCCCCAACCGTAGTTTAATCAGGACAAAAGGACCAGACAGATTCCAGCTGAAGGACATTCTGCAAAATACCCAACCAGTGCTCCTCAAAACTGTCAAGGTCATTAAAAACAAGGAAAGTCTGAGGAATTTGTCACAGCCAACAGGGGCCTACAGAGACGTGACAATTAAATGTAAAGTGGTATTTTGGATGAGATCCTGGAACAGAAAAAGGGCATTAGGTAAAAATGAAGGAAATCTTATAAAGCATGGACTTTAGTTGATATTAATGTATCAGTGTTCATTCATTCATTCATTTTAAAAATACACCGTACTTACACAAGATGTTAATAATGGGGAAACAGGATGCAGGTGCTATGAGAACTCTTTGTCCTATCTTTGCAGTTTTTCTGCAAATCTAAAACTAATTCAAAATAAAAAATGTATTAATAAAAAAAGACTCTGTATGCAGCTTTTGCCCCAATCTATTTTGGCCCTCCCTCCATTTTACTTCCTGGAAGGCGGATCTGTGGGCTGCCATCTTGGAACAGGAAGACAAGCCAGCCCCATGACCCTGGATGGTGGAGACGTGAGCTGGAAGGAAACTGGGTCCTGAGCACTTCACACAGTTGACTATCACCACCTGGCCTGGATAGCAGACTTCCAGTTTTTATGGAAAAGTAAGGTTAAGTCTGATCTTGTGTAAAAAAGTCTTATTATTTTAGGTCTTTCTTTCTCAGCCAAATCCAGTTCTCACTGACACTGCCCTTTGCTTGCTTTCATTCGGATGCAGGCTCTGTGGGTGGAGATCCAGGCTGCTGTGTGGGGCTGGGGGCTCAGGTCCCTGCTCCCTGACCTCTCCCCACCCCCAGAAGCCCTCGCGGCCCTTCTGCAGGAAGCACGGTGTGGAGATCCCTGCTCTGTGGCATTGCTGTTAGGACTCTCCAGCTTCTTGTATTTTCCTTCCACAGAGGCACAGAATTTGGGGGCTGGAGTGCCCCGAGACACTGCCCCACCTGCCCTCGTTTCACAGTTGGGGAGACCAAGGCCTCCAGAGAGGAGCAGGCCCAGTTCTTAGAGCTGGAGCCAGGAGTTCATTCTTCCCCCTGATAAAATTGTCTTTCCGCTGACCTAGTGGATGCTGGACTGATTCTGGAAAACCCTCAGGGCTCCTCAGAGATGGGGGGTGGGGGTGGGGGATGTTAGAAGGGGGCGTGGCCAGGGGACAGGCCCCAGGGGCAAGGCCTGGTCCTCCGGCCTCAAAACTAAGCAGAGCGGCTGCTTTCATTTATGTTACATGTCGGGCTGCTCAGATTTTCTTCTTTCAAAGAGGGGTCTGATAGTAACAATTCTGGCATGTCAGTGAAAATGTCCAGCACTCAGCTGCACTGGCCACCTCCTGTGGGATGCCGAAGCCCATAACCGGGGGGCTCGTATGGTGTCCCCAGCACTGGGCTAGACCGTCTCCCTGGAGGATTTCAATATTCTCGCCACAAACGTGCAAGGTAGCTGCTGACAGCCTCATTTTATATGGGGAGAAACTGAGGTCTGAAGGGGTGAAGTAGCTCCCCAGAGATGACCCCCAGATGGGCCGGACCCCAAGCCTGGGCTAACCACTGAACCACGCTGCCCTTCTGACCATGGGGAGAGCCTGCCCCCCCCCCCCCCCCCCCCCTGCAGGGCCGTGGCTTCACTGACCTTCCAGCCGAGTCTCCACCTGGAACCAAAGGAAGGGACATCCAAATGTCACTAAGGGTTCCTGCGGCCCAGGACGCTCCATCAGCTCACAGTGAGCCTGCCCTCTCCTGAACCAGCCCCAGTCCAGGCCACCGGGGCCCTGGGTGGTACCTACCCTTCGGTGTCCCCCCGAGAGGCCTGGGAGGGGTGTCATCTCCCTGGTCTGTCTCAGCGTCACCATCGGGCGTGGACGCTGTGTGTGGGGGAGGGGGCGTGTCCATTACTGGGACATCTGTCTATCCGTCATCCAGGGGCGTGCCATCACTTACACAAACTCACCCCCAAAATGTCGGGGCGGACGTCGTTTTTTAAAAATTGAAAGGAGGCCATTACCATCATGAGGCCCACCTGAGAGAGCCTCTCTTGGTGATGGAAGAGGTTTCTGCTCTCTGGCCTCCTCCGTGGCGGGTCATTAGTTAAAAGGAGAGTGGGGGGGGGATGCTGGGGGGGCAGGGCCAGGTCCGACCACGGGGCTCCCTTTGGAGAAAGGAGCCAGAGACAAATGATTCGAGTCTGAATTCCATATACACCGGAGATTGCTTATCGATCCATATCAGAACACGCGGGCTGGCCCCGGGGACTGGCCGAGTATTTTCCCAGGGAGTTAATAACGTGGCTGCTGAGCTGTCTTGTCCAATTCACTGAAGCCAGGCCTCTAATCAGGACGGAGTTTCTTATTTTGAGAATTCTTGCCACTTGCGTCTGCTGCCTCCCTTCCACTCTGCTGGGCCCCTGTCAGTGATTGAAATGACAGCCCATGGATGGGGAGGCTAATCAAATTGTTTATTATCGACCTAAATCAATATGTATAGATTGTCGAAACATCACTGTCACACCGCCAAAAAGTCATACTAATAATTCCCTGGCTGCAGACGTAATCCGGCCACGATTTCTCCTACTTGAATTACATCTGAGTTTAGGGGAGCGAAAACAATTATAACGGGGAGGGGGCCGAGCAGGGGGGACAGGGCCGTCGGCTAGGAGGCATGTTTACACAACTCAATACAACTGCATTAGGTATTAATGATGGAATGTCACTTTGCCCTGCTTAAATATGAGTCCTCAGCCAGGAAGAGAGTCACAGACACACATGGGGGAGGGAAGAGGGAACTGTTCTAAGATCCAAGATCGGGGGCAAGGGCTGTGCTCTGCTTATCTGCTCTCATGTTCTGCAGGGATTGGGTGGGGGGGGCAGCTTGGGGCATCAAGACAGCCCAAGGGCCAGGCGGAGGCCGCCGACAGGGAGCCCAGGACCGAGCTTTGGGCTATTTACAGGGATCTACTGGGGGGGGTGGGGGTTGTAGGGATGTCACACCTGTGAAGTCCACATCACATCTTTCCTTCAGATTCAGTAACCAGGCTTGGCTTTGCTTCTTTCCAGAGGACAGTGTGAGCAGGGAGGAAAAGAGCATCCTAGGAACTAAAAACCGTAATAATATTAATTGAGCACCTTGAACGTGCTGGCCTTCTAGAGCCAGGCATTAAGAAAAGGCAGACACCCCTCCAGGACACTGACTCAGGAAAGGCGCACTCTCTGGGCAGACACAGGTGGACAGGTGCAAGGCTCAGGTGACAAGATTTTGGTGGGGGGGGGTCACGGCTCCGTCACCCCTGAACTGGAACTTTGGGCACCATGCCACCAGGAGCCTGTCCACACTGGTCCGTGGGCTTTCCCTGAGCCAGCTCATTTAATTCTCAAAATCATCCCACCGGGATGATGCTGTTATTTCCCGTTTCCAGATGAGGAAACTGAGGCACCATAAAGTTAAGTCATTTGCCTCGGGTTATGCTAGGAAGCAGCAGAACTGGATTTGAATTCTTCCAATTTGCTGGCACATTCTAGTCTCTTAACCAGGACACGTGGGGTGAATGTGCTCAGGAAGCAGCTTTGGGGGTCTACCCCAACCAGCTCAGCCTTAGGCTTCCTACCTCCCTCAACCTGCTCCCCTGGTGGTGAGCTATGGTTTCAGGCCGGTTCTGGAAGCTCCCATTTTCCTCTTTATGAAATGGGAGGAATTGGCTGCCTCCCAGGGCTGTTGGGGAAGTCGAAGGAGGTGACAGGGAGAGGGCTGTGCAAGCCAGAGCCGGCAGGACAGAGGGAGGGCTGTTACCATCAGCATCCTGGGCCCCTGCTTCTGCTCTCCGAGGAAGCGTGGACTTGCTGCTCCTGCAGGGGAAGAAGGGAGCCAGCTCCTGGCTGCCTCTCCTGAGCTCACTACAGGCACAGACGGGCCACGATCTGCAGCTCCAAGTTCAGGTGCTCCCCAAACAGCCAGTGCCCACACCTGTGGGGGGCGGTGACTGTCATAAACCCTCTGGTGACCTTTTCGGGGCATGCCATCTCTTTGCTGCTGGAACTCTCCCCCCCCCTCCCTCCTGCTCCCCTTCCCCAGCACCCACCCTGACCAGGGTCATGAGCTATCACAGCACAGAGAACCCCCTCCCCACCCCGGGGACCGAATATGGCCAGGCTATTCCTGTCTACTCCTGCCTTCCTAGAATCTGGACATGAGGTCCAAATTACATCTCTGTCCCCCTGGGAGCGACTTCTAGGCGAGCCCCTTTAACCAGTAGGCAGGAGCATGGAGGTGGCCTGTTTTAGGAAGAACCCAGCCCCCGGGCACCTGTCTCATGGGGAGCTGCGGGGACAGAGTCCTCCCCGTTCCCTGCCTGGGATCCCGCGTGGGGCCGGAAGGCGGGAGCGGACCGGCCACGATCCCCAGCCCGAAGCTCGCCGGCATGTCCTGGGCAGGGGGGCGGGGGTGGGGGTCAGGGGACAGGGCTGTGCCCCCTACTGTGGAGGGTGGGCTGTGCGGGCTATTTGCACTTGGTGGCAGGGAGAAACACAGGCCGGTTTCCATGAGTTTCCACGGGTTTCCAAACTCCGCGATGACATAGCCTGCTCAGAGCCTTAAGAAGCAACCTGCTCTCCGCTTCCCCGAGCCTGGCTTGGACAGATGCCATTTGCTGGGAACCGACTGTTTAGAATCCCACGTGCTTTTTAACGAAACGGGGAAAACCACCTCTCTGCCGCCTCACGCTTTGCTCTGGGCTGCCCAAAGGGAGCCCGCTCGGACCCCAGAAAGCTCCCTGCTCTTGCAATTCCCCAGCCTTTGAGGTTCGAGCAGGTTCTAAACTTGGCAAACACATTTCCCCTGTCCCTAGAGGGAAAAAAATAAAAACCCACCAGCAAAAAATACATTACACTGGGCATTATATTTCTGTGACGGAAATAACTCATTTTCATGACACACTATAATAATAGCAAATTATGGCACACAATGAATCCATTCTCATTAAAGTCTGTATGGAGAAAAGCAAAGAATACAAAATGTATACAATTGTTTAAAGGAAAAATGCCATGTAATATAAAAGATACTCTAATCGCTATTTCTAATTACAAAGAAGAGAAAATCACTAAAAATTTTTTACAGCATCTAATTACCAAAAAAAATAATAAAATAAAAGGCAGACCCACAAAATAACTCTCTATAAAATTAATAATGAAGAAGAACTTCAAGTGACTGTAGTTTCTCAAAATTGCTTTCCTTCTGATCAAAAGATGTAAAGGGAAGAGGGGGCAAGGCCGTGTGTGACACCGAGGTTCTTCGTGTGGGGTTAGCGGTGACGCCTCTTCACACCTCAGGTGGCTTCTTGGTGACACGCCCATTAGCTCGTCCCATCTTCGGGCAGCCCTGCTTTCTGACATGGTTTTCCTCCTTTACCCCTGAGGAAACTGAGGCTCGGAAAGATTCAGTAACTTGGCCAACGTCTAGAGCGACCGTATGCTGTGGTCAGCCCACCTGTGGCCCCCACCATCTTCATCAACACCTTCACTTCCACCAGTTGGGACAGAACATTCTGTGAGCATCCAATCACAGTCTGCAGCCAAGAAGATCAGGAGTCAGGACTCGAGCCCGGGACCTGGAGTTTCAAGGTTCCAGAGATTTTGTACGACAGGTGTGGTCACCAAAAAACTCCATCCTTGTAAAAATACCACCTCCTTCCTTCAGTGAGTCTCTCTGTCTGACAGCGTGGAGCCAAAGGAAGAGACTCTGAAGGTCCCCTTTTCTTTTTAGTCACCGACTCCTCAGTTTTAAGATGGGCAGTGGATCAGAGAGGAGCCAGGCCTGGGGCAGGGAGACCATCGAGGCCACTGTGCTCCTCTGGGTGTGAGAGGAAGGCGACCAGGATCAGGAAGAAGGCGGTTGCTGCCTGGGACCTTCTTAGCCTCCTGCTTTACTTCCTCCTTTTCCCATGGCCATGATCATTTTCAAAGCTATTATCACCACCTGAAATTATAAGTATCATTCAATCTGTGTCTTCCCCACCAGGCTGTAAGCTCCTGCACACAGTGGTCTTTGCCTAAACCTGGTGTTCAGAGGTGGTAAGCCAACAGATCTCATGGATTCCACGGAATTTCCACTTAATCCTCTAGGGACTCCAGGGTCCTGGTAACAGCTAATGGTTGTGGTGGTTTCCTTGTGTGTCAGGCAGGCAGGCTTCTATGTGCTCTCTTAACCCTCACAAAAACCTATTGATGGCTCATTTTCTGGATGAGAAAGCCAGAGCACAGAGAAGTTGAGAAACTTGCCTGAGGTCACACAGTAAGTGCTAGAGTCAGACTTGGGGCTGAGCCAGCCAGGCTACGGGTCCCTTGCCCTTCACCACAATTCGATGTTCACCCCAGAAACATGAGGGGATTGGCTCAACATGTCATAGCAACACTGTCCCCCTCTCAAACCCCCAAACAAGACAAAACAAATAGCAAAACAAAACACACAAGGCCTTTGCCTTTGTTCTGTCATTTCCGTCTGATGGGTCTGCTGAGGATCTCCCCAGAAAGAGTCCCCTAAGGAATTTTCCGAGGGAATTCTGAAGGCGGGGGTGCATGTCGGGGAAGGGAGAGTGACAGCCTCAGTTCTGGGTGTGGTTTTATGGACACATGGACAGGACTTGACCCATGTCTCTCAATCCTCTCTGGTCATTTCCCTCCTCTGCGTTTCCTTCCCCATCTCCAGACTCAGAGTCCCCAACTGATGGACCTGAAGCTTAGTTACAGCCTGGAAAGGAGCTCCTCTGGCCAAGCCCCCCTCCCTTGTCCCAAAGACCGTTGAGTGTCTGGGAAGCCCACCATCTTACCCCCACGGTTGCTCCCCCAACCCTGCCCTGCATGGGGTGACCTCACCACCCTCCACCAACCTGCAGGTTTCTGCAAGATGATACGGCTCCTTGTGCATTGCCCGGTGATAAAATATTGTTTTACAGAGATAGGCATCTCGTAAGACAATATTTGGAAAGTTATTATCTCAATGTCTCTGGTTGAGGACATGGAATGATATCACCCAAAGCCAGATCTGCTCTGTTTGCAGCCAGCAATGGGGGTGGCTGGGGACAGGACCCATGAAGTGTCTGGGGGTCCCATCTTCTGGCGATCTGCCACTGATTGGTCCCTGCCTGGCTGATAAGGTCTAATCAGAACCCGAAGGGGAGGCCATGGCACTTAGCAATGAGGCATGCGGGGATCCGGGGACGGGAGAGAATCCGAGTGGGGAAGCACGGGTAAGGAGATCCCCAGTGATTAATGAATTTCTTCAGAAGGCGGTCGCTGTTTACGTGGCCTGCCACCAACCCGGGGAAGATATTTCTTTCGGTGACCAGAGCCATATTTATTTATTTATTTATTTTGGGGTCCAAAGCCAACAACTTCTCTGGGCTCAAACTCCAGAGAAGGTCCAGCAACGGAGGTCTGAGACCTTTCGTGGTCCCTCCCCCCTGCCTGCCGCCCCCTCCCCGGAGCAAGAGCAGGGTGCCGTCACCTGTGACCTGGCTCAGGTGTCCGCTGACAGCTGGCTCTGTCAAAATCACACAGCTCGTAGAGTCCAAAGCAGGGGTTCTCAGGCTCTGCTCCACCGATGTTTGGGGCGGATGATTCCTTATTGTGGGGGGCTGTCCTGGGCCCTCCGGGGCATCAAGGCAGCATTCCTGGCCTCTCCTCACTAGATGCCAGCAGCACCTTCCCTCCTCCCCACCTTGTGCCAACTAGAAATGTTCCCAGGCATTGCCACGTGAGCCCTGGGCTGGGGGACCAAAGCCCCCCCAGTTAAGAACAATTGTTCCAGAATGACAAAGCATCTTCGGTCCCACTGACCCCATCACTCCAGCTTTACCCATTCGACATAAGGCCATCACGAAGCCATAAGCAGGAAGTGGTAGGCAGGGGAAGATAGCAACCCAGGGAACCTTCTGGAAGCTCCTGGTGGCCCTCCAGTGATGAAGAGTCATAAGCTGATTCTTCCAGAGCCTTGCTCTTTACTCTCACAGTCCCTCTCAAAGAAAGGTCTACATCCAAGAAGAGGAAAAGGCTAGAAACTACCCAGCATCTCAGGGGCACTGGTGGGCCAACCAAGAAATAGAACAGAAAATAAAAGTATGTCTTTTACCCTTAGAAATATTTATTGTAACCAAGAATGTTGGACAACGTGAATCGTCCAACCGAGGGAACTGGAAAATGACACCCTTGGCCATCAGCTGCGTTCCGTTGACTCTGGCTTCCTCCCGGGGGTGCAGACCCCCAGGCCCTTGCAAAGCCCCCCTCACCCCGGTGTTTCCGGGTCGACACAGGGAGTCTCACGTGCTCGTGAAGGAACCTGTCGTTCCCACCTGCCATTACCCTGGCATCTCTCGCTGTGCCCTTGATCATCACCCCAGGGGCCATGGAGCAAGTGAGTTAGAGGTTGACTGCTTGTCTTAACTCGGGCATGAATGAGTGTTCAAAGCTCCTGGAGGTGCCTCCGTGGTTACCACTTGGACCCCGAGTGCAGAGAGTGTGGGGAAGGGATGAGCCCTGGTCTCCATTTCTCCCGCGACCAAAGCTCCGTTCTTGATCCGCGGTGCGTGCTGGCGTTCCCCCAAATGGACCACCTGGAGACAGAATTCTGCTGCTTCACGAAGGGTCAAAAGCCACTATCTGAAAAGATCAGATGCGAATATAAACATCACATAACATAAGGAAGGAAAATCCATCCATCCTTCCTTCCTTCCTTCCATCCGTCCTTCCTTCCTTCCTTCCTTCCTTCCTTCCTTCCTTCCTTCCTTCCTTCCTTCCTTCCTTCCGTCCATCCTTCCTCCTTTCTCTAAACAAGTTTGCTCACTGGGTGGGTTTCTCTGCTTGCTTTCTCACAGCCTAATTATTACGTGAAAAAAATAACACCTCGCACCTGAGCGAGGCTCTCTTGCTCGGGTGACTAGGAATTCTCAATGGCCGTCACTGAGCAATTACACACTACGGTTTCTACTATATACTCTATTCTTTGACAAAACGCGTCCCTATTATTAGTCAGGCAATAATCAAATGCCTAAAATAGGCTTATAAAAGATCTCTGAACTGCAGGAATGGGTTGTTACCGGGAGTTATGACTACAGTTGGGAGCAGGTTTCTAGAAAAATATGCAACGGCGCACACGCGATCTCTTTTTGCCAGGGAGAAGCTGCCTAGTGTGGAAAAGGAAAGAGCAGGGCGGGGAGCAGGGGTGGGAAACCGCAGATCTATCACGATGGAGTTCTTAACTCATGGCAAAGCTTCTGGGACCTAACACATTCTCCTGGGTCTTTTGTGCAACAAGGCAATTTGTCGGTGGCTGGTTGAACTCCGTGGCTCAGGAAACCGCTTAAAGGAGTCAGAAATTCCACTCCAGCAGACGCTTTTAGACATGCAGACAGACCTACAGATTCGTTCTTCTTTCTGGCCTGTTCTAGGGGCTTCCTTATGCATGACAGAGTCTCCCAAGCTTCAGTAGTGTGTGTGTGTGTGTGTGTGTGTGTGTGTGTGTGTGTGACATTCTCACAATTTCCTGTATGTTCACACACCGACTCTATTATATCACCGACTTGTCACTTTCCCTTAAAGAGACTTGTTCCAAACAATAAATAAAGCTTTTAATTCATCTATTGGAGGGGGCAATTTTGTAACATCACTGCAAATGGAAAATCTGTCTCTTTCCTCTTGGTTTTCTTCAACCGCAGTCAGAAAACTTGATTATCGTGTTTCTAATGTTTAAAGCTTGGCCAAGACTTCAATTTTTTCTAAGCTCTGCACAGACCAAACAAGATATGGCTGGGCTCCCTTTTCAGAGGGCCGTGGGTCTGGGCTGACCGTGGCCCCCATGGCACGGCCTGGGCTGGCTCTTAGCACCCGGGAGGTCTGTGGGGTGGGAGAAGGTGAAGGCAAGCTGCCCCGGACGGCCATGGGCATCTGCCATCTGCTCTGGGGAAGCCCTTGTCTTTCCTCCGTGGCCAAGCCCAGAGGGGAAACAGAGCCGTGTACCGAGTTTTCCATCCCTGACCTGATTTCCAACCCAGCATATTCAGTATTTGCTCCGAATTCTCCAGTCGGCTCTTGCCACTTCTCCTTGGAGCCAGAGAGGCAGGAGGCCAATGTCTCTCCTGAAAGTTCTGGGATCCTGAGGGAGGACACGGTGGGCTGCCAGCACCGGGGGCTGCTGGGGGGAAAATTCCAGATGGAAAAATCCGTTTCCCATTCCCCCCGGCTGCTCGAAGACCCCCCCTACACCGGCTTCCCCTCTCAGGGGTCCAGACACTAGAGGTCGTAGATCTGGGCTCCTGCAGATGACTTGGGTTTGTAAGGAATTCTGTGGCCAAGTCTGCACAATAAGCCTTTCCTTAGAGCATCGCAAACCTGGGGGGGATTGCCAGGGGGGAAGGCAAAGCAGGCTGGAGGGATTGCACTGCTTGCTCCCACTCCTCCGACCCTCCAGAGAAGGGATTGCTTGGCATAGCTGGGCTTCCTCAACTCTGCCTTGCCCAACCTCAGAAGGGCCAGGGCTTGACTTAGAAAAGCCCCCAGGGGGTGAATACTGGCTGGCTTCCCGTGCATGAAAAGGCTCGTCCTTGAGGGCTCTGTAAGTTCCCTCCTGGTTTTAACTCTCTAGGATTTTGTTACCTAGGTGTCCCTTGAGCTGTAAGAGATTGGAGGGTCCCAGGGTGGGAGAGGGTGGAGTGACAGAGTTCCTGCCTCCCCAGTCCAGTTCTGCCCGAACAATCACATCCTCTTGGGAATACGTGGAAGGCTCTCTGCCCCAGCTTGCGTTCAGAGACCTGGTGCCAAGGAGAGAGAGGCCGGGCTAGCCCCCTAAAACAGAGCCACAGATGGAAACAGGACAGCAAACAATAGAAAACAGAGATTTGGGAGTCAGGTGGCTGAACTTGGATCTCCAGTGGTGTTTTTACCAGATTCCATGACTTTGGGTAAGTGATGGGACGGGTCTCGGTTCCAGTTTTCTGCCCCGGAAATGGGGAATAATGAAGGATCTACCTCAGAGGGATGGCGTGAACCAATCCCAGGCACACAGTAAGCACTTAATAAATAGTGGCTGCTACTATTAAAACGCATTCCGCAAAGCAACTCTGAAAGACTGAGTTAACTGCATTTATAAAGTAACCAACTTGACTTTGACTTGGCTGATAACTTCACTGGGGCCAAGAATCTGTCCTAAGAAAATCATACTAACCATGAAAATGCTTTCTCTACAACGATGCTCATGAGAGCATCCTTTATGACAACTAAAAGCTGAAATAAAAGAAATGCCCAAGAATGTGGGGGGTTATCTTTAAGAGTGATAATGTATCTCTCATTTATCCAGCGCCTTCTACGCTACAAACACTAGACACACATGATCTCATTCAACTGTCCTAACACCATTACTCTTCCCATTTGAAAGATGAGGAGGCTGAGGACAGAGGGGAAGTCCCCAGTTGGAGATCAAGGTGGACTTTATCATTTTTTGAGGGTGGAGGAAGCTGGGGCATAGTTATCCACCCTGAGCACATTCTCCCCATAGGGCAACTTCCAGTGGTTATTAAGACAATGATGAAAAGCAGCATGTAAGACATGACCAAACTTTTGTGGTCAGAGCTGAGCTTGGGAGGAGGAAGCCAAATGTTGGCATCTGTTTGGTGTGTTTGCCCTTCCATCAACCAATGGTTCCATTGAACAGACCTCAACCAAGATACTGAAGACAGAGGTATAAAGGAGTTGGCAAGCCCCAGAAATTTGCCCTGTTATCACCCCTAGAGCTAGAGATGAGGTGAGGAAATGGTGTTTCTGGAGCCCAGTAGGATCTAGAATTGGACGAGGTGCCCTCACAATGGGATTTAGCTCCAACAGAGACACAAAAATAAAGCATGGAGGGACTGTGGAAGAAATACCCCAACTTTTCTCTCTTCCTACCTTCTGATGTCCTGCCGATGCCTCCTGTTGGCCAAACTTAACTGGAAGCGAGAGGGCAGGGGAGTCCGGAGAATGCATCCCATACAGCTTAGCCTCCCAGGGCAGAGAGCAGAACAGAGAACATTTCTGGAAGGAGAGCAAACAGAATAGCCAGCATTGGATAACATCAGAGCTGCCTTTCTGGAGAATGAATGAAATAACCGGGGGACCTGGGAAGGTTAAAAGCACAGATGTGAAGGATTAATATTGAGCTTCTAGAATGGAATTATAGCATCATTGACTTCTTTCAATTCAACCAATGCAGCACCTGTGCTGTGCAGATGTGCTCATGGGAATTGCAAACTGGTGGAAGGAAAGAGGGGGCAAGTCAACTGGCTAGAGATGGGGGGAAGCAGAGACAGTGATTAGCAGACTGGATTCTAGCTGTGGGCCCATGGGAAAATCATCCCTTCCTTCTGAACTCCAGTTTTTTCATCTATAAAATGAAGAGAAGACTTCCTGCCTAGCTTCCCTCTAAGATAAGGTGGGGATAAATGAGCAGGTGAGGACACAGGAGCTTTGGAAAGTTAAAACTCAACTGGTTGTTACAAGGATGATAAGACTCCCTGTTTCATCTAGGATTTCATGATGACCATGAAGGTAAAAGCTCCCCTTGACATTATTGTCCTCCTTCAGCTTCAAGATTCTTCCTGGGCTCTCCCTTGAACTTCTCTCCTGCAGACTGAACATGAGTAGTCTCACTGCCCTTGGGGTAACTAGGATATCTTGGCTAATTTTACCTTATGGTCCAGAATATGTGGATAGTAACAATAGCCTCCTTGGTTTTTTATTTAAAAATGTGGGCTAGGCAAGGGTGGGGGTGGATTGCATGGCCTCAAATCACTGCCAAATTTCTTCTTTTTGGAATTTCTGGCTTCTATAAACACCAGAAATATTATCTATCTTTCTATCCAACTAGCCAAACACCATCAATCCATTTCTCTTTCATCTGTTCATCATCCATCCATTATCTATCCATTCATCCTTTATCCATCAATCCCTCCCTTCCTCAATCCATCCATATACCTATGTATCCATCCATCCATCCATCCATCCATGTATCCATGTATCCATCCATCCATCCTTCCATCCATCCATTCATATATCCATCCATCCATCCATCCATCCATCCATCCATCCATCCATCCATGTATCCATGTATCCATCCATCCATCCATCCATCCATATACCTATGTATCCATCCATCCATCCATACGTACATACATACATTTATCCATGTAAGCATCAATATGTAAATACATATGCTCAGTCCTATGCCAGGCTCCATGACTAGAGCATAGAGTCCTGCCCTCAGAAAGCTTCTCATCTAGCAGTGGAGCTATGAAAAAACCCAAGAGTCAAAAGCAACTGAAAAGTAGTATGAATGTAACTAAGAAGGCAATGGTCCAGACAGGAAAGGTTTCAACAGTAGTGAGACACTACAGACTGCCAAGGAAGAGGTAGACTTCCCAGGGAATGGGGATCTGGCCGGAGCCTTGGAGAAAAGAAATTTCAACTTGATCGCTGAGTTCCTGAGGTCAGGTACTTTGCATGGACCATCGTTCCCCATTCTAGCCTGGGCCTGAGCATAATCTGAGAAATCTCTGTGGAGAGCCTGTTCCTGGATCACACTCGGCTCCCTCTCTAGCAAGGAATTCTACTCAAATCTTTTCTTGGGCTGGAATTCTAGCCTCTGCTCCACTGGCCAGCCCCAAGATAGCCAACATCTTTTAAGATCTCTTTGGAAACAAAGAGTGGGAGATAGGGGCTAGAGGGTGCAGGTCAAGACTCTGGCTCAGACCACTTCATCATTAGTGCTTACAAAATAATAATTGCTCTTTGAAAAGTGCCAACCTGGAAACACACTCAAGGAGGAGCCTCACACGTTGAGGGCTGACCCCCTCTCTGCCTGGCAAATGTGCTTTCTGCTTTCCTGGCTGGGCCATAAATAACCCAGCCACCTCTAATTTGGCCTCCAATACCCTGACCAGCCGTGATTTATTCACAGACCAAAACAGGCATCTCTAATTTGCTAACCAATCGCTGCAATTCTGGCCTCGCCAACCAATAATTCTGCCATCTCTAATTTGCCAATAAATAATTCTGCAGCCTCAAATTTACTAACCAATAATGTGACCAATTTGCTGACCAATGGTTGTGTCAAGGCATAATGGTGCCCCTAGCAGATGGTAATTTGCTAAGCAATATTCGGACCTTTCCCCCTTCAGCAATAAAGAACCTTCGCGATCTTTGAATTCCAAATACATTACTTTGTTCAGAAGGATGCTGTGGGCTGCTGGGTTGCAAAGGGCCCCTCCCCAAAGCTTGTACTTACCTATATAGTCTCTCTTGAGCTCCTGGAATTATAGTTAGTATTTCAGAAGGGGAGAGATGCCCTAGCTTGCTCATTTTACAGATGGACATATCAAGACCCAGAGTGAGACAGTGACTTATCCAAGGTCACAGTGCAAGGTAGTAATAGAGCTGAGAATGGAACACAGGTCTCCAGGCTGCCAACCTAGTGCCCAAGATACACCATCCTGATAAATTGACTTCCTTCCTCAGAGTATTTGTGCCAGGGAGCAGGTTAACTCTGGCTATAGGCTTGCTGCCAGGGGACCTTGGTTTGGCTTCAGCCAAGTTCCCCTGGTGCCAGGGAGGGAGAAGGATGACCTTGCTGACCCTACCACCTAGGGGGTCTGAGAGCTAGACAGAAAAAAAGGTTTGCTCTGCCACACAGAGGACTTGGCGTAATTTCAGCCCCAGGAAATGCTGGCTCTCAGCAGAAACCAAGAGCCAAATCCCACATTCTCTAAAGGAGCTGGCACCCACATTTCCCAGAATGAGTAAGAGTAAGAGTTCAGCAAAGTAGAGCAGGGACCCCTCCCTCTATCACTTTCCAAGCACGCAGCATGGTGGCCCCGTGGAATGCGGGAGAAGCCTCAGCACAGAAGGATCTAGTTACTTCTGGGGCTGAGGGGAGCCACTTAGAGGAGCATCCATTTCATATCTTCCCCACGTCGGGGGAGTCTAAGCTGGACCTTCCTGTATCTTTGGGAAACTAGGAAAGATAACACTTAATTTGACTCCCTCTGCTCCTTCGTCCAAAAAGGTCTATTTGGCTCATTTTTATGCTTAGGCTTTTCCTAGAAATTAAAGTGAATTCAAACCAGAGTGCTTTAAGAATTCAAGGAAGAATTCTTAGGGATACCAGAACATGCCAGGGGCCCCCCATTAGATGTCACCCAACCAGCCTTGGCTTCTTTCTAGAGGAGGCAATTCCAGTGCTTCCAGGATGAAGTCCTCCTCCAATATGTTACCAAATGTGGGCCAGTGAGGAGAAAGGACCCAGGTAGAAGCACTAGATGAAGAAAAGGTGGTAGAGAGGGGAAGAAGGATGAGGCTCAGGGTCACACAGAATCTCCTGGTGACGCAGGACCCTCTTAGGACAGATGCCTTTTGCTTTCTTGGTAATGTGGACCACGCCCCTTCATCTCCTCAAAAACCAGAGCAAAAGAAAATGGACAAACTGGAAGTAATGAGGCTCCAGTCAGACTCAAGGAAGAGCTGAGGGTAGATCAGTATATTTAGAAAGGATGACAGTAAGTTATAGTCATTGCATGTATCCAATTCCTGTCCTTCTGGGGTGAACTCTGAAAGCTGAAGAGCCTATTTGGATTTTGTCGTGGTCTAGCGACAGATCTCAGCTAAGACAGCACCTTTCCTCGGCAGAGTGGGTTGGACGGTCACTCCATTTCTCCCGGTTTGGCATGTATTCCCCTTCAAAGCCTCTTTTATATCATTGACTCCTTCCCCAATGCAGTGAGAGCCCCGAGGCCAGGACCTGTGACCTGTTCACCGCCTTGTCCATTGTTGCCTCTCTAGGACCCGGCCCGTGTGGTCCCAGAGTCAGAGCATTTGCTGAATGGTTGGATGGCGAATGATCTCTGTCAGGCTTGGAATCTCAATTTAGGAAATTCTCTAAGCAGAGCTTCATCCCAAAGCAAAGCTTAACACAAAGGCTTACATTCAAGTAGTTCATTAAGGAAAGACGCAAGGATGCAGGCACGTGGGACCGGAGGTAAGAAACAGGGAAGGTTGGAAGGCCAACACAAGGATGCTATATCGTGTTGGCCATCAATAGGGATGACGGAACTTGATCCCCTGGGACCTTGTGGGGAGCCGTAGGATGTGCATAGCAGCCCTGCTACCTGGAGGAAGAGAGGGGAAAGCAATGATCCCTCAGTTTCCACCCCCTGTGGTCAAGGGCATTCAAGGAGTGTGCGTGTATGAATCCCGGCATCCAGTCAGACAGTGTTAGAGGATCGTCGGCAGGAAGTGAGACCCACAAGGCATGGGTCAAGGCGAAGTGCGTGAAGTTGCACCTGTGTGAAGCTTTGCAACCTGTGGGTATGATGGTTGTGGCAGTGGCTGGTGTGGGAGGTGAGACTGAGAGGCTTTGAGGTGGCACAAAAGAGGCGTCTGATACAGAGATACACCCCGGTTTTTGTTTTAAGGTTTATTTATTTGAGAGAGAGAGTGCGTGGTAGTGGGGGGCAGGGGGAGAGGGAGAGAGAGAATCCCAAGCAGACTCTGCACTGAGCGCACAGCCTCACGCAGGGCTCGATCTCACGACCCCAAGATCAAGCCGAAATCAAGTGTTGGCAGCTCAACCAACGGAGCCACCCAGGCGCCCCCAGGTAGTCCCCATTCTAAAAAACGTGTGGATGAAGAGCCCCCTCAGGTCCAGAAAAGAAGGGGGAAGTGGCTTGCCAACAGCTTCCTCTAGGGCTCTGGGTGTGCAGGCAGGGAACTCTCCTGTAGGCAGAACTGGAGGGAACTGCTTCCCATCTGGCAGGTATGAGGATCACAGCGGGAGCCACCATCCCGGCCAGGCTCCCACCTCACCCTCACTTCTCAGGAACACATCCTGCCCTGTGATACTCTCCCATTCCCCTCCCTACCCACTCACTTCCGGCCCACCTGCCAGTCAGCCACTCGGTCCTTGACATGAGACTGCCTTCCATCCTGCTTACTCCAACCGCACTCAGGGAAACCAACTGGAGACACGGAGGAGTTCAGGGTCCTGTGTACAGATTGGGGTCATTTGCTCATTCACCTCCCTATGTGCGGGTCGGAGCCAAGCAGTCTTGACCTTGACAAGTGTCAAGTGATTCTGGTGACTCAAGGTGATCCAGGTGATTCTGAAGTATCCAGAGTTTGCACACCACTGGCCTAAATGAACGGTGTCTTGTGGTTATGGCTCGTTTTGTATGTTCATGACAGTCCTTGTCCTCGCCCTCCAGGTTGGAGTGGAAGTCCTGTCCCGCAGGAAGGATGGGTGGGCATTCAAATGTGTGGTCAGCTTAGGAAACTGCCTTGAAATTCCACCCAGGCCTTCGCACTGATAAGACTGTGGCCTCCAGCTCGCCCTCCACCCACACCCCCAGCCTGTCTCCCCCCTGGGGAGATCCAGAGGGAATATAAAGATACAAGTAAGAAAAATTGAAAAAAAAATTGTTATCATTCTTACTGGATGCTCAGTATGTGTTAAGTACCTTCTCTCTTTTTATTCACAACCCGCTGCCAGAGGTCCTGTTGTTATGCCCTTTGTAAAGATCAGGAAGCAAAGGTACAAGTTCCCATAGGCAGCAGGAGCTTGGGGGCTGGGTTTAACCCAGATCTGTCTGGTTGCACTGACGACTCTCACACTCAGAAATTCTGCTTCCTGGAAAGTGCTAGCCACATTTCAGACACACACACATACATATATAACATATTTATCGCATTCGTGGTTGAATTGCATTCATATTTGTATCCATTTATTTTTTACATTGAGGAAGAAGATTTCAAGGCCAAAATTCAGCTGAACAGCAGAGAGGAACTGGTAGGATAATCCTATGAAAGGTGAGGAGACCTGGTTTCCAAGTCCACTGCTAACGTGTCCGTGTCAGTGGTGTGGTCATAGAACCACAAAATGATGGGAAAGTAGGAGCAAGGAACAGGCAGGAGCGCAGAGGGAGTGACTAGCAGTAGGGGTCCGTCGGAAGAGAGGCTTGGGCTGGGACAGGGCAGTTTGAAAACCAGCTCCCAGATGAAAAGCAGGGGCCACATATGTGGATGTCCACGGGGCCACAGGGGTGATGACTAGCAGGCTGCGCTCGGAGCAGCAGGGAGCATTGGGGTGACCCGCGGAGCACAAGCCTTGTCCACAGGGGCGAAGGCTAACCCACTCCAGCCCATTGTCGCCATGTGGGAATGTGGGCAGCGCTACATCGTCCCATTCCTAAAGACAAGGTGGAAATCAGATTTTTCAGCAAACTCTCCTGCTTTTTAAATGTGACCAATGAATTAAAAATAAAAAAAAATACTTTACAGGCCAAAAAAACACATCGGGAGCTGTAATTAGCTCTCGGATGTTCTGTTCTTGACCACTGCAGAAAAGAACAGGCGTGAGAAGTCTCTAATTCAGCCATCACACCTGGTTGGCAAGTAGGACCATTTCTGGACTGCAGGGGACCTTGGCCTCGCTGCAAGTGTGAAATTTATTACCTGGGTGTTCGGGGTTTACCAGTTGTCTCTCTGTCCCCTACCCAACTACAGTATCAAGTTCCCCAGAACAGACCTTTTTTCTTTCTCTTTTTGTTCAGAGATGTATCCCAAGCACCTAAGAAAGTGCCTGGAGCATAGTAGGTGCACAATAAGGGTGTGTGAACGAATGTGCATGATCACAGAGAGCCAGCCGTGTCTGCCAGACAAGCCAGTCTTGGCCACACATTTCTGCTCAGCGCTTCCCAGGGACATTTCACAAACAGCTCAGAATAAATAGACCAAGCAGCCCCAGGCTTCCCCCCCTTTCCTCTTAGATAGGGTGTGCTACGGCTGGTCAGGGGGTGGGGACGGGGACCCCTGAGGTCCCCAAACCACAGGCTGGGGGGTGAACAAACCAGATCCAACAGAGGGTAAGCAGGAGAGAGACAGACAGATGAGCAGAGGAGAGAAAAGAGAGAAAGAAAAATTGTCCCATGCCAACAATGGTCAAAATGCGTTATTAGGATGTCCAGGAAATTATAGCTTATGTCCATTAGTTCTTTCAGGGTTAATATTGATGCAGATATTATTTCTACCCACGGCCCCATTTATTTGAAATATTATGACTGGGAGTAGCTGCCGCCGTGAATCAAATCAATTGATGGAGTAGTTCCGCCCCCTCCCCCTGCCACGAGCATGAAATATTATGGAGATGGTTCCTTAAAGTGAGCACTTTATCATGGTTTGTCTGCAGGCCCCCAATAGGACCGCCTCGCCCGGCTTCCTGTTGGGCGCACAGAGCTGTCATAACTCAATCAGGCGGCTCACGCGGCTCCTCCAGCCCACGGCCCTGCTGGGCGGCCCCCGACAGCCCCCCCAGCCCGCCCCCGGCCCGGCAGGGCTGCTGCTGGCCACGTGCGGGCCGGAGGTATTTTGGGAGCTGGAAATGGGAGGCCCGTTTCCTCGTGCCACTTACCATTCTCCAAACACAATCTGTCATTTCCCACCAGCCTTTTGGTCAGGCTGTTTGCTCAGCCTGGGGTCCCTTCTCCCAGGCTCTGGCTGTCAGGAGGTGATGCTTTCTAGGGGTGCCTGGCGACGCTTGATCTCGGGGTCATGAGTTCAAGCCCCACTTTGGGTGGAGGGATGACTTAGAAAGAAAATCTTAAAAAAAAAAAAAAGATGCTGTGCTTTCTAGATGTAGGATTTGAGAACTCTGGGCATGGCCCTGTACAGGGAAGGGTCACATCGGATCCCCTGTTCCGTCACATCATCCCCAGGGGCATCACTGTTTAGCTGACCCCAAAGACCAACATCAAAATGATAACTAGTTGAGTTCAAGTCCAGCAGGGCTCCGACAATCTATGCAGAGCTTTGTGCTAGTGGTTGGCAAACTTTTTCTGGAAAAAAAGAAAAAAGCCTTCGTGGGCTGCGGGGTGTCTGCTACAGCTGCTCTGTCATGGGAAGGAACCAATGAGGGAAGGAATGGGCTTGGCTGGATTTGGTCCTCAGAGCTCTGTTCACTCTCACTGCTCTATGCCATGATCTGGGTTACTCTCCTTCCTAGGCCTTTGCTCAAATGTCACCTCCTCAGTGAGGCCTTCCCTGACTAATTTGAAATGAACCTAAACCAGAGGCATTCCTTAGCCCACTTTCTCACTTTATTTTTTCCCTGTGACTCATATCATATATGTATTTTTAAAGATTTTTATTTATTTATTTGACAGAGAGAGAGAGATCACAAGTAGGCAGATAGGCAGGCAGAGAGGGGGAAGCTCCCGGCCGAGGGGACAGCCCAATGCGAGGCTCGATCCCAGGACCCTGAGATCACGACCTAAACCGAAGGCAGAGGCTCAACCCGCTGAGGCACCCAGGCGCCCCCAGAAATTTTTAAATGATTTTTGCTTCAGTATGTTGCTGATCATAACACTGACCCCACCATCACACACGCAGACACACACACACACACACACACACACACACACACACNACACACACACACACACACACACACACCTGACTCTAGATCGTAATTCTGTAAGGACAAGGACTTTAGCCGTTGTCTTCATCACCTGCATTTCTGGTGTCTAGCACGGTGCCCAGCACATGATAGGAACGAAGGGTCCTGTGAGATCAGTGCTATGAATATCCCCATTTTTCAGATGAGGAAACTAAGGAGCAGAAAGCCATTGGAATTGTCCAAAGTCATCCAGCTGGAGAGCACTCTTGAGCTCATACTCGAGTCCTCCCCAAGGTTTTATTTATTCATCATTTTCGCTATGTGAATTTATCCAAAAAACAAACCCTTTCCAGAAGCTGGTAGAGCAGGAGGTCCTGCGCAGTTAAAGACCCTTGGCTCAGGGAAGTCACTTGTCTCAGGGGTCAGGGAGCTAACAAGCGGCAAGGTTGGGATTTGAACTCTGTTCGTCAAAGTTCATGTGATGCCTGGCTGGGAGGTGTGCAGTCCTGGGCTTGGCCTTGGCCAGCTTTTGGCTGACCTGTGTAGAGCAGGATGAAATCAGGGTCTCTGTGATCACATCAGACAACCCTAAGGACTCGGGGCTGGGCACTGACGGTGGTACCGTGGAGTCCCCGCTGTTCTTTCTCCCACGGCCCAGCTGCCAGGACCGTCTTCCGCTTTGCCCGCCACACCAGCAGGGTCTCACCGCCCTGCTTCTGCCAACTCTTCCCTCCACCTGGAGCACCTCTGCTGTTCTGATTCTTTGCTTCCTTGAATAGAGGCTGGGAAAACACATGACCTTTAGCAGGTGCTACCTGGGGAAAAAGCAAAGCTTGAAGCCCTCTTTCTCTGAGGCCCCCTTTAGAAAGAGAGAGGAGATGAAGACCATTTGGGGCAAGAGCCCTCCATCCTGTCCTGTCCTACCACACCCTGTGGGGAGCCCAAGGCTACCTGGGGACACATGATGACCTCTACCTGAAGACAACAGAGTGTGAAGTTCCCTTGCAGAAAATCCAGAATTCCACCCATACAACCCTAAGAAGCTTAGGGACTGTGATGATTAATTTTCTGTGTCGACTTGGCAAAGCCATGATACCCAGTGTTTGGTCAAATTCCAGCTCTTCCCTGAGAGTCTAGCCGGCCAGCCAGCCGGCCCCGCAGATTTCAGACTTGCCTGTCCCCACAGTGGTGTGAGCCAACTCCATAAAATAAATCTTTCTCTTTCTGTATGTGTGTGTGCGTCTGTCTGTCTATATGTGTCCTATTGTCTCTGTTTCTCTGGAAAGCCCTGCCTAATACCAACACTCAAGTCTGAGTCTTCACTTGACAGGGGAAACTGAGGCACAGGAGGGCAAGCACCCTAACCAATGTCACACAGCAAGTAAATAACCGAGTGTGGGTCATTCACAAAACTAGGCTAAAACTCTTGCCCTGTGGTGAGGGGCCAGGGTCCTCCCTGCGCCCTCGCCGGTCTCTCGGTCGGCCGGAGGGCAGAGATCACAAGCGTTCTGAGGAAAATCACCTCCTCAGTAGAGGTGGGTGGGCGGGAAATTAGAATCAAAAATTCAGTGTGAAAATACAGAAATCGAGTTGCGGAGCCAATTTTCCATCACACTTAGCAACTCCGTTTGATGTGATAGTTTGCTAATAAAACATGAGCATTACGGTAACATAATATTTTAAGTATCCATTAACTAATACGTAAATATAATGGAACCTTATGGAAATATACTTAAGCTGTCACCAACACCCCTAATGTAATATGCATGATTTCCAAGGCTATTTATAACTCCTCGGGTTCATTCTCTCACCAGTGACTTCATTGGCTCAATTAAAAGAGGATCTTGTTTTCTCTCCCAGCCCCTGTCTCAATACACTGCCCCCTTGGCCTCTCTCCCCAAGGTACTGCGTGGGCCTGGCCAACACCCGTTCGCCTCACACGCTTCTGGTCGCGTGCCTGCCACAGTGGGGACACGGCCTGCGGGCATGGGGCCGAGNTGGCCTGCAGGCATGGGGCCGAGGCTCTGGCAGCCACGTGCCATGCGGGGGACGACAGTGGTCAAAGAGGAATGGCAGGGGTCTGAGAAGGCAAAGCAGGGAGGGCTGCTCGGGGGAGGTGACACCTGGGCTGAGGAGTGGTGGACAAGACGGAGTTGGGGTGTGGGGAAGAAGGGTAAGGGGAGGGACCAGAGGAGCATGGTAAGCGGTCAGCAATACCGGGTCCAGACATCGAAGATCAGGGAATGTTCTTCTGGGTCCTGAATGGAGCCCAGATGTTGACAGCAGAGATCCCGAGGGGCAGAAGGTGGGAGACAAGAGGGGGCAGGTGGCAGGAGGAGACTCCCCTAAAAAGGGCCAGAGCAGGCACCCAGGCCGTGCAAGGTTCTGAAGAATTGGTTGCACTCCCACCAACCCTCTGACCCGCCTGAGGCATAAGTTCCCTGTTCTTCCACATGAGCTTGCGCCCAACAGTTCAGTTTAGTTCAGACACTACCCCGAGGGAGCACCAGACTCCATAGATTAAGGGCTCGGTTCTGCAGGACTGTCCCCACTTCAGATGCCAGTCATAATTATTGGGGCTCCAGGGTACCCCACTTCTGCCCGACTTGGCCACAGAAGCTAGGGGATCAGGGTTGACAATTGGCTAGAATGGCTCACAGGACTCAGGGAAATACTTTCCTTACAATGACTGGTTTGTTTGTAAGAGCCAGATGGAAGAGAGGCCTAGGGTAAGGTGTGGGGGTGGTGGCCACACAGCTGCCAATGACCGTCTCCAGGCACACCACCCTCCCAGCACCTCACCAACCCAGAAGCTCTCCAGGTCTTGTTCCAGAGCTTTTCTAGAGCTCAATCTCTGGAGGCCAGTAGGTGGGGCTGAAAGCTTCCAGCCCTCCAAACACTTGACCCTTCTGATCATCAGCCCCACCCTGAGACTGTCAAGGGGTTCCACCCCCAAGTCACCTCACCAGTGTGAACTCAAGTTTGCAGAAGGGGATATGCCTTATGAATAAAGAAAGACACTCCTGTCACTCAGGAAATTCCAAGGCTTTGAGGAGATCTGTGCCAGGAATCAGAGACAAAGACCAAATACATCTGTGGCTCATACCACAAACAGACTGACTTTCCACCGTCAGTAGTGTTCTAAACATGAAGGAGGGGGGAAAGAGATCAGGAGATGCCCACAACTGACTCCATCTGTGGGTCTGTGCCCTGAGATGTGTTTGAAAGGATTTCCAATCCCTGGTCTCCACTCAAATAGCCGACACCATCTTGGTCATCCCCTCTCCGGGCCTTGACGACTTTACCTGTGAGCCTGGAGTTGCGGTACAGCTCTAAGAGCCTTCCACCTCGGACCCTTCAGAAGGGCTTCGGGAAGCCCTATCCCTGCCTACGGAGCTACCATACTCAGCAGCTCATGACTGAATTGGGAGGAGGTGTGGGTGCTAACCTCTAGTAGATCTTCCCCAGCAGAGTATGTAGCTGGAATCCATGCCAGGGTCATCTGAGAGTGGTCTCCTCCATCCATCTCACCCAAAAGGGGGGTTTTGGAGCTCTCGGTTTGAGTTTCCCTAGAAGCAAACCAGAAGACAGGGATTTGAGAACAAGTGCTTTATTTAGGAAGTGAGAAGAAAATGTAGGGTGCATTATTTAGCTAGTGACCAAGGTGAGCAGCCAGAGGAAAATCCCCCTGGGATTTCCAGAAAATGAGGCAAAACTCTGCCATAGAGTTATCCTGCAGAGGGGTAAGGAAGGTGGGGCATTGTGGGCCAGATCTGGTCAATCGTTGGTGGAGGTTAGCTCCCAAAGGGTGCTAATGCCCTGGAGTGTGTCTAGCCTGCCAAGCACACAGATAGAGTGGCCTTCCCAAGTACTAAAGAACAGCTGTAAGTCAAACAATTCAGACACTGGCAGTTGGGACTTGGTCAGGGCAAGAAGAAATGATAAGGCCCTCAAGATATGGGTGGAACTCCAACAGGATCACCTACAGAAGCTAAGAAGCAACACTTCCAAATGATTATGAAATGTCTCTGGATTCTTGAAGGGTTTGTTTGAAGGAGGCAAAGGATACATAATGGATAATCTTCATTTGACAGAGGAGGCCATGCTAATTAAAGAGGAGGCTGACTTTTCCCTTCCCAGAAGTTTTCCTCTTTTCAACTTTCGACTTCAGTGTGTCTCCTTTTGGTAAGAGTACCTCCTTCATGAAACCTTTTGCTTTGTCAACATATTGTTTATCTTGGACTGGAATCCCAGATTATTAGAAACCCTAAGATTGATGGGGCTGTTTGTTACTGCAGCATGACCTGATTTATCCTGACAGATACAAATAGATGAAAAGAATATGATTTTAAAAAATAAAAGCCATTAAGTAAGCAATAGCAGAGATCACAAAGATAGGACAAAAAGTGGCATTCGAGGAGAGAGAATGCTTTGTGCTAAGAGATTGGTATGTTTCCTGGGAGGGCGTTTATGTAAACAGTGGAGGGACTCCTTGGTTTGTCAATTACATCTGGAGGTAAGATACAGAAGAGAAGCCTCAGTCAACCTTCTCAACTCATAGGGCAAACACTCTGGGCTTGTGCGACCCTACTTGTGAAGCCGATCACAGTGGACTTAACTCCCCCATAATAGCCACATCCTAGGGTCTCAGGAGGATTAAATGAGGTATGACATGTAAAGCATGGGCTTCTGCCAAACTCCCTGTCATCACTGTGGGACACGCTGCTGCTCTACGTACCCCCAATAAAGAAAAATATCTGGTTAAACTCTGATGCAGTGTCTTCACAATAATGTGAGGCAATAATACATCAGACCAGCCTGATGCTTTCACATTTGTTTAATGTACTCCTAGGTATTTGGCAACTTCTCCCACCTTCCATTCATTCTTGGCAGATGCTAGACGATTCTTTCCAACGTATCTCAGGATGATAAAGCCACACAACTTCATCTCCTTGGGATATCTTCCTGCCTTAGGTTTCATAATGCACTTTGTGGTGGCTTTGCAAGAAGATAATGCATTGGGGTCACCCCAACAATAAACGTTTGCTTTGCTAACCCCAGCCGCACGCCCGCCATCCTTATCTGCGCCTTTCTGCACACACAGGAACTTTTCATTTCATTGCTGAATCATACTCTGATCTTCCTGAAGACGCATAAAATGGCAATTACACTCAGCACGGGTAGCACCACAATGCAGAGCCTGCCACTGAAGTGACAACAATGGGAACAGCTTTGACCACGTTCACCAGGCAATGACAACTGTATTATGACAGTTACTTGGCCGATGGTTTGAGACATCATCATTTGTGAGATGGGTCCCAATTTCAGAATGTGAAATGGAAAGAAAAAAAGCCATCTTAGACTTGATGAATAGGGTGGTAAGTGTTGATAATGGGGTAGCTGCTTATCTCATTTTGGGGATTGTCACTATTTTTATGGCACACGTGCAGGGGTGGGGTGGGGTGTGCATAGTGTGGCTGTGGGGTAGGACCCAGGGCCTGTGGAAGGGGTGGGTGATGGCAGGTGTTTGGAGAGAAGTGGTTCTTAACTAGGGGAGAGGCCCCTGATCTCCTTGGTCTGTTTCTGTAGGAATGGCCGACTGCATCTCTTTCGACCCAACCAGAGTGGATTGAACACCTACTCTGTGCAAGGTACTATGTGGGAAAAGAGGGCTGGGAGGCCACAGGACTGAACATGATGTGACTATAGTCTTCCTGGGCCCATAGGCAACAGGGGGAGACAGATACCTACAGCAACAACAATGGTGTCAGGGAACAGCCCTTAGCACTAATACAACCAGGAACTCAGGCAAGGGATTGGGGATTCCAACACGGTTCCACCTGGGAAGGCTTCCTGGATGAGGGGGAATGTGACCTATGCTTCTGATAAGGAGGACCAAGGTAAAAGATGCTGAGGGAAGGCGGTGCTAAGCAGTGGCAGCAGGTTGAGCTGAATTACAACAGGTATGAGCTGGAGACCACAAGGTGGTCTTTATAGACCTTCACCACCTGCAGGAAAGCTCTAGAACTCAGTCCAGACCCGAGCCCGTGAGCTGGCCTAGGCTCCTGCTCCCTGTTGAGCTGCACGTGTACAGACACGCAGAAGTAGACCCAGGGCTGGCTGCTCGTACACAGGCTTTCGCACCTGCACGGATGTGTGCGCATGCACATGGAGAGGCACACTAGTGTGCTCATGTGCATGCTTCAGCTGCTGCTCTCTTGAGCATCGTGCACATGTGTACATGCCTAGGGGCATACACATGCACACATGTGTTTCCGTACACAGAGGCACACTCGTACAAACACACAGCCTCCTGCCACAGCTCTTTGGAGTAACCACACATATGTACAAGAACAGGTATGCATGCATGGACCGGGGTACACGTGGGCCCTACAGGTAGACACATGCATGTGCTCTGTGTCAAGTTTTTGGACAAATAGAGGCAATGTGGGGAGCCTGGGTGGTTCAGTAGGTTAAGCGTCTGCTTTCAGCTCAGTTCATGATCTCAGGGTCCTAGGATCGAGCCCCAAGATGGTCTCCCTGCTCAGTAGGGGGTCTGCTTCTCCCTCTCCCTCTGCCCCTCCCTCTGCTCACTTTCTCTCTCTCTCTCTCTCAATTAATAACATCTTTAAAAAAATAGAAGCAATGAATCCGCTTCCTGCATCCATACCCTTCCTAAATCTCCCTCCCTGACGCTAACTCTGGGCTCAGCCACATTACTTGATTTGGCCAATAGGAAAGCAGCAGAGGTAACGCAGGCAGGGGTTGGAATGTGTTTGTGCTTTATGGCTTTGTCTTGCTGCACTTGGAACCTGAGGCTACAGTGTGAGCTAGCCTTGGCTAACTTGCTGGAGGGTGAGGGACCACGGGACCAAGTCATCCCCTGACTGTGAGTCAATGGCCACCAGCAGACATGGCATGCCCCTCGAGACCACCCCTCGGCAGAGCCACCAGCCGCCACAGACACAGGACCAGGCTCTGAAGGAACTCCCAGCCAACCCACAAAATCATGAGAAATATGAAATTATAAATGTTTTTTGCATTAAGCTGCTGAATTGGGGGACGACTTGTTACCCAGCACAAGCTAGCTGATGTGAGCAGGCACTCACAGGAGCATGCAGACGGGGCCATTAGTTTATCCATACATCCCCTGCACTGACTCATGTACAAAAGCACAGAAGGGGACACTTTGCTAATCACACACATGGGCACCCACGTGTGGGTGCATAAATGACACACATGCATGAGTATGCCTACAGTGTGTGATGCAGAACATGCACACAGACAAGTGAGTCACCATAGCGCCTGTCCCCCACTTGCCTCCTGGAACCCAGTTGCCAGAGGGAAAGCAGTGGTCCTGGGAAGAGGTACCACCTGGCCCAGCTAGGACCTTCACACTGAGGCCTCACAGCTGAGCAGGGTATAGGGGCATTCTTGGGTCTGCAAAGCTCCCAAACCACCTTGCAGGTTGGATGCGAATCTGAAAGCCTTCTCTGTGACCACTTGAGCCATTCATTTGGTTTTCCTCCCATTGCTGGGTGCTGAGCCGTGGACTTGCAGTGCATGGCGATGCTATGAGGGTTCATTGTGTCCATGCCCTGTTGCTCTTTCTTATGACTCAGAGCTGCTCCTCCTCCAGAGTCTGGAGGTTCAGGCAGGCTATACTGCTTGAGGAATGGGAGCTGAGTCTCTGTAGTGGGGACAGGAGCACTTAGGGCAGGCAGGTGGTGAGCCAGGCCCCGGCTCCCTCCAGGGCCCCCTCACTGCTGTGTATCTCCTGGTAGATACTCACAAACAGGGGCTAGAGCAGACAGGTGCCCTGATCCAGTGGCAATGCTTCCAATAGCCTCTTCATCCTCAGAACACCTGTTTCCCCCTCTCCTTTGAAATGTTCTCTGATACCTCCTTGCTCTGCCTGCACTTCAACTCTCCTTGTGCTTTCTGTGTCTTCTACCCTCCAGGACAACCCACTTGCACCTCTCGAAGCCCTGTGCCATCCCCCCAGTCCGGACCCCTGCCAGTACTCGCCTGGGTAATCACAATGATCTCCCAACCGGGCCCTTACACCAGTTATGGCCTGTCCAATCCATTCTTCATCCTGTTGCTGGGATCTTTCTAAAATGCAAAGCTGGCCTCTGGGTCAAAGGTCCATCGGGGACTCAAAGATGAAGTCAAGCCCCTGAACATGGTCCTCGAGGCCCTTAATGATTGAGTCCTGAGGACCTCTCCATCTGCTCTCTCTCTGCTGGGCCCCAGACATCTTCTTGGGGTCAGTGTGAGGACTGTGTGCAGTCTGTGTCCTCACTCTCCTGTGGGCCTTTGTGCCTCTTGTCCCCATGGCCTGGCCCTTCCCCAACTTTCCACACCCCGTTCCATTCACGCTTTCAAATACTTTGTTGTTCCCAACTCAGCTTAGGCACTGACTGTCATCAGGGCTTCCCTGAATTCCGAGGTCCAGGGGGTCCAGCAGCCCCTCCACTATGCCCAGTACTAATTAAATTGCGTGATGACCAGTTGTTTAGTTATTTGCACTCCCATGTGTCTTGATCACCATTTTGTCCCGAAGCACTTACCTAGAACACAATAGACCTGGGATAAATGTTCACAGAAGGAGGAAAGGAAGGGAGGGAGGGAGGGAGGGAGGAAAGAAGCTTGGGGGAGAGCAGAGAACATCCTTGCCCCAGCATGGGGCTCATGTTGGTGAACAGACCTCATTTTCATTCCCTGGATAGGAGGACAATGCATACAGCTCTTGTCCTTCAAGCTGCTTCTCCTTCTTGGCCAAGGCTCTCCCACCCTCTGCTCACTTTGCTGAGATGACAACTTTCCTGGCACCTGCCTGGTCCGGGCCCGAACTCACTCAGGCATCAGTCCCTTCAGGGAACGTGGGCTTCCCTCTCATTACTTGCATTCTGCATAGTCAAGGAAGCAGGTGCTGCCCGGCTGGCTGGCGTCAATTATGGGTGGGCTGTGGGCTTCATGTTGGAGAAATCACATCATGCAGGTAGGAGAGGCACCAGCATTGGGAGGGGACCAGGCTGAAGGACGTTAAGTCTCTGTAGTATGGGGATCTTGGGTCAGAAATGAATCAGGGGTCCTGAAAGGAAATGCTCTGCAGTCTATCTGTCCTGGGGAAGAAATATTTCTTGCAGGGCTTTCCGTGTGAGCAAAGAGGTGCCCCGGGGAATGCAGGATGGCTGAGATGCGACCTGAGGCCCCTACCCATCAGCAATTCCCTGACTCATGAGGTGTGTCTAAGTCTTACACCCATATGCCAAATACCCACAAGATGAGATGTGTGAGAAGCATCAGGAAGCTGGTGCCAAGTTTGGAGCTGAGATGGTTTCCTTCTGGCTGGAGGAGGTGGAAAGTCATCATCGAAGAGGAGGGATTTGTGCGGGAAAGTATCTGACTAAGCCGAGACTGGGGTGGAGGGCACAGGATGTGTTCTAGTTAGAAGGGATAATACTGCCAGCTATCGTTTATCAAGAAAGAGCTGAGTGAGAGATACTGTACTAGACATTTTTCCCATGTCCCCTGTGAGCCTCACAGCAATGCTGAGCATGCAATATTGCCTCCATTATACAGATGGAGAAACTCTGGTGCAGAAGGTGAGTTGGCTGAGGCAGCTGGTTTTGGAGCCAGGCTGTCAGACAAGAACTTTCTAGTTCTGCAACCTGATATTTGAGTAAGCTACTGCTGTGTAACGAACCACTCCAAAATGAGTGGCGTAAACAACAATCATCGCTTTTTATCGGCTCATGGTTTGAAGAGCAATGGGATTCACCTTGGTGGCTTTCACTTCCTTCTCCCATGTGGTTCCTGCCAGGTGGTGGTGGTGCTGGAGTCATCGGATGGGTCCTCAATGGCACAAAATGTTGGCTGTCTCCTGGGCTGGTCATTGGAACAGAGAGGATTACTCAGGCTGATGGTCTCCATGTAGTCTCTCCAGCCTGGTGGCTTCAGCATGTCTGAAAAGAGGAGGAAAGAGAGGGGAGCCAGGCAGCAGAATGGGGAGAGGCATAGCACATCCAAAATAAAAGTCCAAGATTTGGGCGTGGGTCACCCTGGGATTTGGTGGTGCTAAGAACCAACCTGGGGACATCAGAGGAAGAGCTGGGTTAGGACAGTTGACTTTGGTGCCCGTGTTGAATGAGAGGTACGAGCAAGACATGTTGGAGACTGCCCAGAAGTGGATAGAACTGTTGGTCTAGACCTTGGACAGTGGACTGGGACTGAGTATGCAGATTTCAGGGGCACAAGATGGTATTAGAAGCCACAGTGTGGTGGACCCCAATGGTCCTCAACCTCAATGGTCCCCTCGGTGGAAAGGGAGCAGAGCGTCAGTAGAAGAATGCCAGAACACTGGGGACACTGATGTTTGGAGGGTGGGATCAGAAAGAGAACAGGAGCAATCAGTCCAAAGGAAAGGCCTCAGCAGACCCTTCCGACCCCAAGACTCTAGGAATATCCTAAGCGGAAAGGAAGGGACAGACTGTTACTCATGCCAAGACCCATCTCTGTCTCCTGTAGGGCACCATCAATCCTTTCTTCCTCGGACCCAATGGGTGATCATTTCTATTGGGGCAAATTCTACTCCTGGTCACAATGGAAGCCCCCATAAAGACAAGAACTGTATCACAGGCACCAATGATGTCAGCTGTGGCCTTGCCATGCAGAGATAAATGGACACACCCAATGTTGGATGAGCAAATGTATGAAACAGGTAAAACTGTGGGTGCCTGAGAGCTGTGGGCCCGGCCTCTCTGGTCAGCTATCTCCCTCTTGTCTGAGTTTCCCTTCACCAAACTCCCCAAAGAAAGTTCCAGAACCGCTATCTCCCTTGACGTTTTCGTGGTACAGCAGAGGCCTTGGGAAGGAAGTGGCTTTCCGAGAGGTAAGAGGTTATGGTCAGTGTCAGAAATGGGCCTGGGAGGGAATGCCCAGTAGGCCAGCTCCGTGCCCGGCAGTGCTCAGAGTTCCAAGGAACAATGGGAAGAGGGACGCCTGCTCCCCAGGGGGATTAACCCAGGGGATAGCAGGCCTTCCGCGGGAAGTGGACACACACACCCCCGCCAAGCAGCTCTGGGGATGGCGGTCCAGCCCGCGCTCTCAGAAGCCGGGGCAGGCCGTGCTACCGATAGCCAGCGCCAGCCCGGGGGCCGCCGAGCGCCAAGCTGGCCCAGGCTCCGCCCTTGGCAGTGCTGGCGCCTCTGGGACCTTGCGGCGGGCTGATCTCCTTGCAGACCCTGGGTCCGAGGGCGGAGGGGAGGAAGGGAGACATTGCTGTGGTTTTGCGGCCAAGGAGGGAACATACTTAGGATATTTAGGGGATGGATAGGGAACTGGCCCCACTCCCCCCAGGCTCTGCCTGCCAGAGCTCAGCCACTGGAACATGCCATTTGAGAAATGTCTTCATTTTCTCTCAGTCGCTGGCCAGGTTCCCGCCACACTCATTGAGAGCGGGAAGAGGGGGGCAGGAGAGGGAAGGTAAGGGTCACAGACGGGAGCAAAGGAGGACGGGGAAACTGGTTCTCGAGAGCTCTCCGTGCAAAGCAAACACCATGGGGCCTGCCAAATCCGCCTACCACATGCTCTGACAGCACCCGTGCGGCTCCCCGGACGTGGGCCCGCCACCCCACAGGAAGTCAAGTCTCACCCTGGCCCGGAGCCCGATGGGGGCCCAGCGCGATGCAGGGGCCCAACATGCCCAGCGGGCTCCGTCCGCCCCGTCACGTTAGGGAGCCCTGCTCTAAGGACGCCAGCAGAGAGCCCGGTGAAGCTGGGGACGTCGCCTGCCAACAGCAAACTTCTCAAGTCGGTCTTTATTTTTATAGACCACGGCTTAAAGGCCCCAGCCACTGCGAATCCTGGCTTCCCCTGCTTATTTGTAATTTTCAAACACCTTGATTTATTGCTTGAAAGTCTCTGACTGGATCCATAGACACAGGATTTCAGAAATGTCAGAGCTGGGAAAGAAAATGCCAGAGCTGCCTCCCTCCCACTGCCTTATTTACAGACGAAGAAACCAAGGCCCGAGGAGGTGCCCATAGAGATAGCCAGGCGTCTAGAAATAAGCGGTAGCTCGACGTGAAGAAATTCTGATATTGGTGGGAGGCCTTTGGCTGCAGGGAGAAGAAACAGGCTTCGGATCAGGTGTCCATTTGTCGAACTGTCCCTCGGTCACTTTAGTGGCGTGACCTTCCAAAGTTACCGGCCCTCAGCCTTCTCATCTGTAAAATGGGAACCAGCATGCCCCGTAGAGTCGGAGGAGCGTGAACGGAAACCACCAACCACGGAGACTGGCAAGTCGCAGGCGCTCAAGAAACATACCTTCTCTCTCTAGGTCTCAGCTTGACATCTGCATGTCATCCCCTGTTACCGATTTTTAGTAAATTCCAGACCTAGGCCTTTCATGGGAGAAGGCTAAACCCCACGGGACTTTGTTCTATGAATGGGACACGGCTCCCTGGAGACAGCTGGAGCCGGGCCTGGGGACAGAACCTTCCTCCAGAGAGGGCCCACGGCCCAGCGCGGGCGGGGGAGGGGCTGTGTCCGACCGCCCGCCCAGCCGCAGGACCTGAGACGTCACCCGATCTGGGTGGATTCAGTGGTGGACCACTGTGCCCAGGCATCGGAAAACAGACACCTGGCTCCGAGTGTGGAACAGGAGATTTACCTTAAAGATACCCCGGTTGGGGCCCGATAGGGATCAGCTGGCATTTCGTGTGGCCGAGAGAGTGGCAACTGAATACTTTGCCCCGCCTGACCCAGCCCCTGTCCCAACGCCATAGATCAATTTCTATTTTTTCCTTTCTTCTGTAAACAGTGGCGCTGGGGCAGGTCTGCCCGGCTGGCTTGCCCACAGGCCCGCCCCAGAATCCTTGATCGTCTGTGGCAGATAATGCTGGCTTGAATTTGCACCCATCCCAATTTTCATTCATGCTGAGCTTCTTTGGCACATTAGTAATGAAAAAAGAAGAGGGGTGGGGGTGGGGGTGGGGGAGAAGCAATGGGTTGGGTGGGGGAGCATCGATATGAAACATCCCGGCTCGGATTCTGGGCAAACAGCTGCTTTGTGTTTGGAATTTGGGGCTTGACTAGGTTTCAAGGCAAACCACAGCCCTGAAGCAAGCCTTTCTTCTCTCTGCCAACAGGCGCCCACAAATGCCTAAATTTAGAAGCTGGCAATTGCTCTCATTTAGGATTTTAGGGGAAACTCAGGTAATACAAACTATCTCAGATCAGAAAGGTTTATGAACTCACTCTGTTGATAGAGTCGACTTGTTTCACCGGTGGAGGTGGTAGAGGGATCTTTCTGGCTTCACCTTTTTCTCAAAGACACAAATGCGATTTCTATCTTGGAAATGAAGTCGACAGACTCTGTTTGGAGACATTCCTTCTCTGGGGATTACCTGGAGCTCGTCTGCCAGGCGCCCCCACAGCCATCTGCACCGTGAACGTCTGCCACGCGGCTCACGGTCACAGCCGCCAGCGGGGGGGCCCGACTGTCCGGCGGGGAGAACCTTGCAGGCGCATTCCTGCTGAGATGCCTAAAATCGTATTTTATAGGAGGTGGGGAGATTGGAAGGAAAGAAACCCTTGAAGAGAAAACAGCAGAGAAGGAAGAAGAAAGAAGAAGAAAGGAAAGGAGGTTTTAGACAAACACACGGGCCAGGTTCCTTCCGCTCTTAGCAGAGTGACTACCGAATGTGCTCTGAGGCTAGAGAGGGTGTCCCCCGCCACCCCTGACCCCGGCCATCCGCGTCCTCACGTGCACCACACCGGGCTCCCATCCTCTCATCCTCCTGATGTGTGCATGCAGTGGGATGGAAAAGAGAAGCCCATCCTATGCAATAACCCCCCCCCATTCTTGTCTTTCATGTACACCCAGAACACTGAAAAACAAAACACAGTGTCAGGAAGGGGGGACATTGTGGCTGATTGCTGTGTGAGCTTGGGTCAATTTCTTGACTTCTCCGGTCTTCATTTTCCTTATATATAAAACACATATAATAAATAATACCCTCCTACCTTCTAGAGTGAAAATTGAATTAAACAACGTGTCCAAAGGACCATGGGAGGGAATCATCAGTACTTGGGAGGGACCTGAAGAGGGTGATGTCATTATATTACTGTCGCTGACTCTTGGGCTTGATTTGTGCTTGTCCTCACTGATATCTGAGGGACAGCAGAGGAAGCCGAGGCAGTTCAGCTGAGTGGTACAGACAGAAGGCACTGCAGAAGAGGGCCTGCGTGATGTGGAGGTCTGCCTGGAAGAGGAGAGAATTAAGGGACAAGGGACATGATAACCAAGGTGCAGATTCTGAAGCCAGCCTTACCGGGTTCTTACGTCACCTCTGTTCCTTAGAAGCTGTGTGACCTCAGGCTGGTTATTTAACCTCTCTGTGCCTCATCTGTAAAACTGGAATGATCATAATTGATACTCCCCTCCTAGCGTCGTTATGGTGATTCAATGAGGGAATGACTTAGAATCACACTTGTCACAGAGAGAACATTCAGGAAGACTGCTATTCTGAAGCTAAGCCTGACACTTGGGTGGAAGACGTGGGTAGGTGAAGTGGAAAGAGGAAGGAATTCCAGGCTGGGAGAGGATCATGACCAATGATGTGTGGGTGGGTGGGCGGAGACACAGTCGGGGACCAAGGACCAAGGACCAAGGACTAGGTCTAGTTATTTGGAGCAAGGTGTTGGCTCTGAGGTATAGCAGGACATTAATGGGGAGAAGGAAGCTGGCGTCAGAGCCAACGATCTCTGAACACCAGCCCAGAAGACTGGGCTTCATGTCATGTCAGGCAAACAGTCAAAGATGGTTTCTGGGCAAGGGGCTTATGGGAAGCAAACATTGTCCCTGCTTGGCCTTGGATCAGCATACAGGACAATGTGACAGGAGGAAGCCGTTGAAGGCTGGGAGGCCAGGCAGGTAACAGCTGCCTCAGCTCAGGTGTTAACTTCAAAAGGCCTAGGCTGAGGATGGCAGAATTTGTGCCACCTCCCACTCATCCTGTGTACACAGCAGACATCAGATCACGGCTCTCTTCCCCAGTGAGGCTGAAGGTACCCTTCGATCTTTCTCCACCCTGCACTCCACATGGCTATCCCCTGTGGGCCAGAGCTGGGACTTGGGAGGAAGCCTGATCGCCCATGCTGGCCTGGACCAAGGTGGTGGGACTTGGATGACCAAGAAGGACCAGTGTGAGCACGAGAAAAGAAAAGAACACCCTATTCCCAGGGGTTGCTGACCGACAGGAGGAGGAAGAAGAGGGAGATGTCAGGGGTGACACAGAGTTTGGGGGGGGCGGCTGGGAAAATGTGTTTGGTATCATTTGCCGCAGGAGAGGCAGGGCAGGATGGGGGCTGGGGGGGGCAGCATGTGGGGCACGCTGAGCGGAGGTGAGGGCAGGACACCCGAGAGGAAGCATTCAATCCGCTCTCGGAGGTACGGGTCCGGAGCTCCACTGCAGGCTGGGGCTGGGGACACGGATTTGGAAGCAGGCCACATGGAAGTGACAGCTGACACTGTCAGGGCGGATGAGAGAGTGTGAGACAGAACAGCAGAGGGCTGAGGCCCAGTCCAAGCAAACACTCCGTTAAATATCAAATATCGCAAATACCGCAGCGAGAGAAGTAGACACAGTCAGAGAGGGAGGCGGGAGGAGAAGGGCATCCCATCCGGTCAAACGGGCCAAGGAAGAAGACAATTTGAGAAGAAAGGAGGCTGGTCAGCGGGCAGCAGAGCAGAAGCCTAGGGGACGAGGACTGGACTAGCCTTCTGGGCACGATGCTTTAGGAAATTTTGATCCTGGGACTCCTGGGACTCCTTCTTAAGAGGGCCCCATCCCTACCGTAGCAAATAAATTAAAACTCACCCACAGTCCACATTTAACATAGTTTTTCTATAACTATATACAAATTGAGTTGGCTTACGGTTGAGTCATTGACGTAATGTTATGGTTTGTAGACATTTAAACATATATTAATTTTAATTTTGTGGTTTTCTTTTTGTATTTGAGAGCCAAAAATACTTTTCCAGTTCTCAGATATTTTCACAGGCCCTTGAGAAGCATATTATAAAGCTTAGATATTCTGCTCCTGGTGCCAAATGTTTTCAACAGCCCAGCCTGGGATGGCGGAGGCAGGGGTTGGGGGCAGATTGTATGGGCCGGGGTCCGACAAAGACCGTCCTATGATTTGGGTACATTTACTTCCATTGACTTGCAAGTGTCCTCTGGGCTGGCTTGCACATGACTCGGTCCCCTACGAGGTCACGGGCATTCATCAGAATGTCACTGGTGCATAGACAGAGTAGACACTGCCCGTGTGTTGGGATAGGGTCCCGGAGGACCCCTTCAGTGCCTCGGGTTGACTCTTTAGCCTCTGAATTGTGGAGTTGTCTTGGGGCTCCAGAGCAGGGATTGGGGCAACCAGGAAGACCGGGGGCACCCAGGAGCTCAAGCGACAGCTGTGTCCCAACCAATGCAGAAGTCTTTCGATGTTTGTTTGTGTTTTAGAGAGGGACAGAGGGAGGGACAGAGGGAGAAGGAGAGAGGGAATCTCAAGCAGCCTCCATGCCTAACGTGGAGCTGGCCTGGGGCTTGATCTTATCACCCTGAGATCATGACCGGAGCCGAAACTGAGAGTCAGACGCTCAACAGATTGAGCCCTGAACTTCAGTGTTTTAACGACGTGCCGAACATCAGCTCTGGTTGTATACGTGTTTGTATCTCCTGGGGGCCCCGGGGCAACGCCTTGTCAGGCTGAGAATCATACTTCTGCTCAGAGTAGCAGCTTTTCAGAACTGTTAGCACTGCATGTGGGCGAGAGGCACGGGTGCCCCCCAGACCTATGGGAGGGTCGGGTCGCTGAGGACAAAGGGCTCTGTCCCGGAGCGGGAGTGGTCTCCAAACCTCAGCAAGAGCTGGTGCCGGGTGAGCTGCAGCCCGACCAAGGAGCCTCAGCAAAGCCAGGGGACTCGAGGGCTCATGGCCAGCCGACCCCACAGACCTGCCCTACAGCCGAGTCCCCCCTGTGCCCCGTTCCCAGGGTCTCCCGCCCTCCCCGCCCCCTTCCCGACCCGGCCCCCCAGCCGCACACTGGAGCAGGCCAGCAGAGCCAAGTTGCAAAGTCTAAGTACTTTTTAAGCACTGCAATTTAGTGCAATTATTTGAAAGTAAACAATCTGCTCTGTCAATTAAACATTATTTAGCTTGCGTTTCTTCCGATGCATCACACAATCAGCGCTAGGGTTCGCCCTCTGAGCAGGGCCCGGGAACGGGCAGCTGGCTCTTTTCTCGGCAGCCCTGGTACCTGCCGCTCCATGGCCGGGGCTTGGAGGGGCTGTCGTGTGTGTTCCTTTTATTCCGAGGCGACAGGTACTGAGAGGCCAGACGGCGCAGGCAGCGGCATCTCGCACAGCTCTGTGGCCTGTCCAGCTGGGCCCCTCCCTTCCCTGTCCCTCGTGACCCACCTTACTGGAACTGGAGGCTGCTCCTGGGGACAAGAGGAAGACAGTCCTTTATTTTATTTTGTTTTATTTTATTTTGTTTTATTTTATTTTATTCATTTCATTTCATTTTTTGTTCTAGGTAAAATGAATCCATCCCAGCGTGCAAGTACCTGAAGCCTTTCTTTCATTTTCACATCCATACGCATTTCATGGAAATCTAATCCATGTGTTCCCCATTCAATAACACTTACCTCTTCAAAATATTATTTCTAAGAACTGTTAGATGTCCAGACACCCATGCCAGCCTCCATTTATTAGAGACTTCTTCTCCAGGACTCAGCACATTGTTCCCTCGAACGGCACCTCGCCTGGGCCCCTGAAGGAAGCCAGCATCTTCAGAGCATGGTTTGGAGTCTAGAACATGGCATCCTGGGAGTCAGGGAGCCGCCTGGACATCCGGGGGCGGGGGGACTGACTCTCCACACTCACGTGGGTTCATGTCGTCTGGAAATCTTTCAGATGTAAGCCCTGCCTGTTTCCACATTACTTGGCTTTCAAAACCCAGTCTTGCTCCAGATCATCTTTGGCCCAATTGACACGAGGCAGCATCTTCTGCTGACGGATGCTCTAGTGATAATCAATAATCATTTGCATCTGTAAAGGGTATCACAGTTCATAAAGTGATTTTACATCCATCGTCATGTCTCATCTTTCTGCAACCCTTGAGGATGGGCCGAGTGGGGGCCAGCCCACCCCCATGTTACCACTGGGGAAATTGAGGCCCGAAAGACTAGAACACTGATTGGGTCATCTTCCACCTTGAGGAATCCATCCTTCTGTAACTTTCACCTACCGATTTACTTCTCCTCTTGGTCCTTTTACAGAAAAAAATGACCATCATCATTCCATCACTATCACGATGACTCTGATCACATCCCTACATCTAGGGATCTGTCATCTGCAAAATGCTTTGGGAGCCCCCACACTAATGGTCATCAGAGGGCAAATAGGAACGTGCAGCCCCGCTTCCCCAAGCTGGATATCAGGTGTGCATGCGGCGTGTGAGTGCACATTCGGAATGTCATACACGGAGCGTGTACAACTTTTGCAGAAGATGGCTTTCAGTTCAGATCTGCATAAGGACAGTACTCTGCCCAGAGAAAGGAATTCAATGCTTCTTCTTAGCCCGAAGCTGCTGAGAACACAGGAAAATGTCTGATGCCTGACATGCACAAAATCGCTTTCATAGTGTTGCTGGGAAGAGGTTTATTTCTTATCATACGATCCAGTAATTCCACTGCTGGGTATTTACCCAAGGAAAATGAAACACTAATTCAAAAAGATCTATGCATCTCCTTTGTTTATTGCAGCTTTATTTGCAATAGCCAAGATATGGCGGCCACCTCAGTGCCCATCTGTGGATGGATGGGTAGAGAAGAGGAAGTGTGTATATACACAATGGAATATCACTCGCAAATGAGAATGGGATCTTGCATTTGTGACAACACCCTGGACGGTGTCAGGCTGAGTGAAATAAGCCAGAGAGAGACAAATACCATGTGGAATCGAAAAACCAAAACAAGTGAACAAACAGAATATTAAAATACAAAGTAAAAAGTGGTGATTGCCAGAAGAGAGGTTTGTGGGGAATGAGTGAAATAAATAAAGGGGGTGAAGGGCACAAACCTCCAGTTCTAAAATTAATAAGTCACAGAGATGAAAAGTACAGCATAGGGAATATTGTCGATAAGACTGTGATAACGTTGTTTGGTGGCAGACGGTGACCACACTAATCACGGTGAGCGTTGTGTAGTGTATAGAGTTGTTGAATCACTGTGTTGCACACCTGAAACTGACACAAGATTGTGTGTTAATTATACTTCGATAAAATAAACAGATATGAATATAAAGTAAATATGAAGAGAAGTAGGAATAGTCCCATTTGACAGATGGAGACACTGAGGCTTAAGAGGGTATATTCCTGCCTGGACATATGTAGCTGGAACCCTAACCTCTTGCTCCTCTAAAACACCACTCCCGTGTTAAAATCTGGGGTGTAGGAACGCCTGGGTGGTTCAGTTGGTTTAGTGTCTGCCTTCAGCTTAAGTTGTGATCCCAGGGTCCTGGGATTGAGTCCTGCATTGGGCTCCATGCCCAATGGGGACCCTGCTTCTCCCTCTCCCTCTGCCTCTTGTGTCTGCTCGTGGGTTCTCTTTCTTTCTCTCAAATAAATAAATGAAATCTTTTTAAAAAATAAATTAAAATTAAAAAATAAAATTTGGGGGATAAACAAAAAGCAGTACGTGTCCAAACGTCTTAAGACCCTCCGAAGGAAATATTTATTCTCTGCACAAACGTTTATTGAGTAAGTCATTTGAGTTGGGCCTCAGGCCAGAGATACCAGGGGTAAAGGAGTGACCACAACAGATAGGGAGCTCGTTCTCGGGGAGCTGGCGTTTTCGTGAGGAGGACAAACAAGGTCCCAGAAAAGATCACCTCTGAGACTTGAGCAGCATAATCAGCAGGATCATTAGGGGAGGGACGGAGGGGACAGGAGATAAAACAGAAAGTGTATTGTCCCTCATCTCCACCACAATCAGAACGAGAAGCATTCCCTCTTTCCTACTGAAACCATGAAGACAATTTTGCCTGCATGAAGATGCTTTCTCTTCTTCCTCAGTGCTGTTTCCTGGGACAACCCCAGAATTCTCTCCTCTAAGCCCCTGGCATCCTGCCTGTCTCTGTTCAACTTCTAGTGACTATGTACTATGGGCCGGGCATCGTTCTAGACCAACACAGTGCACTCACGAATGTGAACCATAAATGTACTTTTACATTTTCTAGTAGCCACAAAAGAAAGAGTAAAGGGGTGCCTGGCTGGATCAGTTGGAAGAGCATGCAACTCTTGATCTCAGGGTCATGAGTTCGAGCCCCAGTTGCAGTAGAGATAACTAAATGTAAATAATTAAATAAAGTTTAAAAAAAAACCCTGATTTTAAAAAAGAAAAACAGTAAAAAGAAACAGGTGAAATGACTTTTAATACTATATTTTACTTAACTCAATCTATCCAAAATATCATTTTAACAATATTATTTCAATATCAATATAAGAGTAATGATGAGATATTTTATGTCCTTTGGTTGATACTCAATCTTTGAAATTTAGTGTTTATTACATGCATACGACACACTTCAAGTTGGACTGGCCACGTTTCAAGTGCTTCATAACCACATGTGTCCAGTGGCTACAAAATTGGACAGCACACTCTATGTTCTTTATATATATGTTTTCATTGAGTCCTTACAGCAATCCAATAAGAAATCTAGTAATGTCCCCATGTTACAAAAGATAAATCTGAGGTGTTGAAAGGACAAATAGATTATCTAAAGGACCCATGGCTTCTGAGAGATGAAAATGGCTTCAACCTGGTCTGGCTGAATAATTCTGCACCCTAGCTCTCCTTCTCCAACTGGGCTCTGCTGGGCACGGCTGTGTCCCCCTGTGTCCTGCCACCCCATATGTACCGTCATCAAAAGCCCCACTAGAATGAAATGTTCCAAATGCACAGGCTTGGGGAAGGTGTGATCAGAAAGCCCCCCAGAAGGAAGGGTCCCTGGGGGATTACAACTCACTCTACCGCCCAGCCATTGATACTCTGAAAGCATTTCTACTTCATCGGCTCCTTTGAGATTATGATTGTGATTCCCATTTTCTAGATGGGATAAATCCTAGAAAGTTCAATGGGATAACATGTAACATACAAATAATTGCCACTGTCCATACATGGGTGGCTCAGTCAGTTGAACATTTGACTCTTGGTTTTGGCTGGGGCCATGATCTCAGTGTGGTGGGATTGAGTCCCGCGTCGGGCTCCATGCAGGGTCTGCTTGGGATTCTCTCTCCCTCTCCCTCTCCCTCTGCCCCTCCTCTGCTGCATGTTCTCTCTCTTTCTCCCTCAAATAAATAAAATCTTTTTTAAAATTTTAAAAGAATAATGCCTATTGTTTACTGAGTGCCAACTATCATATTTAAGTAACTCAGACACTATTTGAAAGTAAGACACAGCATTGCTTATATGCCACCAAGAAAGAAAGACAACTGTCACTTACTTGGAAGGTGGCATTGATTATAAGTGTAGAGATGTTGAATATGTAAAACAGGCACATTAGAAGCTATAAAACAGTAAGCAGTTACAGTAATATATGTCCAAAGGAAAACACAGACAACAGGCTAGACGCTCATGTTGAGTCCTCATAGGAACATCGAGAAGCAAGTATCATATCCTCATCTTACAGATAATACTGATACTCAGAGAAATCTAATCAGTGGTTCAAGGTCATAAGTTATTTGTAATATTCTTTTAAAGATTTGTTTATTTATTTTAGAGAGAGAGAGCAGGCGCATGAGTGGGAGAGGCAGAGGGAGAGAGAGACAGAGAATCTCAAGGAGACTCCGCACTGAGCATGGAGCCTGATGCAGGGCTCAATCTCACAACACTGAGATCATGACCTGAGTAGAAATGCAGAGTCGAGTGCTTAACCGACTGAGCCACCCAGGCACCCCATAAGTTATTAGTAATACTATTGAGAAGAACTAAGAAGAGACAAACACTGAGCTGGGAATCTTGAGACTGGAGCCAGAGCTTCCTCGCCTCCATCTTGCCTATCATTCCACACCATTGTGTCCATCAGTCTAGGTTAGGTCACATGGCAGTAACAAGGAGCACCAAGTTTCAGAAACATAAATCAGCACACGTTGGTTTCTCGTGCATGCTACACGTCCATCAAGGCAGTGGAAGGGCTCGGTTCATCCTGCAGTCAGTCACTCAGGCCCTCAAATAATCAGAGTTTCCACCATCTCAAGCACTGCCCATCACAGGACCAGAAAGAAAAAAGATAATCCACTGCGCTTACAAGCTTATCGAAGCAGTGATGCGTGTCACTGCCATTAACACCTCGTTGGCTAGCTTTGGGTACATGGGCCTACTCACCCATACTGTGGGCCAGGAAGTCGAATCCTACCTGGAGCCCAGGACGGGAGAGGACCAGAGATACCTGATGAACAGAACCAATAACTAACAACTACACACAAAGGCTACCAGTAGGTCCTCTCAGGAAGTCCCATCTTGCTCTTCCGTATTGGAGGCCAAAGCTGGGATGAGTTAGAGTATCCACTGCCTTCTATCACTGATGACTTCCTGTCCAGCTCAACTTCCTCTCTATTCCAGAGTCCACACACACAGGGGAAAGAGGAGATGTGACCGCGCTGGATGATGTCACACTTTGAGGCTGGGCCTGAGCCCGTGTGGGGCTGCACATGTGCGTGGTGGAAGGATCTGGCAGGCTTTGCCTTTCCCAGGGCCTCCTTTTCCCTCGAATGCTGGATTCATCCCTGCCTATCAGAAGTTGATAAGGCCATGGAAAAAGTGAGACTGTGGCTGGGGATCAGAAGAGAGGCCTTGCGGGGAGCTGGAAATGTTCCTACCATCACAGGAAAAGTCTGTCTTATATCTTGCCGTGTCCCCCCTGCGCCCCCGGATTCAGGAACTCATGCGAGTTTTCCACAAGCTGATTTTGTTGCATAGAAATTGATGAATGAGCTCAGGCATGCAAGTTGTCATGGAAAACAGCCCTTGAGATACTGGTCACCGATCCCTGGCGCGGGGTCAGAGCAGACGGTGGGGCGCTGAATCAGGGGGTGGGGGAAGGCCTTCATTTTTCTTTACATGAACTTCATCATGGCTCGTTTCCCACCCAAGCCAGGGGCTCAGGCCTGGGAGGACCCAGGCTTGGCCCAGATCACTCAGGGGCAGGACCCTGACCTACAACAGCACAAGCCCATTAAGGAAAATTTGTCACGGATTTCTGGAAGCATCCTAAGAAGCAGAAAAAGCGAGAAAAATTTAAGTGGACCTTACATTGAATTTGAAACACATATGAAGGTAACTTTCTGAAAGGGACCTTGAAGACGGTGGGGAGAAATGGCCTTAAGCTAGTTCTCCCCACAACCAGGTTGGGAGACTGTTTCCCACCTCACACTGGTTTGAGGATGGAAGGTTGCAAGATCTTGAGCCTTAAGGTCCTGAGATCAGCCACTTGACCATGAATTGTCCCCACCATGGAGTCACATCAAGCTCAGAGAGGAAAACATTTGTTTTGGCCCTCGGGAGTTCAAGCCACTTGCAACAAGCGGAAAGACACTGGGGGCGTGGTTATGAAGTGGCCTGAAAGAGGGTCAATGCTGGCCCATAGGGCACCGGCTGTGAACTTGAGAAAGATGTCCGCTCTAGTGGGTGCGGCTCCTGGGGACGCAACTGGCAGCGGATCGGTGAGCAGGATTTCGGCCCCACACCCGGCCGGGTGCCCGCGGACAAGATTTCCTTCTTAAGTCTGAGCGGAGGCTCTGCTTCCCTCCTCAAGTTAGAGGCCCACTTCCTCCACCGGCACGGCCTCCCCGCTTGGGCATATGAATTGAGTCCCTGAAAGCAAAGGCTGCAGCTCTCTCCTCCCTTCCCCCAGTTCCTTCACCTGGCCTCTCCTGCTTTTCCTGGGGTCCCGGGGAAGGGTGGAAATCTCTAGAGGAGCCCAGCACCCTTGCTCTTTGTTCTCTCAGCTCCTGATCGCCCCTGGCACCACGTTCGTGCCCGTGTGTTGTTAATACTTTCCCTGTGAGATAGTACATTCTGGGGAGGGCAGGGGTCCTATCCGCCCAGTGCCATACCGGAACCCAGCCCCTAAAACAGTGCCTGGCACACAGCAAGAACTCAGGGAAAAAACTGAGCGAATGAATGAACAAACAAAGGAAGGAAATCTAAGCTCATTGGTGTTTTTTTGTATTTTATCCTGAGAGAGCGTGCTTCTATTCTATAGTTAGCAACATAGAAGTGGGGAATGCTTTCTCTTTCTCAGCTGGAATCTTCCAAAGTAAGATTAGGGGAGATGAGCTCTGTCTCATCCCTCAGACACATGAATCCCAGGGTGAGAATTTCACTTTCTCCCATTCCTTTGCAGATAGATAGCCACAAGGGCCCCCACACACACACACAATGGGCGCACTTACCAGATGTCAGCTACCATCAGCCAGGGTTTGAATTCCTGCACAGTGGTCTGGATGGTAACCCTGACAGCTGACGCCCTGGCTGGAGCCTCTGGAGCTGGTTAGTAACCTCTCTGGGTCTCAGTGTTCTCATCTGTTCAATGGGACAATAGCAGTACTGATTAACGTAGGCTTGTGAGGATTCAATGAGCTAAGAAACGTGAAAAGATTTGAAGGTGTCTGGTATGTAATAAGCTACCGAGAAATGATGATGATAATGTTATTACTCCCCATGGGGCCACAGTTCTCTCTGGCGGGGACCCCAGGGGAGGTCCAACGGGCTGACTCAAGTCACTCCTTCATTCATCACCCAGCAAAATCTCTCCTGGGCTCTAAGCCTGGCCCTTTCTCTGCCTCAGGGAGGGGAGGGTCCCAGGAGGGACACTGCTGGCCCCAGCGGGGGGGGGGGGGGGCGGGGNGCTGAGTGCCCCATTCTGTCCTCAGGCAACTCACCCCTCTCAGCACCTCAGAGAGCCCCCTCTGAGAATCCACCATGGGAGCTGTGACTTCAACATTGATTTATTAAATGCCAACTGTATGCAAAGCACCGGAACTATGGGAGTAAAGGAGACAGAGGCCCTGCCCTCAGGAAGCTCACCTTCTAGCAGCTCTAGCAGATCCTAAACTGACCACCAGAGGATATCTGGAGTCTGGCAGAGAAAAAACAACCCAAATCCTCTCTGATTGTTTCCTTGGGCTTTCGGTACCAGACATTAGGTTGGGGGCTGCACCCACCTCTCCCGCAGAAAATGGGTTTCCTGTGCTGGAAATCAGCAACACAAGCCCACGATGGACTTTCTTTCATTGATTAGATGAGGTCGGGCCCCTAGTGATCGCTAGTGGCTGCTAAGGTCCTTTGTCTCCGAGTCTGTCTTCGCAGGATGGAGATAATCTCACCTGGTCACCTGGTCACGAAAGGCACAGGTCCTTGCTGGTTCTTTCCACTTAGTTACTCCCTCTTCCATACCATCAACCACAGGAAGCCAAAGATATTCCTTTTTTCTTTTTTAAAGATTTTATTTATTTATTTGAGACGGATAGAGTGAACAATAGAGAGAGAGAGAGCGCACAAGCAGGGGGAGCAGGAGGCAGAGGGAGAAGCAGACTCCTCGCTGGGCAGGGGGCCTGATTCGGGACTGGATCCCAGGACCCCAAGATCATGACCTGAGTCAAAGGCAGACACTTAGGGGACTGAACCACCCAGGTGCCCCCTGAGATCTTCCTGAGATGCAAAGTTGACCTTGTCATTTACTTTCAAGGAATCTGGGGTAGAATCCAAGAAATCCCAGTTCCTCTACTTGACTCAAATATGGCGACCTTACACACTCGTCTGTCTGACACAGTCCTGATTGAAGACTATTATCCTCTGCTCTTAAGATGTAGAATAATTATGCATGGAGCCCACTTTCCCCTCTTCCCTCAAACTGGAATGCTTACATCCAGAAGCAGACAAATGAGGCCTTTCATGACTTGGCCCTACTTCCCTGTTTGGCGGCTCCCTACACCTCTTTGCAATCAGACCGTCCTCCCCCTGCCACGCTCCCTCTTGCCTCCAGGATGCTTCTCGCTGGACATTTCCCTTCCCCACCATCCTACCCCCCCATTACCACCAGGGCTCCCTCCCCCAGGGTTCCCTCCAGGAGGTCTCTCTGGCCCCCCAAATGCCCACCTCCTTTGTGCTCCACACCCATGAATTTCCCCTGTCTCATCCCTCATCACAGTGGCTTCTTAAATAGCATCTGTCTCCACGCTAGACCAAAAGCTCCATGAGGACGAGACTGTACGTGAATCGCCACTCCTCCCTTACCGAACCTTCGAGAACATGAGCCACGTCCAAAAACTTCATGTTGCGGGAAAGGGATGGACAAGCAGATTCAATAAGTCTGAGGTGAGCGTGCTTTGGGGAAATTCTCAGGAACTCTAAAAATACGAAGGGCCAGATCTTTACAAAGGCAACAGAACAGCCAGGGTGCAGGGAAAGGCTTTGTTCTCTTAAGGAAACACACATGCACCGAAAGCACCTTGTGCTCTTCTAGTCTTGGGAGAGTCCTTGGAAGTGACCACACTGATTTACAGATGGAGTCCGGGCCAGGGCAAACCAGTCACAGACCTTCCATCAGCGAGGGGGGGCCAGGGGCAAGCCCCAGGTCTTGCAGACTGAGCCAACGGGCCCCTCCCAGGGGAGCCAGGCCAACAGCTCCAGCCATCTCCGCAGAAAGCACCTGCCAAATCCCCCCACGCAGGCCTCCTCCTTCCCGACACACACGAACCTACTTCTGCAGCCGTCCCAGAAATCTCTCCAGAGGCGGCCAGCCAATGAAACGAAAAATTCTAGTATTTCCCAAAGCCCCGGTCCCTCAATGCCCCTATCAGGGCGATGCCGTGGGGAGGAGGGACAGGGGAAAGCTTGTGGTGGGATTTCTTCCCTATAAAAGAATTGATTTGTGAGGGCGATCTTCGCAGAGTATGATAAAAAGATGTAAGTTCACAATAGTCAAAGATGTCATAAATTACTGGGGCAGCTCACGCGGAGGCAAATGCACATGGACTAGCGCGTGAACGTGCCAACCGTAAGCTTATGGCTGGGGGACAAAAAGGAAGGGAGACGCTCCCGGCTCCCCCTTCTTCTAGACAAAGGCTTTCTCAGTCTGATTTTCTCCGCCCGGAGGTCCCTGGGCACTTGTACCATCAGTAACATTTCACGGAGCCTTCAGTCCTAACAAATAATTAGCTAAAATTGAACCAGGGATTTCGTACCTGCATGTCATAGGTCTGATATGAATAATGAGGCAGAAGGTTAACGGTGGGTCACAGACAGTTCCCCATCTTCCAGCTTATTTATTCAGCGAAATGAGAAATTGATCACATTATGGCGTATAGGGGGAGGCCTGATTCATCGCAATCAGCTCAGAATTGGCAGTTTTGACTGTAGGCAATTTGGGGACATTACTTATGCCTGAATAGGCTGGGAAGGTCATTTATAGCTTGTTAACACCTTTCCGACCTCCTTCATCGCCAGATCTTACTCTCCAACCCTCTTTGCCTTGGACTCGGGCCACCTAAAAAAAAAAAAAAGAAAAAGAAAAATCACAGATCGGGAAGGATGACACCTTCCTATAAAATTAAAACAGCTCCAGGAGACACTGCGGAGAGGGCTTCTTGAAATATGCGTGCATCAGAATGTGATTTGTTTGTTTACATGCCCATCCATTGTCCCGTCCATCCACCCGCCACCCCTTGTTTGTCGACACACGGTGATGTCATAAACCCCTTCGGCGAACCCTGGCTGCTGATGCAGGCTGGGCCACTGTGTCAGGTATGGCAGAGTGGGGATAGCAGGGGCTCCACGCCCAGGTCTGGGGATGTTCCTAGAATCCAGCACAGTTCCTGGCAAGCAGGTGCTAACTTAGTAAATGCAGGACGCATGGGGGCTCCAGGGAAATTGTTCCTCTGCTGAGCGCTTGCTGCATGCAGGGAGCAGAGTCGGGGGGCTGGCAGCGGTGGAGGGGACCCTGGCGTTAGCGCAGGCGAGGACGCCGGCATCAGACTCAGAGCTTCGAAGATGGGTCTTCACCTTTGAAGTGGGGACGATAATTGAACATACTTCAGGCAACGTTTTAAAAGATTTTTTAAGATTTTATTTATTTATTTGACAGAGAGAGAGGAAGTGAGCACAAGCAGGGGAGAGGCAGACGGAGAGGGAGAAGCAGGCTCCCCGCTGAGCAGAAAGCCCGACACTGGGCTCGATCCCAGGACCCTGGGATCATGACCTGAGCCGAAGGCAGATGCTTAACCAGCCAAGCCACCCAGGAGCCCCTAAAAACATTTAAAAACACATAAAACACACAGCACGCGTGCCCAGCACATGGGATGTTCCGTAAAGAGCAGGTGTCCTTACTATTTTCGTCATCTTCACGATCAACCTGGCTGGAAGACATCTTTGTCTGATCTGCCCTTGGAGAGCTGCTGCTTTCCCCCAAGCCCCCCCGAGTTCAAGGAAGGGGTCCCCGCTGCTTACTGCTACGTAAGCCCCCAACACGAACCTGAGGGGCTCGACACAGCAACGACCATTTCCTGCCTTTCACGTTTCTGTGGGTTGACAGGGTCCAGCTGGGCAGTTCACCTGCCAGTCTCACTTGGGGTATCTCAGGCAATTGCTGCCAGTGGGGTCTGGGGCTCTGTCTGCAGACTCCGCGGGGTTGGGAGGACAGCTGGGTCCCTCTCCACCTGTCCCCAAGACCAGCATGGGAACTGGCGGAGCAAGATGTGGGTCTCTGCTCCGGTGAGCAAAGAAGGCCACTCGAATGCATAGGAATGATTATATTACATGTTCTTCCCTTTCGTGTCATTGAGTACTGTCCCCAGCCAGGAGCACGCATCCCCCCCCCAAAAAAAAACCTTTGTGCACGCCGTATGTCGGTCAAATCTCATTGTAACATTCTAGGTGTGCTTGCCATCAGTGAAGGCCCTGAGCCTTTTTTTTTTTTCCCGAGGGGAGAATCACCCTTCTTTGCTAATTTCCAGTTGTTCTGCGGCCAGACCCACATCTGCCTTAAGTCATGGATTCAGAGCGCAGGAACATGCTGGGCCCCGGACAGGCGGCAGACACAGAAGTGGAGCAGGGATGGGGGGCCCTGAGGGGCAAGGCCAAGACTGTTGGTGGTCTCTGCCTTTTTCCCACCTCTCCCTTCACCACACACACTCACACACGCACGCGCGCGTGCACACACACACACACGCACGCACACTCATCCCACCCTCTTCCCAGCCCTTTTTCCCCTTGCCCTTAGTAAACAAACCTCTTTCATTCTGGGGCCTGGAAGATTCCATAATGAGTTGAGCCTCTTAACAGTCTATTTTAATAAAACTCAGCTCCCTGGCTGTATGGAGACCATAAAACATGCAGGTTCCAGCAATAATATGTTTAGTAGCCCTGCTTGATAAAGTGGAAATGTTTGCATGTTTCAAATTATGAGCAATTTAAAGTAGGAAGCTAGCAAGCCAGTTCTTGGGTTATGAAGCTTGACATTGTTAAGCCTTAAGAGAACACATACTTCAAAGTCTCCTGGTCTGAAATATGTCCCGTGCGCAGCTCGGCAAGGAGCCGCTGGGATAAGCCCGCGGCAGCCAGAAGGGGAAACCACGGCGTGATTTGGCCGCCGGAGCATCGGTCCTCCGGCTCACGTGCAGCCTTTTTGTTCAGGGAGATGAGTCGCAGAAGCAAGCCCGCCTGGCTCAACACCCGCCCCCCGGAGACCTGTGCACCCCCATCAGCTGCCGCCCCCCCCGCCCCCCACCC
>LNAC01000159.1:2809354-2860502 GCA_002007465.1 Ailurus styani
CCTGAACTCGGCTCGTGTTGGAGGCAATGATGTCGCATTGCCAAAGCCTTCTAACACATGTTAAATGCTGCAGGAGAGACCTGCACCGAAGCCAGCCCCCGGATCCTATCAGTGGTTTTAAAGCGACTATCTGAATCCTTTCGCTTTGGTTTATTTCATGTTAGGCTCTGGGCAATGTTTCATTTGAACAAGTGGTTTTTGCAAATTTCACTCCGCCCCGGCAGCACTGGCTTCCTTTCTGCCGGTCACACCAGCCAAGCGCGCGCCCCCTTCAGAGCCTCCCTTCAGTGCTCGCTGCTCTCGCTGCCTAGAACACGCTTGTCCTGATTTTCAGGCTGGCTTCCTCCTTTTTGACCCTCAGTTTGCGACTGAAGTGTTACCTTCTTAGAAAGGCTCTTCCTGATCATCCCGGGGCGCCACATTTCTTCTTTCATGTCTTCTGGGTTTTCTTGTTCTGGGCACTTACCACAATCTTGCAATGATTTATTTGCTTCCTTGTTTACTGTTCGTCTTCCCCAATAGCATGGCAGTTTCGGTGAGAGCAGAGGCTTTGTCTCCCTTGTTCACCACTGGGTGGCACATGGTAAGTGCTCAACAAATGCTTCTTGGATGGATAAGTAGGTGAGTGTATGGATGAGTGGGTGGGCAGATGGATGGGCGGATGGAAGAGTGGCTGGCTGGATGAATAGGGGAGTGGATGAGTGGGTAGGTGGGTGGGGAGTTAGATGGTTGGCTGGGTGGATGAGGGGATGGATGGGTAGACAGAGGACGGATGGCTGGATGACTTTAGGGTTCTGAGTCCTTAGAGGATAAGATCTTAGGGTAAGGTGAACAGAGTTCGGAAAGTTCAATGCAGTGTCTTGACACCATCGGCGACTCCTCTGACAACAGGAAAGCACATGAGCTCCTAGGGTCACTTTTGGGAAAGAGGAATTGCCAGCAATGAAAATGACTCCACTTGCCCCTTTAACATCACACTCGCTTCTTCAGTTTACTTTCCCAAGGCCCAAGATGAAAGATACAATTTCTACACCTTAAAAAAATATCCCATAATTGCACCCATCCTGGATCCTCCGTCCCCAAGCAGCACTCCCGGTCACACAGGAACAAAGACAAGCCTGTTCTTGACTAGACAGCCGAGCCAGGCCCAGCCACCGTGTGGTATGCAACCCTGACCGGCTGGCTGAATTCTTGAGCTGATAAGAGCACCCCATCTTTTGCTGAGAGGGAGCATGCAAATGGGGTGAGGAGACCTCCCAGTGGTTCCTTCTGTCCCCGCCCCTCCACAGAAGGCACCCCCATCTTCAGAGGGTCTATTCTTACTTGCATCAAACCCAGGCTGCCCGTCGTTCTCTGGGTATCACTTGGTAGCTCTCTCCCTGGTCCACCCAGATGAGCAACGCCTCCATCCAAGGGCTCTTGTGGCAGAATCTAGAACGCACGGCCTAGAATGGGGCTGTGAACGTGGTCATGCCCCTCCTGGGCCCCACTCCTGTTGTTCAATAAACAGGCTCCCCCGCGGTCCCCTGCATCTTGCCGGTCAAAACCCCACATTCAGAATGGGGTTGCGCAGGGCCACCGTGTAGAGTGCGGACGTCATGCCCTGCTCACTTCCAGGAGGCATTCGGGCACAAAAGTAGGGCGTGCGTGGCAGTGTTGGGGAGCCCCCCCAAGAGATCTGTTTCAGAGATTGCTGGGGGCCTGCCCAAGGCCACCTGCATGTCCCCCCCACCACGAAAGATTAGGGAAGTCGTGCATCGGCCTTCATCTGGGTCGTCAGCTGCGGAATATTTCTACTGTCAGTTCAACAAAAAGTGTGATGATCACAGTGAAGCCTAACAAAGAAAACGCTATCAGGCAATTAGTAAGCCCAAGTCAGCAGGACTGATGTGAAATTTATCATGTTGGGAAGAGCGCGTTCATTTGTGTGTGACAAATGTCGGCGTGTGGGTGCTCGGCTGGGGGAGCTCGGGAAGACAGCAGCTTTGCGCTTTCTGTCCCCAGAGTTAGGGTTCAGATCCTCTTCTCCACTGGGGTCTCAAAGCAAGGGTGAAGAAACACGAAACTGTATTTTGCACAGAAGAGCGAAGGGCTTGATGTCCTGAGCTGGGAATGTGGGGTGTTGCTTTTAGGGAGGAAGACGTAGGGAAACGTGAGCTGCAAAGAGAAGCAACAATTTCGTCTCACACCCAGAGAGAAAGCCTGCTCGGTGGCTGCTTTGAAACCTGTCCTGTAGAAAGACGCAGTCTGTATGGCTGTGAGCTGGGGAAGGGGGCAGGGTGCCTGCTCCCGCAGGTGCAAACAGGGAGCGAGGAATGAACGTGCACCCCCACCATCCTGGAGCCACGGACCAGCCGAGGTGACATTTCCGGGGGAGGGCACATGGGAACCCCCCCAGAGCTCTCAGCTTACAGGCTTCAGGGTGGGCAGCCAGAGCTGACTGGGCGGGCGGTCAGGCCCCAGATGCCTCTGGAGCGGTCTAAGGGATTGGGGTATTAGTAGGTTCACTACTTTCCCTCTGATTTAAAAAAAATTTTTTTTAATGAACCTGCCTTTACAATCTCACATGTGTTTGCTTTGGAAGAACAATTTCAGAGGGAAGCCCAAAGACATGACCTTCTCAATGCCCCCCTCTCTCCTTCTCAGCCAGAGTCTCTGAGCCATGCCAGGATAGAAGGTGTGTTTGGATGTGAATAAAACATTTATTGGGGTTTAAGTCTTTACTAGAACTTGGGAAGCCAAGGGGACAGCCGTATGGGCCTGAATGTGAGTGGATGATACCAAGATTCTTGGCTTCGCGAAGCTGGCTGCTTAGCCTGCCATCTTGCTCCTCACTTATCCCTCTGTTCCCCTCCCTGTGGCTCTCGGGCCATCCCCACTGACATCTCTTGGCCTTGCTTCTGCCAAACCCCGAGCTTTAGCATCCCCAAGACTACAGGTTCTGAGAGCAGGAGAGTAGGAAAGAGTCAGAGGGAAGATTTCATTTATTATCAGTTGGTAAGCCAAGCACCACAGGAGGCTCTGAGGATATAATGGAGAGTACAACACAGTCTCTACCTGCCCCCCATGAAATCTTCTGTCAAATGGGGATGAACAATAAGTGAGCAGTTAATGATAGGTTAGGTGGAGAAATGCAACAATTAGGTGGACAGGGTTGGTGAGGGGAAGTTAAACTACAACTTTATGGGAGCACCGAGCTGGTAGGGTGGGTGTAAAGCAAGGAATACTTCCTGGAGGAGGTGTCTTTTAGGTTGAAATGTGGATGAGTGGAAGTTATTTGGGTATAGAGGAGGAGCGGACATGAGACAAAGTTTGACATTGCTTTAGGAAGCTCGCTGAAAGGTCAAGGGCAGGGAGTGGGAATTGCCTGCCCCTGGCCTCATTGAACAGACAGCGTTTGTCAGACACTGAGGTGTTCACTGAGAGTTATGGCTCGGGTAACCTCAAAGACAGAATAATGGGAGTGTCCTGTCAGGAGAGGAAGATCTGGCTGCAGGTGACCATCTCTCTGGTGAGGTGAGGCAGGGGTCCAGGGAGGTTAGGTATGGTGGACTAAAAATGATCACAGAGCCATTTCTCCCATCAAGAGACAGTCTGTTTCCTCTCCCTTGGAATTTAGGCTGCCCATATGATTTATTTTGACTAGGGGCTACAGAGGGAGTGTCCTTCCAGGATTTCCAAGCACAGAACTTGAGAGGATAGAAAATTATGTGCTCTTCCTCTTAGAGCCCAAGGACCACACGGTGAGAATCCCCAGCCAAATGTGGAGACCACATGGAAGCGAAGCAGTGTGCTCTGGTCAACAGCCCGGAAGGGAAGTCCAGCCACAGCTGGCACCAACTGCCCACTGCATGAGACCACCATCTTGGTTGTTCCAGAAGAACAGTCTCAGCTCCAGCCAACAATACTTGGAACAGAAGACTAGCCCCAAAGAGCCCAATCAACCCCAGAATCTTGAGAGATAATAAATGATTATTGTCCTAAGGCACTAGGGCTTGGGATGGTCGATAACTGAAACATCAGACAGGGGCCCAATTCTCTGAAATGAAGTAAAAGTCAGTCACCTGAATTGACCAGGTTCCCCATGCTGGTTCGTTCTGTCAACAACTAAGGAGCTCAAGATTTACTGACAAGCTGGTTCTGCCATTTCTGCCTTCAACATGCCAGTATGCTTTGATGGAACATGTTGGCCAAGGCACTCTCACAGCAGACCCAGAGAAATACCTCCTGCCTTCAAGGGGCTCCTTGTATATGTGAAAAGACAAATGCTCCAGGAGCCTCTGGGTGGCTCAGTTGAGCTCCGTTGAGCATCCAACTCTTGATTTTTGCTTGGGTCATGGTCTCAGGGTCCTGGGATCGAGTCCAGTGTCAGGCTCCACGTTCAGGAGAGAGTCTGCTTGAGGATTCTTTTCCTCTCCCTCTTCCCCTCTCCGCTCCCAAATAAAATGAATAAATCTTTAAAAAAAAAAAAAGTGCACCAGCCTAACTTGTTAGAGCAAGAAATTTAGATGTTATCCCAGAGACTCCCCTGTTCCTCCCATCAAACAGTAACAACTAACATTTGTGCAGAGCCCTTACTCTGCCAGGCATCATTCTGAGAATTTTCGATGAATTAACTCATTGCATTCTCATAACAACCCTAGGAGGAGAGTACTGTTTTCCTTCCTGCTTCACAGGTGAGGAAACTGAGGCACAAAGTTAAGTCACTTGCCCAAGACCCGAAGCTGGTCCATGACAGAGCTGGGGTCTGAATCCAAGCAAGGTAATCCCAAAGCCTGCATCCTTAACCAGTCCTTTAGAATCAGTGCCCACCCCTGAGTTAGAGTTTGAGATGCAAATACTTTACCATGTAAGCTTGGTCAAATAATTTACCCTTTTGACTATTTTCTCCCCTGTAAAATGGGGTCACAAGTTTTTATCAAGATTTTTGCAAGTAGACAACATAAGTACCTTTCTAGATACATAACCACAGATCCATAAATGCTGGCATCTTTTCCCTTTCCTTGGTGTCTCTCCTTCACCAGAGAAAACTCCTATCACACAGGATTTCTGAACTCAAAGTGTGGGCATGGGGTGCCCGGGCGGCTCAGTTGGTTAAGCGTCTGCCTTCAGCTCAGGTCATGATCCCAGGATCCTGGGATCAAGCCCTACGTCGGGCTCTCCGCTCAGTGGGGAGCCTGCTTCTCCTTCTCCCTCTGCAGTTCTCCCTGCTTGTGCTCTCTCACTTTCTCTGACAAATAAATATATAAAATCTTAAAAAAAAAAAAAAGAGTGGGTAAGTCATGGCGGTAGCTTACCTCACATTTAATGCATGGTATTTTAGACAGTGGCCTCTACTGGAGAAGTTTTGCATTGCAACCAAGCTCTACAACCATTGTATTCATGTAGCTTTAGGACAGGAGTCTGCAATCGGGCACGGGCTCTTCCAAGCATGGGAGAAGACGCTATAGGCTAGGAGTTTGTTTAGAGGGTAAAGTGAGGAAGGGAGTGACAGATTCCAAAAACAGTGAAAAGTTCTGTCCAAGTATTCCTACAACTTTTGGTATCCAGCATACCATGAGCCCAGCTCTACTCCAAGCTTTCAATTCTAATATTTACAATTTTGTAGGTGGCTTATAGGAATCTAATACATCATTCATTTAAAAAAAAGTCGAAAGAAGTCATTCGGCAATCAGCTTTGTGGCATTCGGCCTAATGCACAAAGTTATGACCCTGTATCTCCTTAGGAGTATAACTTTCATGTTCCTGGAGAACTATACTCTTCGGAAATGCACCAAGGGAAATAAGCCTTCCATGGCAAAATATGCTGAGGAAAGTCTTTATATTCTATTCTCCCTCTTGGAGATCTCTAATGGATCTAAGTATATTAAAAGGCTGAGAATTCCTATAGTAACCTGTTAATCTTGGTGAACTCTGAGTTTTTACAAACTTGCTTGACCACAAAAACTTAATAGCTCATAGGTTAAAAACATAGGGTCTGGATCCAATAAAATGAGAATAATAATCTCTATCTCATGGGGCTGGTGTGAAGAGCACACATGAGGAAGTTTGTGAGTGGTTAGACGTGACCCGTGACATAAGCCACCAGTACTGAATTCTGGCCGTTTGTTCTTTCAACACACTTGGGAAAAGCTGCTGAAGAGAATCTAGAAGGGTATTAATGAATTTGGTTTTCGTGTTAATTTTGAAAGGGGTGAGTTGACGGTAGTCCATATTTTATGGTTTAGCAGACGCTATAATCAACCTTGTAGAAATATTTAGAAATTTCAGCTTAAGGCTTATGCTCACTACTAAGGCCCCTTTTGGGTTCGTTTTTTTGTTTTGTGTTGTTTTGTTTTTAATTATTCTTGAAAGCAAAGACCTGTGGGTGTTGCCAGGTTAAAACTAGAGGCTCATGGAGACCAGTTCCTTAGGAGACATCGGACCTTTGGGAATTCTTACCCCTGAGTGGGCGGGTGGTGATCTGGAGAACCCTGGAAACAGGCTGACTGCAAACAGTCAGCCCGGGGGGGACGGGGGGAAGGGCAGTGGATGCTGGTGGTCTCACTCCTCTCCACAGCAGGGCCCTTTCACCCCCCCCACACACAAAGGCCAGAGGCCCTAGATATTGACACATGCCTTTAAGCCCTTGGACACTTCAAAGAAAGAAGATTAGGAGCGAATCTCAGAACCCGTTCCCCAGAGAGAACCGTTTGTCCAAAAGTTGATATTATTGATGCTGGTAGAAGCTGAGAAGAGCGTGTAATTTATTTAATAAAAGTCGGGCTGTGTTTGCCGGGGCTCCTGAGTTTTCTTGCTTCCTTGCGAACATTCTCAGGGGCTAGGAGGGCCCCCTGTGATCAACACAAATGTTTGATCAGCTATGCGTCTTCTCCAGGGCAGCTCAGATGATCCGAGAAGCTTTGGCTTCCCTGGTTGTCTCCAGAGTTTTCTCCTTAAATTCTTTGTTTCTTCAGAATTCATTATAAACGATATAATTACATCTCTTTTTCTTCTCTGATTGAGCACATTTCTTACAAATGGTGATTTACCATTTGGATGCGGGAGGAGGCTGAGCGGATGCCATGCGCACGGGCAGCCTTGCCTCTCCGGCCCACAGCTTCACTTCCTCCTGATGCCAAGCAGGCCACTTGCCATCACCCCTGTCCGGCTCATGCCTGGCGTGGGGCAGGGACAGAGCCCCACAAAGCCACAAGGAGAGGGCGCCGGGGTCAGCCCAAAGTTGAGCTTCACAGAACAATGGAATCCTTGTAGAGAATTTGAGATGTTATCATGAAAAATTAATGGGGGTATATTGTTCCTAAGTCTGGGCCTTTTTATCTGTATATGATTGCTATAATTCCTTGCTTAGAAGCAAACATTTGATTAGACCTTTGCTTCCCAGCTATAGTGAAAATAGAAACGACGATTGGATAGGCAGCAAATTACCAACTGCAAGAGGAAAAATTGAAAATCAGAGACAGACATGAGAGAATTCATTCATTCATTCATTCATTTTACTAATCTTTACTGTGCTTCTTCCCGTGCCAGGAACTACTTTGCATGGTATAATTACAGCAGTGAAAGTAATAGTTTATATTTGTTGAGCACATATTGTACGGTAACAATTACTCCATTTAGTCCCATATGCTAGAAACTAGTCCTATTTATTTAATTTAGTTATAAATAAATACAGAGGAGGAAACTAAGGGTTGGTGAAACCAAATGATCGGCCAAGGTCAACAAAGCTCATAAGGAGCAGACTTTGGATTTCAACCCCGGCAGTCTGATACCAAGACTCCCGCATTTGGTTCCATCAGTACACTGCCACTTAGGGCAAGCCCTCATGGAGTTTCCATTGTAGCAGGGAGACAGTCCATTGAGAATAAAGCCAAATGTCAACATATACATTAGCGACATAATTTCGATGGGCAGCAAGAACACCCGAGAATGTGAGAAGCAGGGACAAGGGGAAGTTGTTGGGAAGATCCTCCTTCCCCACCTCGGCACTTGTCACAGCACGACAGTCTCATTGGGCCTATTTGTCTCATCTGAAGGCAGGAGGATGGATGAGTGGGTCCTTCTGTGGCTCCTTTCTTCCTGTGATCATACAGGTGGTGCTTGTCACTACTTACAACAGTGTTCTTCCTCTGTGATCTAATGCATGGAATTTCCCAGCACAGATGGTGCTAGACCCCTAGACATGAGCTGAATTCGATGACACCTAAGCAAAACTTCACCTTGGTTCTTAAGTCAATAATCCTACAGAGGACACCCAGCTACGGCCGTAAACACCTCAAAGATCAGAAATAATAGCATCTAGTGGGTCAGGCCAGGGTTGCTGCTAAACTCCCTACAATGTATGGGGAAGCCCCCTACAACAAAAATGATCCAGTCCAAAATGTCAGTAGTGCCCAGTTTCAGAAATCTTTCACTGGAGTGACATACACGTACATTGAAGAGAGAGTGTGAGCACAAGAGAATACCAATCTCGTTGTCTGAAGACTTTCTGCACCTAAAATTGTTCCAAAGTTTTAGGAAGATGGGAGCTTTCAAACAACATTGTTATGCATTGAATTGTGTTCATATGTTGAAGCCCTGACTCCTAATGGGATGATATTTGGAAATGGGGGTTTTGAAAGGTAATTGGGTTGAGGCAAGGTCATAATGGTGGGGCCCTCATGATGGGATCAGTGACCAGTAAGATTACACCAGAGAGCTTGCTTCCTTTCTCTCTCTCGGCCATGTGAGGATACAGTGAGAAGGTGGTCACCTCCAAGCCAGGAAGCAAGCCCTCAATGGGGAACAGAGTTGGCTGACACCTTGATCTTATACTTCCTAGCTTCTAGAGCCACGAGAAATAAATTCCTGCTGTGTAAGTCCCCAAGTGTATGCTATCTTATTATGGCAGCCCAAGCTGACTAATACATTCTACTAAAACTTTCCATCAAAAATTCGAAAGTTTCCATCAAAAAATTCAAAATTCCACCAAAATTCAATGGTCAAATTAAAAAAAAAAAAAGCTCAACCTTCAGAATCAAGAAGGGTCCCACTTTCAAAATGGCCTTCCACTTCCGTTAGAGCAAGACAAGACTTGCTTAGGGACATGTGGTAAAAGAGACAATCCCTACTTGCGTAAAATTGATAATACAAAACACATCTCCATTAGGGTCTTCTTTAATTGAAACGATGCTTTCTTTCATCCCTGCCAGGAAGAAGAAAAGTCATGTTTCCAGCTTGGACTGCTGTTTCATCTGTTGGACCTGCTCATGAGCTAAGCCAAGTTTCATTAAAAATTATTGGTCTTATAACTTTTTTTTTCCTGTTTTTTGCTTTATAGAGCCCCATATGGAACTAATCTCATGATAGGATTGTAACCGCACAAAGCCATTGGGCATTTTGACCCTCTCTTGGATTCTAAGGAGATTTTAAGTACAGATCTAATCTTTCCTCACCCCGGAGAATTAAGGGAATATTTCAGCTAAATAAATGAATAAATGTATCCCAACTTCCAAAGTTAGACTAATGAAATGGTGAAGCAGATCGAGTCAACACACAGAAATTTTTCTCTTGTCTTTACGGAGCACATTTCCTTGACTGGCCTGATGCTCTGCCTCCAAGAGATCTTCTCCACCTTCTCCTTGGGTGCCAGCCATCTCCCGCGGTTGCCTGATCAAGAAATTCTCTAAGAGGACTGGAGCATCTGCAAATGTGTAAAATATGATCATAGCCCTTGCACAAGTATTTTAACAACCGAACCGTATGCTAGGTTGTATTTCATTGGCTTGGAAGAAGCACTGCATTATCTGGGAAAACAGCACAGATGTTGCCTAATAAATGTTTTGGTTTATGCCTTGTATTAATCTCATGAAACATTTATGCAAATCTCGCATTAACAAAAGGTAAAAGAACCATTCTATGTTATGAAGCATACAACAGGATGACCTTTTTTTGTTTTTGTTTTGTGGATTTTTTTGTTTTGTTTTGTTTTTTTCGCCTCGGTATTTTATGGGTGTGTTTGTAACTCTTGGGGTTTCTATTTAGAAGCACACAAGGGCCTTACAGATTTTCATCTCTTCTGTTTTCAGTTCTGTTATCATTCCTTCCAGCTGATTTCACATTTTATGATGCTAATGGTGGGGGTATAGTTTTAAGTTTCTCTCCTGTCAGCTGGTCAGTAGGTCGGAGGGATATATTTAATAGAATCTGACAGCTGATGGAACTGGCCTCATTGAAAGAGGATTTGATATGTGGAGTGAATGTGAGGACCCTGAATTCGCCATAATAATGGCCATTATGATTCAACCCCTCACAGCAATATAACTCTTTCTCTTGTACACACCAGTACGCGTGTATAAAAGACATGACTTCTGGATGACTTCTTCTGTATACTGATCTGAGGGCCGTTAGATAGCATGTCAAAACAGATTAGCTATCTTATCCTGCCACAAAATTAAGGGAAAGAACTTTGTACAACTCTGCTCAACAAATTACATGTGCCTGTAAACAAAGAAGGTATAGAAGGGGCGAAGATTGTCTCTTGGGAGTGGGGGGGAGGCTGTGGGAGCCAAGGCACTGAGAAAACCTGCAGACTCACCCAGTTAGGGTGCTCTGGTGGGGACTGCCAAGGGGCACTGCCTGAGATGGAGCAACAGGTAGGAATCCACTGCCTGGAGGCTGGCCCCAGGCTTGGCCTCATAGGCATGTGCCTGGGACATTAAGGTGGATTCTGGCCCTCCTCAGCCAAACTGAACCAGAATCTCTGTAGAAATCAATTTATACGTGTGCATCTTGACAACCTGAGACAGGTTCTTTCCTAGGCCTCTTGTCTACTAGTAGCTAACTTTATACATAACGTTTATTGAATGTTTGCTGGGCATTAAATTTTATATGAACTTATTTAGTCTTTCCAAGAAACGTAACATGTAGATACTATTATTAATTATTATTATTATCCCAGTTTTACATATGCAGAAGCTGAGGCACAGCCTGGTTAGGTAACCGGGTCCAAGTCACAGCTAGGAATTGGTGGAGCGGTGGTTGAACTTCAGGCTGTCGGAACCCATCGCCATAATGGTGACACTCTTCTGCTTCTATTTTGTTCTATGCCAGTGAGAAGTGTGTGTGTGTTTGTGCATGCACGCACATGAATAGAAATTTTGGGGTAATAATGTCCCATTAGAAACCATGTGGTCCGTCCCCCCAGCTGCAGCCAAGCTCCCGTTCAATCAAGGAAGCAACTGACTATTTCTCCCTCTGTAACTGGGGCGCCTGCCATCCCACAGGGCTGTGACAGAGACAGAGGAGAACCTGGGAAGACCCCCAACAGCCCCAGACCCAGAGTGGGTGCTCCAAAACCCTTCTCCTCATCATTTCCAACCTCAAAACCCCACCCCACCTATCTCCATTTGTCAGCTGTCCTCCCTCCTCCCCCCCACCCCGGCTTCAGCACCGCTTCATGAGGGAATTATTTAAGGGAACGAGACCAGGAACCGTTGATTCTATATTCTTGAGTATCCTTGTATTTGTCCACTGTCATCCGCCAGCAAAAAAGGGAAATGGCCACAGAGAAGTGTGCGCATGCATCAGAAGTACCTGAGGAGAGAATGCCAGATGTTAGGAGAGCAACTCAGAGCAGCCTGGGTTTCAATTACATGGTGCTGGTACTTTTTAGGTCAGAAGCATAAAACCTACTATTGATCTTGAGCAATGCATCCAATCTTGAATGTCTGTTCAAGCCCCAGGCACTTCAATGCCACATAATCAATATCTTTTCATTCTTTCTCTCCCCACACCCCGCCTTTTTTTTTTCTTTTTCGTAATAAATGTATGAGTTTGTTTATCCATCCTGCAGTCTTGCCTTTTATTCCTCAAGTAGGACACACAGCAGGCTAGGGGCCCACTGCTCAGACTTCCACTTGCAAGACTGTAGGATCCGAGGGCTCAGGTACAGTAGAAATAAATAGTCATTCCGCAGCGCCTGAGTGACTCAGTCGTTTAACGTCTGCCTTCAGCTCAGGTCATGATCCTGGGTCCTGGGATCGAGCCCCGCATTGGGCTCCCTGCTCGGCAGGAAGCCTGCTTCTCCCTCTCCCACTCTTGTCTCTCGCTGTGTCTCTCTCTGTCAAATAAATAAATAAAATCTTTAAAGAAAAGAAGTAGAGAGAAAGAAATAGCCATTCCTAGAGCAGAGAGCTTTCCAGGATCTAGGAACACAACAAGGGGCCTTGGAAGTGACCACATGACATGGCCTGGGGAGTGATGTGCAGACAGACAGAGACAGAGAAATCAAGATGGAAAATATGAGGCCACGTTTACCCTGCTGTAGACCCTAAGATCAGATAATATGTGGAATCTTGAAATTTAGAGTGGGGAGAGGGCCTTGGAAGTTACTTGGAAAGGTGTTATCTTCTGACTTGCAGATGAAAACACCGTGGTAACAACCCAGGGTTCCATATGTACTGGGTTGTTGAAGCAGCCCAGAGAAGGTGAGCTGGATCAGTCAGAAAATGGGATAAGCCTGGTATTGATTAGGGAAAGAGAAAAGGCTTAAGGTCAACCAGATGACCACAGTGGTCTATTGGAATCCTAAGGACATTCTCTGTGCCTAAAGGCCCAATGCTGAGAAGGTGGGGGTGGGATTCAGGAGTGGCTTCTTCTATAGTCTGCAAGATAGAGTTTGCCCCAGAGGATAAGGAGAATGGAACAGTGAGCCTGGTGAAGGGTGAGGAATGGGGGACAGAGGTAAGAAGACAAAGAGACACATTATGCAAAGGCACGGAAGCAAGAAGAAGCAAGGTGTGCCGAGGGAATTGCAGATGGTGGGTTGCATGAAGGGGCAACAAGAGAGACAGCATCACACAGGCCCATGGGTGCTCTGCACGAAGTTACGAACTCCCTGCTTTGACAGGTTCTGAATCAGGACCAGCATTGTAGTGTAGCAAGTTTAAGCTGGCTAAAGGGTAGAGGATGAATTGGAGGGGCAAAGCTGGGGTCAGGGAACCAAAGACTGGGCTATTCCAGCTGGGCAAGGCCAGCAATGACAATGGCCAGAGCAGAAAGGGACAAAGCAGGGTCCGGGTTTCAGATATTTGTAAGGGAGGCTCCCTAGAGTTTGGTGAGAGTCTGTGGCAGGTGAAATGGTGGGAGGATCACAGTGGGAGGCAGTGACACTTAATCCTCACACTATGTGTAACTAATTAGGACTTACTGTGTCACTTTTGACAAGTCACTTAACCTCTCTGAGCCTTGGTTTCCTCATCTATGATATGAAGATAATATTATCTACCCCGTGGGGCTTTGATGACAATGAAATGAAGGAATGCGTGAAAATACATTACACAGTGCCCTGCACATGGTAAATCTTCAATAAAGAGTAGCTGAATTTGATTATATTACCATGGGAGATGTCCAATGCAATATGCTTTGCTTTAAGGTAGCATTGTTCCTAACATAGTCTTGAAACAGATTGCTTGGGTCATAAGCTCTTTCCAAGTAACTCTATAGGCTCGAGTTACTTCCCTAGTGCAGGAGACAATGTCTTAAGCGCACATCTAACTTTCTCCTTCTTCCCAGGTTCCCAAGGAAATAACCAACCATGTATAACAATAGAAAAACAGTTATATAAGCACTAGGTATTTGAGAAGAGTGATGATTATAGGCCAGAAGATGTGCAGAATTCTGTTAGACGCACAGCCAGTGGACCAGATTGAAGGACAGGCCAATTGGACCTATGATTTCCAGAACAGGAAGGAATAGTCTACTTGATAAGAAATTCAAAAAGGTCTTTGCAAATCCTCACCCATAGCCCTATGGTGGCAGGGTGGGGGGAGAACTGGAGACGAGAGTGGACTAGCACATCCGGAGCTGGTCGGTGCTGTCAGGAAGTGCCCACAGTGCCAAGGGTACAGGAAGAGTGATGCCCACAGCAGAGGATTCTTGGATTTAACCCCAGAGCAGACCTCCATGCCAGACCTGGATCAGGGCATTGTCCCCAACCAACGCCTGGCTGCTGAGCTTCATTAGACATTCATTCTTCATCTTGTCGGCATCTAGCTCCTCTTATCCTAGTCCTGACTCTGATTTTAAACTTGGAATCAATCCTTCTTTCTGAGTCCACCTGGTCTGAGTGGATTTCCAAGATGGAGTTCATGACCTCAGTCTGGTCAATACAGCACAGAATGGACCATGATGACTGGTTCAGGAATGGTCACACCACCCAGGGTAGTCCAGTCGGAATGGCTCTTGGAAGTTTGGTGGGAGTCCCCGATGAGATACCACTTCACACCACCAGGACAGCTGTGACCAAAAAGATAGACACTAACCACAACTGGCAAGGATGTGGAGAAATTGGAACGCTCCCACACTGCTGGTCGGGTTATAAAATGGTGCAGCTGCTTAGGAAAACAGTCTGGCCATTCCTCCAGAACTTAAATATAGAGTCACCATACAACCCAGCAATTTCACTCCTAAACATATACCTAAGAGAAATGAAACCAAACGTCCGCACAATGTCCACAAATGTTTAGAGTGGCATTGTAATAGCCAAAAGATGGAAACGAACCAATGTCCACCAAACGATGAATGGATAAGCAAAATGTGGTATATCCATACAATGAAATGTTATTCGGTCATAAAAGGAATGCAGTTCTGGCACATGCTACCAACCACATGGATGAAAGCATGCACTAAATGACAGAAGCCACTTAGAGTGGATTACACACGATACAATTTCATTTATAGGGAATGTCCAGCATGGGCAAATCTCTCTTGATAGAAAGTAGATAAGTAGTTGCCTAGGTCTGGGGGGCTGGGGGGAATGAGGAGTGATGGCTGATGGATATGGGGTTTCTTTTTGAGATGATGAAAGTGTTCTAAAATTGGCTGCTGATGGTTGCAAAATTCTGTAAATACACTGCTACCGTTGAAATGTATATTTCCAGTAGGCAGATTGGATGGTATGTGAATTATATCTCAATAAAGATGTTACCAAAAAAAAAGTTTAGTGGGAACCAAGATGAAGACCAAATGTGTAGCAGGAATTGACCTGCAAAAATATACATTTTCACTCTCCAAGGGGCCAGTGCTGTGGTAGCCACTTGACTACTTAGAAGTTCCAAGGCCTACTATGGGAACTGGAGAATGAAGGTGACTTAGCTGAAGGCAAATGCAAGGCATAGAAAGACAACTGGATTCTCAAGAACATGGTTTATGCTCTGAATCCAGCTTTGCTTGAAACCAGAATGGCCCTTTGATTTTTGTTCCTCACTTAACCCAGTCTGAGTTGGATTTTGTGTCACTCGCAATAGAAAGACCCGGATGCAAATACCAAACACACACACAAAAAGGGACTCTTGAGCAAAGAGCTGGAGCTTCCGGCCCCAGCTCCCTCCAGCTCGGACTCCCTTACCTTATCCAGACCTAGCTCCCTCTCCCTTCAGCTTCTGGACCTTTGAATCAGCAAAATAAAACTCCATTGTGTTTAATCCACCCCATTCTCCTATCATCCCGGCCTGAAGGACTCAGACGGGGACCCACACAATCTCCAACAGAACTCCTCGTGACACAGGGAAGCAAACAAAGAAAAAAATCACAGGACGTATGAGAAGACAACTGTTCAACAAAAAGGGGACTATAGGTGCCTTCCAAGAGAGTTATTGCAAGAAGTGGGAAAAAATTTCTACGATTGTTAATTCAGTTTGTCAGAAGGAATCAAGAACAAACTGTGGTTTTCATTTCTAGGTAGCACTTCAGGTTTTTCTGTTTAATTCCCTTCCCTCTCAAAGCCTCATTATGACCAAATTTTAAAAGAAAGGAAGGAGGGAAGGAAGGAGGGACAAATGAAGGAAGGAGGGAGGGAAGGGGAGGAAGGAAGAAAGGGAGGGAGGGAGGAAGGGAGGAAGGAGGGAAGATCAATGTTTGAGAGTAGGCCATGATGGAAGTAGAATCTTGGATGATTTTTTTTTTAAGATATGACAGAGGGACGCCTGGGTGGCTCAGTCAGTTAAGCCTCTGCCTTCGGCTCAGGTCATGATCCCAGGGTCCTGGAATCGAGCCCCGCATCGGGCTCTCTGCTCAGCAGGGAGCCTGCTTCTCCCTCTTCCTCTCCTTCTGCCCTTGCTTGTGTGCTCTCTCTCTCTCACTCACTCTCTCTCTCAAATAAATAAAACCTTTTAAAAAAATTACTTAAAAAAGAAAAGATTGATGGAGAAAGGGGGTGGTTGAGGTAAAGAATTAGGAAGCCTGCAGTCCAGTGGGTGGGGAGGGTCCAATCAGAAGAGGAAAGGATTCCCCAAGAGTCTCAAAACCCCCTCACACTGGAGTCATGGAGTTTAAGGTGGCCCACAGAGCAGTCGGTATGGGACACATTCAAGGACTTCGGAAAATAGGAAATGGCCGACAGTACCGTTGGCACCTGGCCTTCACACGGCATGAATGGCGTGCGAAGCAAGGAACAGGTGTTGGTGAGGGGACTCACCATGAAAACAGTTGTGCCAATGAGGGAAGGGATTGGGTGCCCTAATTTAGGGCTGTTTCGTAGTCACAGCCGAATAGTACTAAGGGCAGCAGCAAACATCCCTGTCTAATGAGAGCATGTGGAGCTGTTACATGAAAGACACAGGTGAGTGTAACCAGGGAGAGGGTGTAGTGGTGGAGAGAGCACATCTCACCCCACAAGGGGCTTCCCCGGCTGCAGTCCCATATCCGCACCAGTGAACTGGCGAGGCGACCTCTGGGCTGCTCGTTGACCTTTCCCAGAGTTCACTTCCTGCTCCTCTCAGTCAGCTGAACTCCCAAACTAAGAAATAAAACTGTAGGATGGACAAAGACGTTCTTTTCTCCTTCTGTGAGTAACGTATTGAAATAAGGATTCTAACGGAATCTCAATTTCCAGTTGTAGGTAAACAGTTTTTGCTCCGCAAGTATATATGATAAGATTTAACAAAGTTTCTGTGACTTAAAAACGGGGCTTATTCTGAGAAATCGAAGCAAATGCGATCAAATATTCCCCCGTGATAAAACTATACCAAGAAATTTATAAAAAAATCTCTAATTTGAGTATTTCCCCATAAGCTTAGNACTTATTCTGAGAAATCGAAGCAAATGCGATCAAATATTCCCCCGTGATGTAAAACTATACCAAGAAATTTATAAAAAAATCTCTAATTTGAGTATTTCCCCATAAGCTTAGATTTTGCTTCTTTTCATGGAAAAATCTGAAATTCAGAAAGATAGCTCCCCGGTGAAAAAGAATCCTGGAAATTTGTAAATGCCATTAAGGCAATGAAGAGCAGATTTAATAGAGCAGAAAACTGAATCGGTGAGTTAATGAGCTCAAGGAACTCTCCCAGAAATCAATGAAAAAGAGAAAACAAAGGGAGATAGTGGGCGCCTGGGTGGCTCAGTGGGTTAAAGCCGCTGCCTTCGGCTCAGGTCATGATCCCAGGGTCCTGGGATCGAGGCCCACATCGGGCTCTCTGCTCAGCAGGGAGCCTGCTTCCTCCTCTCTCCTCTCTCTCTGCCTGCCTCTCTGCCTACTTGTAATCTCTCTCTCTGTGTCAAATGAATAAATAAAATCTTTAAAAAAAAAAACAAAAACAAAGGGAGATAGTGAGAAAAGAGGAAAAGAAAGGGGTGGGGGGAGAAACTAGATGCTGGGGATCAAATATCCATGTAGCAGAGACTTGAAATGGTGACAGCAAAGGAGGGAGAAAAAAACTCAGTAAAGATTTGATGGAAAAGTCCTCTGAGCTGAAGACTTGCCCCTTGAGGATCTAAAGGCAAAGTACATCCTGCGGGCCGTTCAACCAGTTTTATAAATAAAGTTTTATTTGAACACAACTGTACTTGTTCATTAGCATATCCTCCATGGCTGCATTTGGGTTACAAGAGCAGAATGGCATAGTTGAAGCCAACCCATGACCTGCAGAGCCACATGGGCCTCTAAGAAAAGGTTTGCTGACCCTGTAAGAGTTGTTTGAGACACATGTGGGTAAAATATTTGAATTTCAAGGACACATTTTTTTTAATCTTATAAAGATTTTGTCCTCTGGGGAAGAAAATCCCAAATCCCCCCTGCCCAAAAAAAAGGGAGGAACAAATTGCATTAGGCCAAGCTTCTTAGCAAATTCTAGGATAAAATGTTTCAAAATGAAGAAAGGCTTCTGGAGGAATGAGACTGGGAGCTAAGAATTGTATATGCAGCCAAGCTGTCATTCTTATATTTGGAAATTTTACATGGAAGGACTCAGAACATATGCCATGGCTATTACTTTCTTGAAAAAAAAAATGATCAAAGAAATATCCCAGGTGGCTGAAAAATGAAGCAAAATAAATAATTCGGATAGAAGGAAAAGCAGTATAAAAGAAAGATTGCCGAGCAGAGAACCGAAAAACTTAAAGTTAATTTTTTAATAATTGCAGTTAACATGATTAGAAAACAATAGAAGTGTCAAAAAATAATTCTGGAAAGAGATGACATACACTGTAAAAATATATTAATTATAATATTCTTATTCTAAAAGCCAGATGGGGCTGGAAAAGGAATTGATGGTAATACTGGTAATTATAGCTTCCATTTTTAGAAGTTACTGTGTATGAAGCACAAAAAAATAATGCTGATATAAATATTGTTTTTCATAAATCTTTGGACACATCTCTAATACTAATTCTTTAACACAAATTCTTAGAAGGTAAAATGTTGGGTTTGAGTATTTTTAAATCTTTCAACACAATGGAAGTTTGAATCTCACCAGAAATACAGAAGTATTCCTTTCTCTCCGCTCTTGCCGACACTGGTGATTATCATTCTGCAAGCAATAATAGTGAAAATAATGTATCAGAAGTACAGAAGTTTGAAAAATTTTGTACAAATTAGAGCAAATTGAAGGTTATTTGCTCTGATTCTATAATTTTCACTGATGCAATTCTCAAATGGGAGAGACCTCCACTCTTTATTTAGATGCTTTTCATTTTTTCCTGAAAGCAATAAGTGGCGTTTTTTTGGTTTTTTGTTGTTATTTTTTTTTTCATGCCATTTAAATGATACATTGAGGGGGGATGGAAAATTCCTTATTTGGAGAAAACATTTATGACCAACAACTGGGGCCTGGTTAGGTTATGTATCGCATGTTCCTGAGACAGAATTCTCTACATCCATTAAAAGTCATATTCATAAAGGATACTGGAGGAATAAGAAGCTTCTCACAATATAATACCAAGTGAAAAAGGGGTTTATAGGATGTGATCTCAATTCGGAGATTAAAAAATATATATTCTGGGGGCGCCTGGCTGGCTCAGTGGGAAGAGCATGCAGCTCTTTATCTTGGAGTCATGAGTTCAAGCCCCAGGTTGGGTGTAGAGATTACTTAAATAAACTTAAGAAAAAATACATATATTATATACAAACAGTAAGAAGTGTATATATCAGATATTGACAAGGGTTCTCTCTAAGAGATGGGAATCCAGAAGATGAACTTTCTTCCTTATGCTTTTCTCTGTTTTCTAAGAAAACTTAGAAGTATTTTGATACACAGGGAAGAAAACTACCTTTTAAGGTAAGCTGGATGCTTGAGGCAATTTTTACGTTTCCTTAGTAACTAGGACAGTATCTGGTTCACGGCGCATATTTTGTCAATGTTTGTTGAATGAGTGAGTAAAAGATGGTGTGTTTTACACAAGAAAGAACAGGTGTTGGCGAGGATGCAGAGACAAAGGAACATTCATGCTTTGTTGGTGGGAATGCAAACCGGTGGAGCCACTCTGGAAAACAGTATGGAGGTTCCTCAAAAAATTAAAAACAGAACTACCCTATGATCCAGCAATCGTACTGCTAGGTATTTACCCAAAGAAAATGAAGGCACTAATTCAAAAAGATATACCCACGCCTATGTTTACTGCAGCATTATTTACAATAGCCAAGATACAGATGCAACCCAAGTGTCCACCGATCAATGAAGGGATAAAGAAGACGTGGAATATACACACAATGGAATGTTACTCAGCCATCCAAAAAGAAGGCGGTTTTGCCATTTACAACAGCATAAATGGGTCTAGAAGGTATAATGCTAACTGAAATGAGTCAGTCAGAGGAAGATGAACACCATAGGATTTCACTCATATGTGGCATTTAGGAAACACTACAAATGAACAAAGAAAAACAGAAAAAAAACCAAAAAACAAAAAAACCCAGATCCTTCGCTGTCGAGAACAAACTGGGGGTTGCCAGAGGGAGCTGGGTGGGGGAAGAATGAGATAGGGGATGGGGATTAAGAGCACACTTATCATGATGAGCACTGAATAACATATAGAATTACTGAATCACTATATTATACACATGAGACTAATATGACACTGTAGGTTAATTATGCTGGAATTTAAAAGTAAATAAATAAATAACTTTTAAGAAGATATGCATTTTACCTAAGCAAAATTGACTTTTGCGGGGGGTGGGAGGGGGTGCTTCTTCTGCTGGACTGGTTTCTGCAGGCCAGGAACCCCGGCCCCTAGCTGCTTGCTTCCTGATTCCAGCTGCTGTGATATCTTAATCCCTACCCCTCTCTCTGTGCAGACACCTGCGGCTCCAAGCTCCGGGGAGGCTGCCCAGACTCCCCCTGGTCTGCCACACTGGGGGCTTCCCCCAGGTCACCTGTTCCATGGCTCGCTGGGGCCCACCCAGCCCACTTAGCCTTGGCTTTGCAGGTTCTTCCTTTTGGGGTAAAAACCACCCCTGGGGGAAACTTTTTGGCCAAGCTCGTGACACCTTGGGAAATTGATCCAGGTAATCAGCAAGGTTGATATCATCCTGTTAAAACCAGTGTTATTCCCAGGGGACTGGCTGCCTTGAAGGGAACTTAAATTTGTAAAATATCACAAACTGAGTCATAGGCTGGATCGGTCCTTACGAGCAAGACTAACATCCACCTCCCCTTACATATCGGTTGATGTAATGGCTGGCTTGAATCTGATTTATTAAGACTTCAATATTTTTAAATGTACCCCAATTCCACGGGAGTCTGAGTGAGGAAGAAGCAGCTGGACATTTTTCTCTGGTTGAAGGAGTCTTAGCAGGTTGGTATAACACATTTGCCCTATCAAAAATAACCTAGATTACATAACTGTAACCTCTCCCCAGAACAAATGTGCATTTGAGAGGCAGTGAAACATACATAATTACAGATGTAAAACACTAAAAATAGGCTCTGTGCCCCACACAGGCAGCCGAGAGCGTGGCACTCGGGCGCAATGCTGCCACGTACAGCAATATTAATAGGAGTTGTGGCCAGATGAGGCGATGCAGTTATCGCAGGCGGGAAAAGAGAGAGATTTTAAATGGTCGCGTGCAAAGAAGGTTGCTGCTCGCTTGAGCCTGGCGAAGCTGGTCCACCTGACCATGGTCTTCTCCCCGGGGAAGGGGGAAAGAAGAAGTCGTCAACCAGTAACGATTATCCCATTGTGTTCCTTTATTTTATTCTCAGAGCCAGTGTGGATGATGATATTAGCAGCTCGGGTTCAAAAGCACAGGGTGTATTTTCCAAAGGGCTCTCGCCTCTGCTGTTATTCAATTCAACCGGTCTGGGCAGCCTTTGCTACGTAATGACCCCTCCACCCACCCACCCCCCCAGAAAAACTTGATGACTTAAAGCCATAATGACTTACTGTTTCTCACAAATCTTGAAGTTGGCCGGGGAGTTCTCTTTACTTGTTTCAGCTGGAAGGTCAGTGGGGCTGGAGAGCCCCAGGATGGGCTCACTCACAGGACGAGGAGCTGTGCAGGGGCACTTGGCTGGGCACTCTGGTGGCCTTTGTGGGGCCTCTTGTCCTGCAGGAGGCTAGACCAGCTTCCTGACCTGGTGGTCTCAGGACAGAGTCCCTCGAGGGCCAAGGCAGAAGCTGCAATGCTCCTTAAGGCCTAGCTTCTAAAGACTGTGATGTCACTTCTGCTCCATTCTACTGGTCAAGGCCAGTGGCAAGGCTAGTCCACGTTCAGAGATGGGAAGATAGATTCTGCCTCTGTAGAAAGAGCAGCAAAATGTTATGGCCACACCTACCTTGAGGAGTAAGAAAAATCTCAAATAAACAACCTAAAATTATACCCAAAGGAGCTAGAAAAAGAAAAACAGACAAAATCCAAAGCCAGGAGAAGGAAGGAAATGATAAAAGATTAGAACAGAAACAAATGACAGAAACTAAAATAATAATAATAATAATAATAATAATAATAATAATAATAGAACAGATCAATGAAACCAGAAGCCAGTTCCTTGAAAAAAATCAACGGAATTGATCAACCTCTAACTAGACTCATCAAGAAAAAAAGAGAGAAAGGACTCAAATAAACCACCAATGAGAGAGGAGGAATAACAACGTACCCCACAGAAATACAAACAACAGGAAGACAATATTATGAAAAATTATATGCCAACAAATTAGATAACTTTGAAGAATGGATAAATTCCTAGAAACACACAAACTACCAAAACCAAGTGAGGAAGAAAGAGTAAATTTGAACACCCTGATAACCAGCGAGGAAATTGAATCAGTAATCAAAAATCTCCCAACAAGCAAAAGTCCAGGACCAGATGGTTTCACAGTGGAATTCCACCAAACATTTAAAGAAAAGGTTATTACCTATTTTTCTTAAACTACTCCCCCTGCAAACAAAGCAAAAACAAAAAACAGGAAAGGAAGGAAAACTTGCAACTCATTCTATGAGGCCAGCATTACCCTGATACAAAGCCAGATAAAGACACCACCAATAAAAAGAACTATAGACCAATATCTCTGGTGAACAAAGATGCAAAAATCCTAAACAAAATGCTAGCGAATGGAACCCAACAGTACATTAAAACAACCATTCACATCTCAACATAATAAAGGCCTTATTTGAAAAACCACTTCCAACACCATACTCAATGGGGGAAAACTATGAGCTTCCTCCTAATGTTAGGAAAAAGACAAGGCTGTGCACTCTCACCACTTGTATTTAACATAGTACTACTGGAAGTCCTACCCCCAGTGATCAGACAACAAAAAGAAATAAAAGGCATCCAAAACGGTAAGGAAGAAGTAAAGCTTTCATTATTTGCAAATGACATGATACTATATATAGAAAACCTCAAAGATTCCAGCAAAAATCTACTAGAACTGATAAATGAATTCAGTAAAGTCCCAGGATACAAAATCAACATACAGAAACCTGTGACATTTTTATGTACCAATAACAAGACATCAGGAAGAGAAATGAAGAATACAATCCCATTTACAATTGCACCAAAAATAATAATGTACCTAGGAATAAACTTAACTAAAGAGGTGAAAGACCTATACCCTGAAATCTATGAAACACTGGTGAAAGAGAGTGAAAATGACACAAAGAAATGGCACAAAGACATTCCATGCTCATAGACTGGAAGAACAAATATTGTTAAAATGTCTATACCACCCAAAGCAATCTACACATTCAATGTAATCCCCCTCCAAATACCAACAACATCTTTCACAGAACTGGGACAAACAATCCTAAAAAATGTTTATGGAACCACAAATAGCCAAAGCAATCTTAAGAAAGAAAAGCAAAGATGGAAGCATCACAATTCTGGATTTCAAGCTCTATTACAAAGCTGTAATCATCAAGACAGTACGGTATTGGCACAAAAACAGAGATATAGATCAATGGAACAGAATAGAAACCCAGAAATGGATCTACAATTTATGGTCAACTAATCTTCAACAAACGAAGAATTACTATGGGTGAGAAAAAGACAGTCTCTTCAAGAAATGGTGTTCGGAAAACTGGAGAGCCACATGCAAAAGAATGAAACCGGACCACGTTCTTACACCAAACATGAAAATAAACTGGAAATGGATTAAAGGCCTAAATGTGAGACCTGAAACCATAAAAATCTTAGAAGAGAACATAGGCAGTAACTTCTCTGACATCAACCGTAGTAACATTATTCTACATATGTCTCCTCAGGCAAGGGAAATAAAAGGAAAAATGAACTATTGGGACTACATCAAAATGAAAAGCTTCTGCACAGCAACTGAAACAATCAACAAAACTAAAAGGCAACCTATGGAATGAGAGAAGATATTTGCAAATGTCGTATCTGATAAAGAGTTAGTATCCAAAGTATATAAAGAACTGATACAAATCAACACCCAAGAAACAAACAATCCAATTTAAAAATGGGCTCGGACATGAACTGACATTTCTTCAAAGAAGACATCCAGATGGCCAACAGACACATGAAAAAATGCTCAACATCATTCCTCATCAGGGAAATGCAAATCAAAAGTACCAATGATATATCCCCTCACATTTGTCAGAATGGCTAAAACAAAAAATAAAAAAATAAGGAACAGCAAGTGTTGGTGAGGATGTGGAGAGAAAGGAACCCTCTTGCACTGTTGGTGGGAATGCAAACTGGTGCAGCCACTCTGAAAAGTGTGAAGTTTCCCTAAAAAATTAAAAGTAGAACCACCCTATGATCCAAGAATCACATTACTAGGTATCTACCACCAAAATACAAAAACACTAATTCAAAGAGTTCTGTGCACCCTGTGTTTATAGAAGCATTATCAACATTGGCTAAATTATGGAAGCAGCCCAAGTGTCCATCAACTGATGAATGCATAAAGAAGATGTGGTATACACACACACACACACACACACACACACACACACACACACACACAGTGGAATATTACTCAGCCATCAAAAAGAATGAAATCTTGCCATTTGCATTGACATTGTTGGAGCTAGAGAGAATAATGCTAAGTGAAGACACTCAATCAAAGACAGACAAATACCATATGATTTCACTCATGTAGAATTTTAGCAACAACACAAATGGACAGAGAGAGGGAAGGAGGGTGAGAGAGAGAGAGAGAGAGAGAGAGAGAAGCCAAGAATCAGATTCTTATTCTAGAGAACAAACTGATGATTACCAGAGGGGAGGTGGGTGAGGAACGGGGGAAATAGGTGATGGGGATGAAGGAGGGCACTTGTGATGAGCAGGGGTGATGTATGGAAGTGTTGCCTCACTACACTGTACACCAGAAACTAATTTGGGACTCTATGTTAACTATCCTGGAATTAGAATAAAAACTTAATGAAAAAAATGTTGTGGCCATGTTTAATCTGAGACAAAGGGACTGGGTTATTTACTTAGATCATCTCAGATAATTCTCACAAGAATCTTAAAAGGGAAGAATCACTACGCATACTTTGTAGATACAGAAACTGAGAATCAGAGAGGTTAAACGAATTTTCCCAAGCCACACAGCTAGAGTTGACATCAAAACCCATTCCCTTCCCCAACACTGCAAAATTTTCTCTTATTGAACTTGATTTCAGCACTGTCATCACAGAGGTTAGAGAAAAGACTGAGAACCCTAAAGAAAATCTCCAGGGAGCTTCTGTGTTGATCATCATTTCTCACCCTGTCTTCCATCCGATCCTGACCAGCCTGTTGGCTCTGTGCCTCCACCAGGCTATGTTCCAGAGCCGTGTGGGCTCAGGGCAGAGAAAGGCTCTCCAGGCAGGCGAGCCCTCTGCCCAGTGCCATGATGATCCTGTCTGTTGCCACGAGATTCGAGGAAACGGTGCTCTTGCCTTTTGGTGACTAGTTATGGGCACTGAGAGCAGGCAGGCATTGTGGAGAGGCTGAGGAGGACTGAGACGGGGGGCCTTGTATCCCAAATTACCTACCCTCGGACAGACCCTTCCTCCCACACCACCAAACCACGTGCCACTGAATCTTGCTTTGAAACGGAGCATCCAACAAGTCACAAATCGCCAAGATATAGATTCCCCTGATCAACGAATCACACTCTGATTCGCCAATCAGGTGAATCTATATGTAAATAGATTTCCTGTAAATGGTGAGTGGTCTAAGACTCTTGATTGTGAGTTTGAGCCGCATGTTGGGCATAGAGTACACTTAAAAATTTTTGTTTTAATAAATAATAATTTTTTAAAAAGTAATTTCCCCTCCCCTACACCGCCAAGGTTAGGACTTTCTCCACTGCATAATCCTACTGGAAAAAGAAGCAGGTCCTTTTCCCTTCCCATGACCCAACCCTGAACATTCTGCCCCAAGTCTTGGACTCCCTGGAGGGCCCCAGCCTGGCCCACAGTAGGGTGCAGTGGGGGAGGAGGTGGGTAATCTTGTTTGCTCTGAAATCTGGCCAGGTCACTTTTTCTCTCTGCTCCTACATAGATTTACTCACCTATCTAATGGGGACAGTAAATCCAGTCCTGTCACCTCCCAAGAACACTGGGAGGGTAATGGGACCGTGGATGTAAAACGGTTCATGAATCCGAGACTGTTGCCCAGGTATGAGAACTTAGAACTCTCATGATGAGCTCTGGCCAGAAAAGATGACCCCTTGCCAACCCAGCTTCCTAGTCCTGGTAGCAAACCCGGGAGGAAACCCAGGAGGTGGCTGCCAGTACCACCATGGCCAAACCAAAGGTCTCATCTGGACCCACAAGCCCTTGTCCACACCTGTGTGGGGGGCAGAGATGACACCCTCCCCCCTCCCCCAGGAGCATTCCAGCCTTCCCTAGTCTGGCCCATACCTCAGCTCCCCTGCACCCTCTGCTGGAGGGGCGAGGGGTAACTCAAGAGTCTGCCCCTCGGCATCCACCGGGAATGAAAATGGCGCCAAGGGACACTTCCTGTCACCAAGTCCTCATTTTCGATTTCAATCATTGCATAGAACTTGGCTTTGAAGTGATTAGTAAGTTTGAATCCATATGGCAAGTTACAGATTAACAATTGCAGGCCCCACGGGCAAGAACACAAGAAACTTCATTGTGGTTCATCCATCAAACCTCTAATAAGAATGTCAGGTCTTTGGTGCCTTTGCCTTTCGACTTGGAAAAACAGGCCACTCAGTTGGACTCTGTGTGGCCTACCACCACCCCCGAAAGTGAGTGCGTTCACCTGCGAGGAAAAATATGACCCTGGATTTACAACGGCTCACCGAGCCGAGGAAAGGAAATCTCAAATACGTTCGTCTGGGCAATGACCCGGCCGGGCAGTCCTTGGCTGGAAGAAGCACCTGGGAGACCCAGGTTTTCACCACGCCTCAAGAAAAACATCCAAACGATGCTCTTGCAAGTTATACGCCTGCAGTTCTTCCAAAAACAACACCCTGAAATAGATGAGCCAATGGGTCAGGAAACGATTTCCCTCGGAGGGTAATGTCTTCTGCAACAGGCCGGGCTGGGGAGTGATTTAGGGGCCGGCGGGCAGGTACCAGGGGCCGTCCTCCTGGATTCTCGCCTCGCTCATCTGGGCCTCGCTGCCTCCCGCCAGTCTGAGAGGCTGGCTCTGCCTGCCTGCGGTCGTCTGCAGACTGGAGGCTCTGTGACACAGCTGCTGGGCTGGCTTTCGCTCCCCCCCGTAAGTGCACCTTATGTGTCTCCGAGGCTCACTCAGCTCCTTCCTCTCGGCTCCAGACGCTTTTTCCGACTCACTCAGCATTTCCACTCGCCACCGGGGTTCAGGCCCGGACAGCAGCTGCCTGACCTCTGATGAACTCGCCACCCTACTCACTCTTCGAAAGCCCCTTGCTTCTTTCTTTCTCCCTTGCCTGCCGGGTGAGCTCATCGGACCCGGGAGCCAAAGGGAGTGACAAGGCCCAGCCTCTGCCAGGAAGCATTCAGGAGGGGCAGTGAAGCACTCGGCTTCCTTCCATGGAGATTTACTCCTGCACCAGGCTCTGCGTGAGGGGCCGAGGACGCGACACTGGGTAAGGCAAGGGCCCTTCTAGAGGGGCGAAAGGCCAAACGCCGAACAGAACAGGCTGTTGCATGGAAAAAACAGAGCGGTAAGGAGAGAAGGTAAAGGGGATGCACGTGCAGAATGGGGGGCAAGGAGGGCTCCCCCCTGCCTGGGTGGTGGGGGTCCCCTCTGGACAGGCCCAGAGGTGTGTGGCTCCAGGAGCAGACGGTGCTTTTGGCAAAGGAAAATATCCCCCCTCCCCCAGATGGGTACAGCCCCGCGCAGTGCTGGCGGCCTGGCCGGCAGAGCAAGGCCGATGCACCCCTTCAGCCCAGGGTCGCCCCCACCCTGAGCCGCTGGCACATGTCTGTGGGGAGGCCCTAGAGATACTCCTGGGGGGGGGGGAGGAAACACATTCAAGGAGACACTCGAGGGCCACTGTGATGGGCTGGGTGGTGTCCCCCCTAAATTCATGTGAAAGCCCATCCCCTGGTTCCTCGGGATGTGACCATACTGGGAGGTAGACCCTCTAAAGAGGTGAGAAAGTGAAAATGAGGGCTGAGGGAGGGCCCTAATCGAATCTGACCAGTGTCCTTAGAAGAAGAGGGAGTTCAGACACCCAGAGACACCCCAGAGATGCGCGCCCACAGAGGACACGGCCAGAAGGCGGCCATCTGCAAGTCAAGAGGCAAGGCCCCACGAGAACCTGTCTGCCAACACCTGACCTCGGACTTCCGGCCTCCAGAGCTGTGAGGAAATAAATGTCTATAGTGTAAGCCACCCAGTCTGTGGTATTTTGGAGGGAGCCATCCAACTTCCAGGCAAAGGGGGAGGCCCCAGGGCAGGGAAGTATTTGGGGGGTTGAAAGACCAGAAAGGTTGCCAGGGGGGTTGGATCTGGGCAAAGCAGGTGGACAGGCAGGACCTGACGTGGTGGGGGAGGCAGTGGCCTTGTGAGGGGCCCTGTGGGCCGCAGTGCCTGGGTGCAGCTCAGGAGGAAGTCGTGGGTCTGGGGAGGCTGAGGCGGTCTTCCCGAGCAGGGGCTGGGGCAGGAAGATGGGGCCCCCGGGAGGGAGGCCGCAACTCTGGGTCCTAGATTAGCACTCACTCGGGGACACATGCCTCATTTTACAGCCCAGACACCCTCCGCCCCCGCAACCACCACCCTCCCTTCAACCCCAGCCCCAGACATCTTTTTACACACAGAATTTCTTTCCCTTCTTAAGGATTCATTCCTTGAAAGAGGTCCCAGGTGGGAGATCATAAGGGCACAAGCCTTTCCTCTGGGCCATTTGTTTTCTCCATCTTTCAGAACCAATTTGACCACATCACTCCCTCACTGAAATGTCACTCTTTCTCCACAGCCCCTCAGCAGATGAGATGGCCAAGGAAAGAACTACAAAAGTGGGGCACAAACCAAGACCTCAGACCATCGGTTCAGAATTGTCACCTCATTGTGGGAGTCCTCTGGGCCCGGTTCACACACACTCCTGAACGGGAAGTCTGCCTCCACCACACTTCCAGAAGCAGACGCCAAGAGAGGTCCCAGCTTCCCGCATCTCAGATGGGACGTCTGTTCTCCTACCCCCTTCTGTGCAGCCCTAGGAGAAATGACACACCTTCTGACTGCCTACCTAGAGTCTATACGCTCGCCAACCTCGGAGTGGATGAGGGGAGCAGTTGGTAGAGCAGAAGAGTGGAGAGTTCGGGTCCTACGGGCTCAGTGTGCGTCCAGGCTCTCCCACACACCGCCTCACGTTGGCCGTAGCACTGGACTTTTCTGAGTCTCAGAAAGAGGAGGATCCCTTTTGATAGGGTTGATGGGGGGAACAGAGTGAGGCAGGAGCGTGGCCTTATTCTAGATAAGGAGTTGTTGCTCAAGTAACAGAAATTCTCCTCAGCCAAGGGTCAGGTGGGGTGGGAATGAGTACAAGGATACAGGGACCTGGAGGGATCTGCAAAGAACTACCTTGTTGGGCTTAGAGCAGCCTGAAGGTGGGTTTGTCTACGGGGCAGGGGTTTGGGAAGGGGGGTTCCCGTTCAGGAAGTCTCGTTCCCATCCATGTCTACTTTCTCCCGTCACACATCAGCCTGTGCATGGCCCGAGGTGGCCATTTGCTCTCACAACCTGTTTGCCAGCCTTTCTGCTTCAAGCCCCATGACAAACACCCAATTTCCTCATGGCTCTCAGTGTCTCTTGACTCAAGTTCCTCAGAGAGAGGTTGTGGTGGGCTCAGCGTGTAGCCAGTGGGCAAGCGGCCCTTCAGGCAGGTGCTCAACCCCGTGGGGAAGTTGAGGAAGTGAGGGAGGTTGGACGTTGTGTGGGGTGACCACGGCGAGTTCTGACAGGAAGGGGATTATGACAAAATGTTATACAAAGGTGACTTTGTTGTGTTCTATTTGTTTTATTTTTTAAAATCGACTGATCCTTATCTCTGAAACAGGCTATTGTCTATCGACCATGATTTGGTCTTTCTCTCACACACGCTACCTGCTTTTTGGGGTGGTAACCAAGTTTTAGACACTGTCACTACTCCCCTTGGGTCTGACACACTGTCTGTCAGGAAGTGAATGTTACACATATGAATAAGTCACCCCAATGACACTCCTCTTCAAAGTCTTTCTAGAAAGTTTGCCCCCCCCAAGTGTCCCCATTTGTCAAGACCTCTTTGTGTTTCTACTGAAGGCCCATGAGAAGTGCTCAGACATGATACCCCAGCTGTCCCTTCGAGCAAGGCTCTCCTTCCGGCCTCACACACCCGTGGGGCAGGAACCATGCCCCGTCCCTTCTGAGCTCCCCAAAGGCTCTGGACTGATGAGTTACTGTGTGTCCTACTCTGTTCAGGCTTCTGTGACAAAATCCCACAGACTGGGTGGCTTCTAAAGAGCAGGCATTCAGCTTCCACAGTTCTTGAGGCGGGACGTCCGAGACCAAGCCGCCAGAATGGTCAGGTTCTGGTGAGGAGCCTCTTCTGGGTTCAAGACCTCTTACTCTGTCCTCACACAGTGGGAGGGCTAGGCAGCTCTGTGGGGTCTCTTTTGTGAGGGTTCTAATCCAGTTCATGAGGGCTCTCCAGACCTAAGCATCTCCCAAAGGCCCCACCTCCTGGTACCATCACTTCGTGCATTAGAATTTCAATATATGAACGTGGGGGGACAAGAGCATCCAGACCCTAGCACTGCGGAAGCCTTCAGCCCCCCCCCACACCCCTGCTCTGCTCCGTGCCTGCGCCTAGCTGGAGACCTGTCGTATGCGGCCAACTGGCCCAAACCCACTGCCATTAGAACAGGCAGCTGTCAGCATCGGATACCGAGCTTCCAGTGCCATCACCAGGAAGAACAATTCTTTCTTGTTCGGCATCATTTAATCTCCCCTCTGGTGTGCCGGCCTTGTGCTGATTTTGCTGGGCTGAACTGTTCCCCAGAATCCCCCTGTTAAGAGCAGCTACCAGGGGGGTCCAAGGGGACGTCGGGAGGGCAGAAGGGGGCAGCAGCCATGGGGCAGCTCACACGTGTCGCCTGTCACGTGTCTGCTGGCTCACCAAGCCGCAGTTGGATCTTCCCCTGGATCTTCCTTCAGCATCTTGGACCCCAGTGAAGGGCCCCCGGGTTCCATAGGACCCCACACCGCCAAGACCAGAGATGGGAACCAACAGAGAGTTCTGTCATCACGGACCCAAACTCATGCTTGTTCTTGCTCTCATCCTGAGGACAAGTCCCAGCCTCGGACATAGGAGAACAGCCTTCTAGGGACAGCTTAACCAGCCCCCCTCTCTGTAAGTTTGAATCCCTGGAATGGACGTATCTCTTGGTAGGTTCTCCTCTTCCAGTCGAAGTCTGACTGATGGGTTTGACAATCTCTACCTCTCCCGCCACTCCTGACCTGGTAGGCTCCCCGCTGCAATTACAACCTTCCCTTATTCAGCAACTGGGTAGATCTGCTGGACAGAGCAGCGTGACTTCAGCAAAACAACTCTTGGAAGCCTTGGATAGACTGACTACCTAACACGACGCTCCACATTTCTATGGGAAGGCAGAAGAGGAAACAAATATATGTATTTCTGATACAAACTGACTTTGCGGGGAAAGCACGACAATGTTCAAACATATTTGGAAAAGGTCAGGGTATCGCTTCCTCCAGAAAAGGAAACGTCTGTCCTGGGCGACACAGAGTCATAATGGCTGATGGCTACGCTCACACGAGTGCCTCATGGAGAGGAAAGCAGGGCAGGGGCTGACCTCCTCGTCTTCCAGCAGAGAAACTGAGGCACAGGGAGACACCGACGTGCCCCAGAGCTTGCCAACGCAGGGGCCTGAGAACCCAGCCCAGGCCTCGGTTCTATTTTACTTGGCACACACGATATTTTTTGTCTGGTTTGGTTTGTGTTTTTTTATTAGCTCCCAACATTTAAAAAATCAGAACACTTGACCCTCTTCCCCCCGCCCCCCCAAAAAAAATCCTGATTTGCTGCTATTTGGCAGCGGACACTGGAAATGAGTAGAGCCCGCCCTCTTTGGAGAGAGAGGGAGGGCCCGTTTCCAATGGTCTAATCTCCCTATATGACCTACAGTATACTCTTGGCATTTACGTTTGAGCTCCTTTAAATCAGTAGAATTGAGACTCAAAGTCAGATCCAACTGATTCAAATTCTGCTTTTCCAGTGGAGCAAGACACAGTCCCAAACATATGAAACACCCATGTTTTCAGCCATTTGACAAATACATACCGAGTGTCCTTTATGTGTAGCTTGAAGAGAGTGGTGAGCGAAACGGGTATCTGGGGGGGTGGGTGTGCGCGTGTGTGTGCGTGCATGCATGCATGCAAATAAATGGATCCACATATACAATTATTCCCAGGGTGTTGGTGTGGGCATCATCTGATGTTCAACCCAGGAGCTAGTTGTAACCTGGGGAATGCCAAGCAACTCCAGACCCTCAGATGTCTGTCTACCTATCTCTGGAGATGGTTTGCCGTTTCGTCCACTCTTCTCTGAAACGGGAGCCAGTGTGTCTTTTGGGGAAAATAACTACTCACCTGAAGTCTTGACTCCCCGCGTTCCTGTTCTGCAGCTTCGTGGAGGCATCCCAGGGAAACACATGGGCTCACGGCTTGGCTAACTCGGAGGACACGGAGCACAACCACCAGTCGGTGGGCAGGGAGCTGGGACCAACCACTCTGAAGCAAAGTGAGCTTTGCCGGCTAAAAACTCAGAAAAATCCAAAGGAAACCGGAAGAAATTGCTCACCTTCGCTGGAAGGCTTCTCTTGACAAGGAGACTTTAAAGAAGGACTGAGATCAGCAGCTGGCAGGGGAAACGAGGGTGGCGAAGTGCCGCTGTTGACGTCAAAGGTTTTTAATGGAGCCCAAGCCACAAATGGGCAGCTTTCCTTCCTCCTGCAGCAGGTCATGAGGAGAGCATGAGCCTGGTGGCCATGGCGTTCCCGCCCTCCCCTGAGCTGGCTGGGTGGCCTGGAGGAAGGGTTTCCTCTCCTTTGGCTTCAGCTTTCCCCTCTGTAAAATGAGCATCTGAGCATCTTGGACTCAAAGACCGCTGAGTTCCCCTCCAGCTGTAAGAACCAGGTGCAAACCACACAGGTGAAACCTGCTTTTAGGGCTATTTTGCTTTGTAGCCACGCGGTATAACTCATTCCACAGTATTACTAACCATTAACTAACATTTCTTGTGTGTTTGCCCATGCTGGGAATGCTCCAGCGATTTTATTTATTTTATTTTTAAGATTCTACCTATTTATTTGACAGAGAGAGAGAGAGAGCACGAGCAGGGGAAGCAGCAGAGGGAGGGGGAGAAGCAGGCTTCCCGCTGAGCGGAGAGCCCGATGTGGGGCTCGATCCCAGGACCCTGGAATCATGACATGAGCTGAAGGCAGATGCTTAATGATTGAGCCACCCAGGTGTCCCTGCTCTAGCTATTTTAAACCTCGTTTTTAAACCTATATAATCCTTACAGCCGCCCCTAATTTACGGAGGAGGAAACCGTGACATGGAAAAGGAAAACCCCTTATCCAAAATCACGAGGCTCCTAAGCGGTGGTTGGCACCCACACGGTCCCGCTCCAAAGTCTGTGCTCTTGGCCAGCCCTCCACCATGCCACCTCCCCCAAAGTGGGTCTTGTCTTTCCCTTTGGGGCTTTTTAAGGTCCTAGATGAAGAGGCGGAGGCACGGAAAGTTGTAGTACAATGCGGGGGTCAGGGCTTGGGCTCTGAAGTCAGAGAACCTGGGTTATATATGGTCTGCTGCCTTCTACCTGGGGGACGTGGGAGTATCACTTCAAGCCTAAGCTCGATCAACTGTAAGATGAGGCTAATAATTGCAGCAGCTCATAGGTCCCTGGGGGAACGCAGTGAGAGCTTGTCTAGGAGATACCTAGCACATCCCTCCTAGGTAGACATCCCCCACGGATGGATTCACGGGTCCACCCCCCATAGATGCGCCTGGGGACATTCGTGTTTGTAGGAGCACCCCTGGAAAGGGTCCACAGGCCCATCAGCAGGACTCAGCTGAACGGCTTAGTATGTTCCCGCAAGGAAATACTATGCAGCCATGAGAACAAAAGACATGGAGCCACACACAGCAACGTGGGTGAGACCCCTAAGTTTCATGTTGAGTGAAAGCAGTCAGATCCAAATCTGTGCTGTCAGAGGTCTGGGGAGGGATTCCCGGGACAGGTGGGGGTAGGGACAGGCAGGGAGTGCGAGGGGGTTTTAGGGAGGCTTCAATGCTCCGTTTCTTAATCTGATGCTGGTTACACGGGCATATTCGTGAATATCTATTAAATTGCCTCCTAATGAATATATGTACTTGTCTGTATATATGCTATATTCCAATCAGAGTTTTTATTTTATTTTATTTAAGATTTTATTTATTTATTTGAGAGAGAGAGAGAGTGCACAAGCAGGGGGGAGGGGTAGAGGGAGAAGCAGTCTCCCCTCCGAGCAGGGAGGACTTGATCCCAGGACCCTGGGATCATGATCTGAGCTGAAGGCAGATGCTTAGCCCACTGAGCCACCCAGGCGCCCCCAATAAGGGTTTTTAAAATAGACAATCTAATAATAATTATTGGTAATATCATATGGCTAATAGCAAGTTCAGGGAGGTTGCCGTTAGAGGTCAGGAGAGCAGTTTCCAGCCTCCCCGAACTTGCTATGGGAGAATAGATGGGTCTTCGGAGCCAGCGAGGGCAGGGCCCTGCCCCTCCCCACTCCACCTGTTCCTGGCTGTGCGGCCTTGGGCTGGGTGCTTAACCTCTCTGAGTCTTAGCCTTATCGTCTGTAAAAACACCATGTACCTCATGAGGGTGCTGTGAGGACACGTAAGAAGATGCACTAGAGACTGGCCCCACATGCAGAAGGGACGTGATGAGCACTCCGCGAGAGCTTGTCCTTTCCCTCTTTTCCTTGCCTTTCAGAGCACGTAGCCCAGCTCAGGGTATGCAGTAGGCACAATATAAGTGCCTACTGAACGACCAAGTAAAGTTTTTGAAAAGTCACTTGGCTGCTCTCTGAGCAGACGCACCTCTGGAATCCACAAATGAGTAAATCAACAGAATCCTCCGGTTTCTCACCCACGTGGATGGTCACAACGCGGCTCCCCTATGTTCCGGCCCTAAGGATAACTACCCCCCACCCGCTTACTGGCTCTATTGCTTTCAGCCACGAGGCATGGGGAATTCGTTCATCCCGTGTCGGCTCGCCACTGCTTTCTTCACCTGCCTCCAAAGCGAAGCAAAGAAGAAACTACCCTGAATTCCACCAGATCCCCCTTCCTCTCCCGGTGGATTGAGCCTGGCCCCTAGCCGCCGGGTCGTTGTAACTCTCTGGGTTAGAGGCCAAGCCTCCGGGGTGGGCAGTAGCTGGAAGGGACCTCCCTCCCTCGGTGGCACGTGGAGCTCTGGGTCAGGTGTCCGAGTCCTGGTGACACAGGGATAGCCTTCCCCTGAGTGGCATCGGTGAGCTCCCCCGAGTAGTACCCACACCTCTCTGTCCCTGCACCTTCGTGATGAGAACTGGCTTGCGTTTCACAGGAGGAGACACCTAGAATCAGAGGGTGACCAAGCCTGATGGAGGCTGCCCGGGCAGGGAGGCGGCGGTGCCCAGGTCAACCTCCCGGCCCCTGACCCAGGGCGCCCCTGTCCCAACCACTGATGTCTGTAGTCAGGTGGCGGGTTACACAGCGGACTGCTTGTCTTCAAGTTGCTGCCTTATTCTCTGTCATTCCAGAGCCCCCAGAAACTTCCCTGTTCCCACCTTTGTTTGACAACCTCAGCCACCAAATACTTATCTGGGGCCTTCTATGGGCCAGTCGCTGGTCCAAGTGCGAAGATACAGGTCCCCATCTTCTTGGAGCTGATGGTTTATGGGTGCATTTCAGTGCCTACATTGACTCAGCGGCATTGACAGAAGGCAAGTAACAATGGCTTTAACAAGACAGGTTTATTTCTCTCTCACTGAAAGGCCAGGTCAGTAGGCAGTCATGGGAGGCCCAGGTTCCTTCCACCTGCTCTGCCAGCACCCAGCATGGTGTTTCCACCTGGAAGTGTAGGGCAGGCAGGGACCTTGAAGGGCCTGACTTGAGGGTTGCAGAAGTCCCTCCAGGTTGCATCCCATTGGGCTGATCTTAGTCCCATGGGCGTGTCTAGCTGCAAGGGAAGCTGGGAAATGTAGTTCCAGCTGGATGGCCCTCACTCAGATAAAACTTGTGGGTTGGTATAACTAAAGGGAGAGAAGAAGGGTAGATTGGAGGGCACTCTGCCATGCAGAGACAGGCAACCGTGAAGTACTTTCGTAGCATAAGTCAGGTGGACAGGGATGACCTCTTGAAATGACATTTGAGTCTGAATGAATAAAGATCGCCAGCCATATGCTAAGGGAAGAGGACACCAGGCAGAGGGAACAGCAAATATAAGGCCTTGGGCGGGGCGGGGTGGGTGTGGAAATGGGCTTAGGTGTTGGAGAAAAGCAGCTAGAGAATGATACGAAGGGCCTGGCAGACCATCGGAAGGGGTTGGGTTTTATCCTGAGGGTGAAGCTTGTGTCTGTGGTGAGGGTCAGGAGGAATGGACAGGGGTCAGGCAGTGGGACAGGTGGGAAGCTGTACGCCAGTCCAGGTGAAGGACGGGCTGGAGTCCAGGTGTAAGCAGAGAGGCGAAAGCAGTTGACGAGACCGAGTTTATCCATGAGGAGAAGAAGATGGGTCGGGGTCAAAGACTTTGGATAGCCTTACAGGCCTGGCTGGGAAAAAAAGAGAGAGAGACAAAGAGAGATTTTATTTTACAAGAGGTTTTAAAGACCAGGAACGTCACGGTCCGAGTGAGCTCTACTTGAGAAGAGTCATGTCCATTCATAGACTTGGTGGGGGAAGCAATTTTATTTAAGATGAACAAGAAGGGTTCAGCGGATGCCCTTGCAAGATGGCAGGGGACAGGCCACAGCCCAGCTTTTCAGGCTGCTGGGAAGTCTGCTCTGCTCGCAGCCAGCATGAAGAGCGCAGAGCGGCAGGCCCCGAGGATAAGATGGAGAAGGTTCTTAAGGACACGCGTACCCACGTGGTGCTCCCCAAGAGCCCAGATTGCCGAAAGCCGCAGCGGGAAGCCATTATGAGAGCTTGTACAATCTATTCTAGCTGAGAATGTTTCCCAATATAATTTACAAAATTTCAGTTGGAAATGCATTAGCAGCTGAGCAGTGAGGAACTTCTACGGGGGAAATAGGAAAACTAAATTAAAACCCCAGCTTCGAACATGATCGAACAGTGTGCGCGGCCCCTGCAGTCTTCTCTAACCTTTTCAAGTCCAAAGAGCCCTTTTGTTCTACCCGGTTTATGGGCTGGTTTTCATTGGATTTGGTTTCAGAAAGGTTTTATGGAATCCGTTCGAATGGCTGCCGATGAGCTCACATGCTAAACCATCTGCTTACACACGCCCCATCAAAGGAGTGCAGACGGAGAGAGATACAGACATTCGAACACCTGCACGGAGCATGAAAGAGGGATCCAGAGGAAGGATAAGACAGACAGACAGACAGACAGACAGACAGGAACGGAGGCAGAGAAAGATGGAGAAAGGCAGAGGGAGAGGCTGAGAAGGACACAGGGCACTTAACTTCTCTGGGCTGCCTTTGAAATCATGTATGATAACCTTGAGCCGGCTGTCTTTCAGTCCTGAGGGCCATCTCCTTGTCCTGTGCGGCCACATCCACCCACTGGAAAGTTGGCTGGTAACTCTTAGGCCATTTACTCCTTCTTCTTGGGATTTCTGGGATGCTGATCAAGGTGGGGACGTCTTTCTGCTCCACCCCTCCACCCCCTCTACTTGACCGTGGCTTCTTAGGCTCTGGTCTCCTCTCAAAATGGCTCTAAGTTCCACTGAACATGGCAGGTGAGTCACACCCCTTTGGGGACTTTAAACACAAGTGGTGCCCTGAACAGAGCCTGAGCCAAGTGCCCTGTCCCCTCTGAAAACTGGGAGGCATCCAGTTGGCGGGCACCATGACCAGTGAGAAGATGTCAGGACACCGCCCCCCGCCCCCGGAGGGGCCATCCCTATTCCCACCCCTGAGCAGCCTGGATCCCTCCTCTCATGGAAGAATCACGTTAGTCATCACTTGGAGTACCTACCATGGGTCATTCAGGTGCTAGGGATCCCAGACAGAGTCCCTGCCCTCACGGAGGAGAGGTTCTTGCAGGGAGACTAACAAGCACCCAGACCCACACATAACTCGACTCCTTCTGCCCCTCTCGGGCTCTCATGGATGCTCGCTCTCTCTCCCTCTCTCAAACAAATAAAATCTTTTTTAAAAATTAAAAATTAAAACATTAAAAAATAAAATAAAAAGAAGAGAGATTGATGGAACTCTGAACATGCAGTTCTAATTGTCAGTACCTAGCAAAGTTACACACAGAGAAGTCAAGAATTCTCTGCGTTGGGTGTTACACGCAGGAAGTGACTTCTGCCTAGGCCGGTCTAGACCACAGAGAAGAGGGTTGGTCTTGCAAACTTGGTGTGTGAAACAAGAGAGAAATCCACTGAGAACACAGAATTCTGCAGTCACACATGGATCATTTCCAGAGCGGAGAGGTGAGAAATTAATGCTAGAACTTTACCCCGTGTGTGTGTGTATGTGTGTGTGTGTGTGTGTGTGTACCATAGTATCTATAACTTTATTGTAATTTATAACTATATGTATTTATATATAGACTCATCTGTGACTAGATAAGGCTTCTTCTTGGCTGAGTGTGCCATCCATCATATTTGCGTCTTTTATGGGAAGAACTAAAACCGAAGCAGTAAATGAGTGGAAAGAAACAGTGATTTTAAATCTGAGCTTCTTGTTGATTACATTACAATTTCAAACATCCATATGGCAAAAAAAAAAAAAAAAGAGGAAGAAGAAGAAGAAAAAAGAGAAGAAGAAGAAGAGAAGAAAAGAAAGAAAGAAGCAAGGGAGCCCTAAACGAATTCAGAAGCTAAGCAACGACGTGGGAAGCAGCATCGCATAATAGACAAAGGGCTAATTTTTATTATTTACAAAGAGCTCTTACAAATCAATAAGGAAAAGACAAACAGCCCAATAGATACATGAGCAAAGTACAAGAACAGGCTGTTAGCAGAAAAAAGCAAGGTATTTGGTCAGTAACATGAAAAGAAGGCCAATCTCCCTCACCATTAAATAAAAATAAACCATTATCTTTATTATTTTTTTTTTTTTAAAGATTTTATTTATTTCACAGAGGGAGAGAGATCACAAGAAGGCAGAGAGGCAGGCAGAGAGAGAGGGAGAGGAGGGANATGCGGGCCTCGATCCCAGGACCCTGAGATCATGACCTGAGCCGAAAGCAGAGGCTTTAACCCACTGAGCCACCCAGGCGCCCAACCATTATCTTTAAAAAAAAAAATTGCCAAAGCTTAAAATTCGTCCTAATTTGGAGCCCCCTGAGGCAGTCCCTGAGACAGGCTTGAGGACAAGCAGCCGATTTGGGAGGGGTCTTCGGGAGCATCAGGGTCGGGGTCCCCGAGGGGGGAGCGCAGGGAGAAGGGTGTCACCTTGGTGACTGGAACCGAAGGCCACGAGGAAGTCGGGGGAGCTGTGGGGAGGCAGAAGGGCCCTCAGAGTTCCCTGGACCAAGAGGTGAGGGAGTTGGGGGGCTCACACATCCACTTCCGCTGGACAAGAGTCCAAGGTTGCTAGGAGGGGCTGGTCGTCAATTTCCCAGCCCTTCTATCGGGCAAAGAGCCCGTGTGAGCAGAGCAGCGCCCCCCCACCACTGCAGCCAGCAGAGCCAGAGGCAAGGGAATGCAGGAACTGACAGTGAGCAGGGGGGCAAGGACCCCAATGATAAGGGTAAAGGGATGGAAGATCAGGGCAGCAACAGGTTCAATACAGAAGGTGACCTGCGTTCGGGTCTCACAGTGTGCAAGGCACTAACTAAGCATGGATACATCTCATCGTCTAGGACTGTGACCACTCAGGATGGAGAGACAACTTCCATCCCCATTTTCAAATAAGCAGAGGCAGGAAGGGCTTAGCTAAATAACTTTCCCAAGGTCTCGAGGTGGTGGAAGGATGATTTTTTTCAGGCTGACCAGTTCCGGAGCCCAGTCTCTTCACATCCTCACCCACCATGGACGGAACAGTAAATCTGGTACCGTCTTTTTGAGGGTCACTCGGTGGTAACGGTTAAAATTTTAAATGCCCACATCACGTGACTCAGTCAGTCCACTTCCAGCTATAAGTCCCACAGACGTACTTGCAAAAGGGAGACACTGCAGAAGGATATGAAGACAATTGTGGTGTTTTTAATGAAATAATAATAATAAAACCACTGGAAAGAATGTAACTGGCTGTTAAGAAAGGGGTGGTAGAACATTTAAGGTATGTCCGGACAATGAACCACAATGAAACACTTAAACATTGGGGCAGGGAGCTATCTACATTAAAACAGAAAAAGGTCGACTTTTTTTTTTTTTAATTTAATGGTTTACATTTTTTGAAAGAGGGTGTAGCAACAAATGTTTGGTGTGGCTCCAGTTGTTTAAAAGGAAAAAGGATATTGAATTATTTTTACAATTAAAAAGTCCTTGGGGGCACTGGGGTTGTGAGTTCAAGTCCCATGTTGGGTGTAGAGATTACTTAAAAATAAAGTCTTTTCATTTTTATTTCTTTATTTGAGAGGGGGAGGGAAAGAGGGAAAGAATCTCAAACAGACTCCACTCTGAACAAGGAGCCTGACGGGGCTCAATCTCGGGACAACTGAGATCACGACCTGAGGCAAAACAGGGTCAGAAACAAAGGGTCAGAGGCCTCACTGACTGAGCATCCAGGTGCCCCCAAAGTAAAATATATTTTTTAGAAAGCCCTCACGAAAATCCACAAACTCTCCTCGGGATATTCACATCAGGTTTCTTGGGTCCTCCTTGACCTGCTTCTTTTCTTCCCTGCCACTCACCCTTTCCTGAAGTTTCTCTTCTTAGCGTTGGCAGGCCGCTCCTTTCCTTGGGATACCTCTTCTCTACTCTGCTGTCCTTTCCAGTCCAGCATATCCTGCAGTCTAGCTCAATTACTGCCTCCTTCTAGAAGCAACGCTGGCTCCTCAAAATTCCCTTCCCCTCCAAGTTCTCATAGTATCTGTGGTCAGCGCTAACCACGTGACCTGAATTTCAATTCCCCTCGCTTTCTTCCAGGTCTCTCATGTTTCTGTTTTGTGTTTCAGCATTTATATATTCCCAACTCCTGGAGAAACACCAGCTAAGAACTTGGGGAAATGAGAAAAAGTATTATAATACTTCGGTGAGGACAAAAGCTTAGGAGTCAGCATGTGGATGTTACCCATTTTTGAAGGAATCCACGGACATCAAGAGGAAAGGGAAGACAGGAGAAGTCATGTGGGGAGGAAGGAGAAGGACCCACGTATGTGGATACATTGGTCTCGATCCACTTGCTGGGTCTTGCTGACCAGTGTGTGTGTGCGGCCCTGTCTGCTGGCAGTGCTGTGTCATTCTTGTAAATAAAATCAATAGCAATGTCTATGGACAAGGTAGAGTTCACTCAAATCCTATGAGTAGGATATCCAAGAAATAACAAGGTTGGAAGGAAAATAAGTCCTTCAGCAATTTCTTCACTCTTTGTGGTGCCTTTCGTCTTGCCGGGCAATCTGAATGTGACATTATTGCACTATTACCCAATAATATTCACTGACACTTTACAGTATGTGAATATTTGCCTATAGCAAATATTCTTCATAAATTTTCTGCAACATTCTTTATAAATACTGTTAAACACACTAGTTCTTCCTTATCAAACAACGAAGAACATTAAAGGCATTTGAAGAGGGTTGCTGGGTGGCTTTAGTCATTTAAGCGTTTGACTCTTGATTTCGGCTCGGGTCATGATCTCAGGGGTGTGAGATCAAGCCTCATATCGGGCTTCATACTCAGCTCAGATTCTGCTCAAGACACTCTCTCTCCCTCTCCCTCCACTCCTTCCCCTGCTCAAGGTCTCTCTCTCTTTCCGAAATAAATAAATAAAATCTTTTTTTTAAGTATTTGAAGAATAAGTTATAATTTCGGAAATTTCAATTTCTCATTCCCAGATCCCAAGGATTCATGTCTGTTGGGAATTTGGAGGTACTCATGCTGTCAGAGCTTATGGTTTCTTTCTTTTTTTAAGATTTTTAAATTTATTTATCTGACAGAGAGAGAGTGAGAGAGAGAGAGAGAGAGAGAGCACGCACAAGCAGGGGAGGGGCAGAGAAAGTGGGAGAAGCAGATTCCCCCACTGAGCAGGGAGCCCAGTGTGGGGCTGGATCCTAGGATGCCAGGATCCAGGATTAGGATCTGAGCCAAGGGCAGACGCCCAACCAACTGAGCCATCCAGGCGCCCCCAACTTATTGGTTTCTTATTAGAAGAGCCTGGATGGCAAGATTTTCTGAGAAAGTGCCCAAGTCCCAGAAATGGCACACAGCCCCCCTTCACACGGCCATCTCACCCACCAGCAGGTGAGCAGCGGCGGGGGCGGGGGGTTGGGGGAGTGGGGGAACAGTGCTTCTGCTCACGGACCATGAGGACAGCGATGTTCAAGACACACGTGCACTTTCAGTGTGCCAAAGTCTCAGTAAGTGTATTGGCATTGGCTTCTCTGAGCTGTAAATTTTCCATCTGCAAAATAAAAAAGTGAGAAACGCCAAAGATTTTTGTTTTCAAATGTTATTTTCAGTGGCATCTGACCCTAGGAGGACCCCCGAAGTGGACCATAAAAATAATAGCAATAATGAGTTATGTGCCTACTGTGATTCTGAACACTGTAGACTTATTCACTTAATTAAACTTCACAGCAACCCATATGCCCATTTTACAGATGAGAAAACTGATGAGGCTCCAAAAGGGTTTGAGTAACTCGCCCAGGGCCCACATGAGCAATCTGGTTCCAGAGGCGGAATCGAGGAGTTAGAATGGGCAGTGGGGAACCAAGCCCTGCTCACCTTCCCCTTTCTCCCCGTGGTGGCCCCACGAAAACCTTTGGGCTCCAAGGAATACGGCTGGAAAATACTGCTCTAAATGATCTCCAAGGTCACTTTCAATTTAGATCTAATTAAAATATTTTTGTAACTTGCTTCAATCTGTAAATCCATAGAATACCTACAACATCTCACCTGAGCATCACGCAAACCCTGTAAGGCAGAAAAGGCTTGGATTCTTAGCCTGTATTTACACACGGAGCAGAGAGATTCAGCCTGAGGTCATACTTCAATTACATGGTGGAGCTGACTCTAGAAATCCTGATTTTTTTTCTCCTAAAGCATATGAAAGCACTTTGTCAAGTGTGAACACTGTACAAATATTCAGTATTATTTTTTGCACCTACCTCCCAGCTTTGTACAAAGTAAGTGTTCAATAAGGGTCTGTTGCATTGAATAGCTGATTAGGTCTGCTTTATGGCTATAGAATTAAAGTCAGCAAAGAACAATGGGAAATCTTGTGAATTATGATTCTGTTTACCTTTCCATTGTCGAACCTAATCATTTATTTCTTTCAAGTATGCCTCCTGCTATCCTTAGGCTAACACACACACAAAGGGAACAGGCATTTGCTGATTATACTGCAACTGACCAGGAGGGTTGGTGGCCCGGGAGCACAATGCATGATAGAGTCACCAAGCTGGGATACAAAATCTGTCCGCCGGCGGTTGTCATGCACTAACAGGACTGCCTTACAGTTCTGCACAAAGCCCGAGAGCACGTGGGCACCGTTCATTGAGAGCCTTAAAGACCACAAACTCTTTGACCCAGAAATCCCAGTCCTGGGAATGTATTCTACAAGGATTTGGTCATAGAGCTGCTCGTGGCAACACTGTTGACAAAAGCAAAATTTGGGGAAAAGACTAAATTTTTGCCATTGATAATGGGCTCAGTAGATTATGTCCAATCTTGTCTATGGGCTATTGTTGAGCTATCGGAATTTCGTGTGTGGGGCAAATCCCGTAATCACAAGAGATAATGTGCACAACCGATTTTTTTTAAGGGGGGAGAAAAGTGGGTTATAAAATCACAGGTGCTGTAGAGGCTCAGATATGTGTATATATTAAATGAAGTTGCAAATGTGTAAACTAAAATGCAACAGTAGTCATCTCCTTATCAATGGGATTTTGGATGGCTTTATGCTTTGTCATTTTTATTCCTGGTTTTATAAATTTATTTATAAATTTATGCATATTTATTTGCATAATGAAAAATAATAAAATTGTAAAGAGGTGCTTTGCAAGGATGCGTAATAGCACTGAACTGTGATCATGTTAGAGTTTTACTAATAGTCGTGATTGCAGGTAACATCTATTAAGTGCTGTTTCGTGTAGTCATCCTCCTAAATCCTCTACCAGCTCCCTTCCTCCTGTCCTCACAAAGATTAACGTGAGGAAGACACTGCGATCTGTCCCCTTTACTCAGCGGGAAATCTGAGGGTCAGAGAAGCTGAGATTGAAACCCTATGCATTGGCATTTCCCCTCCTGTGAGATGTGAAATGGAGGATAACTCATTTGTGTGTGCGCACGTGTGTACGCGCATGTGCACGCACGTACAAATGCACACATCGCTGCTTTCTACCCTTGCGTGGTAGGCTCCAGAATCATCTTTATGTTTTCCTTTTGCTTGTCTCCAATTTTTCTAAAATGAGGCCATCCAGCCACTTTGTACTAGACAAGGCAGAAGTATTTTAAGATTGGAGAAGAAAGTTTGCCATGGAGAATCCACACTCCACATGTACCTAGAGAACAAAGGGTGGGTATAGCCCAGAGGAGGAGAATCAGAAGGAGCTAGAACATTGAGTCTGGAAAGAGATTCCCGGCTGGTTGCCCAGGGGAGAATCTGTGTCTTTCTTATTCTTCTCCACCTCCCTCTTGCAGACCAGCATCTCTGCTCCCAGGAGGAGGTGCTCTGTGGCGAGGCACTGACCTGGGAGAGGCCTGGTGGCCCTCTGGAAGTTACTGGCCTGAGCTAGAAGCTTCCCCCAGCACACCTCTGCGGCTTCTCCTTGGCACTCTGCCATCCCGTAGCCCAGCTGGCCTGGGGAGGAGACAGACCTTCATGCACAGCCTAATTCTGTTGATGGTGAGATTGCAAATAAGTCATTCCATGTGCCTCAGCCCATGGTTGTCTTTCTTTCTGTGAAATCCACACTGTATTATAATGGATCTCATAACATTTGGGGGTCGATAGAACCAAGAGTCCAGCACGGTGCCTGGCACATAGTAGGTACTCCATAAAATGTAGCACTAGGATTAGGCATTATGACCTATTCTGATAACAATGTTGTGATTATTAATTTTGTGCACCTCCCCCTTTCAGACACCCACGCTAGCTTGGGCTTCTCAAATCCCCATCTTTCCCCAGCCCACTACCATAGTCTGTACTTTTGTCTTTTCCCCCTGGGAAACCTTTCAGACTAGAGCCAGTTTCTCATAGCCAAACTCAGCCAATAAAATTAATTACCATGAAAGTACTAAGAGTTAACCCTAGCTCCACATTTGCTTCTAACAGAGATCTTCAATGCCTTCACTCAAAAGAGCGGCCAATAGTGTGAGTGTGGGCTCTGTACCTTGCTGATTTTATAGGATGATCAGGACCTGGTTCCCGAGACAGGGAGGGTCTGAGAGGGGTGTGGGGACCTCACAGCCTCACCCGCATTTCCTGACCTTTGACTCTTTCCAAACCTTCTCTTTAAGGCTCTAGATTTTTTATGCCCATTGTCATGTTTTATAAACTTTTATTTGCAACACATTAAGACAGATGAGCGTGGAAATCCTTGAAGTTGCTCCCAATAACCCAGCCCCTTCATTATGACCCTAACCTCAGTGTGTAGGGCATTTCCATAGTCCACGGATCAAAAAGAAGCCGTTTGCTTTGGCTGAAACAGTGGCCGCCCAGCTGTACGACCAAGCTTGTGCATCAACGAGGTCAAGAATGCATGTCGGGAAGGTGTGGTAATGCCATATACACAGAAGATTATGGATTTTTTTTTTGAAGATTTTATTTATTTATTTATTCGTCAGAGAGACACAGCAAGAGAGGGAACACAAGCAGAGGGAGTGGGAGAGAGAGAAGCAGGCTTCCTGCCAAGCAGGGAGCCCAATGCGGGGCTCAATCCCAGGACCCTGGGACCATGACCTGAGTCAAAGGCAGACACTTAACGACTGAGCCACCCAGGTGCCCCAAGATTATAGATTTAATGGCTGGAAAAGCAGAGGAGAAAATAGATTATTCTTAGTCATTGCTGCAAACTTGGAGCCGAATGCCATAAATACATGGTTAGCCCATCAAAATGATGAGCTGGAAGTACGAAAACCAGGAGATACTCAGTTTTCAACTCACTGGTCTCACTGCTCAAACGCAATCCTCTGATGGTTATATTTACGACTCCGTCCCTCCAGATTTGCCTTACTCCAAATAAATCATCACCAATCTCACTGACCCAAATCCCATTTCTTACTAAACATCTTCAATCTCTCTCTCTCTTGAGCCTAAATGCAAGTGCAGTAAAAAATATTATGAATCCTTTAGGGTACTTTTCACCAATTAAAAGTGGCATATTAAATTTCTGAAAACCTTTGTAATCTGCAGTATAAAATCACATTTTATGGTAGCAGATAATTTAGAATCCATAAGCTAATTAAATGAAGTGAATGACAACTGTATTCTCTAGATAAATGATATATCAGTCACAGATAATGTACAAATTTAAGGGACTGGAACCTTTGGAAGAAGAGAAAAAAAAACAATGAAAATATTTGAGTCACAATTGTCGGTCCTTACATGTTAATCTGACTAATTACATTAACTGCATAATGGAATTAATTGGAGTCTTTTTTTGCCTCCAGATCTGCACAGAGCTATGGGAAGAGGACCTTCTGCTGCTGGGCTCCATCTCACAGTGCTGAGTTTTGTTGCTAATGCTCCTGGATCTGAGGGGCAGGATGCTAGATCTCTATCCCTGCCCCACGTCTGGGGGGGGGGGGGGGGAAANGGAAAGACAAGAAACAAGAACCGCGTGAACTGCAGCTATTGATGAAAAGGGGGGAGGTTTCCAAATCAAGATTTAAAAACAACACGTAGTGAAAGTGTCCAAAAGCCTCAGGATCATATAAGTAAGTAAGGTTTAGAAGAAAGTTTAAGATCATCCAGATCAGTGTTGAGAAGGATTCTGAGGCCGTGTTTAGGCTCCACAAGCAAGAGCACAGATCGGCCAGAAATGTGCGGCATGGACATGAGAACGATAGGACATAGATGCCAAACCTGACAGAGGTCAGATCCTTCATTTAAGAAATAAGGAGTCGGGGCAGGGGTGTGTGGGCGGTGCAGTCAGTTAAGCTCCCAACTCTTGGTTCGGGCTTAAGTTGCGCTCAGTGCAAAGTCTACTTGTCCCTCTCCCTCCTGCTCCCTCTGCCCCCTTCCTGCTTATGTGCTATGCGCTCTCTCTCTCTCTCTCTCTCTCAAATAAAATAAGAAAATTAAAAAAAAAAAAAAGGAGAAGAAAGAAAGGGATGAGGAGTCAGGGGGCCCTGGGTGGCTCAGTCGGTAGAGAATGCCACTTTTGATCTCAGGTTTGTGAGTTCAAGCCCCACTCTGGGCATGGAGGTTACTTTAAAAAATAAAAATAAAAATAAGGAGCGCGCCTGGGTGGCTCAGTGGGTTAAAGCCTCTGCCTTCGGCTCAGGTCATGATCTCAGGGTCCTGGGATCGAGGCCCGCATCGGGCTCTCTGCTCAGCAGGGAGCCTGCTTCCTCCTCTATCTGCCTACTTGTGATCTCTCTCTCTCTCTCTCTCTCTCTCTCTGTCTGTCAAATAAATAAATAAAGTCTTTAAAAAAATAATAATAATAAGGAGTCAAACCCCAAAAGCGAGGGCCAAAGGGGCCTAAAGTAAGAAGGTGTTTAGTGGTCAGAACTGGGAAGAGATTACAAGAAGCTGAGCTTTTCTCACAAGTTGCCCCCGAGAGTTCCTCAGCACTCTACAGCAATTCTGACCATTCTAAAAGGCAAAAGGGAACAATTCAGTTCCTTCTGTAAAATACTAGCAGAGAAGTATATCCTCACAGATCCCAAGCTTCTCCAGGCCAAAGCCAGCCTTGTTTAGGCCATAAATGAAGCTCTACCGACTTTGAATCAATCAGAGAGATTGTTTCAGTGTTGAACACCCAGACATACAGAGGAAAAATCCAACTGTTAGGAGGTCTAAGGTAAGACTGAATATCTCAGGCACAATAGAAAAAGATCTGAAGGTCAGAGTAAATGGGCTAATAAAGCTATGAGGAAAGCCATCATAAATTAGATCACTTATTTCCTGAGTCCCCAGTTCAAGGAAAAAAATCTGTGATAGGTGGAATGAAGCCTTGCTCTTTTCAGGTGCAAAGCCCAGGCATAGTACTGAGCAAAGAACAGGTGGGCTCTGGCCCTGCATGATACCCAGTGTCTCCCGATTAGACTCAGGAAGTCAACTACTAGCAGGCAGCTGCATGGCAAATGTGTTAATGAGAACTCTCCCAATCGTAAATGACAGAAATCTGACTCAGATTAACTTAAGAAAAAAAAAAAAGTGATGTGGTTCAAGCAACTAAAATGTCCCAGGATAGATATGACGATTTCAGGCATGGTTGGATCCAGGAGATCAAAAGTTGGTCATTGGATCTGAGATTTGTCCTCCATGTTTTGGTTCTTTTTTCCTCTTATGGGCTCCATTTTAGGGCAGATTCCTCATGCACCAGCACCAGCTTCAAATCTATGAGAGAGCAAAAGAGACTTCATCAGTAGAAGTCCTGGTCTGAGTCTCACCAGGACTTGGGTCACACGCCCAGCCCAGAAGCATTCACCATGGATGGGGCAATGAGGTGCTCTGATTGGCCCTCATGGATCTCACATCAGTACCCATATATTCTTACCAAGATGTACTAAGTCACTGGCAAGTTTTAAGTAGTATACATTGTGCAAGGTACTTTGGGGTTGTGGGGGTGGGGGAGGGTAAGCCCCTTCAAGCCACATGGACAGTGCTACACTCCTCTCCAGGGCCAACGGTCCCCAAAGGAAATCCAGGCTTTTGCAACTCCAAACAACAGGTGTTACCAGTGGGGGTAGTGGTAAGGGAGAACTCGGGACCTTCCTGAGTAGCCCTCAGAGGTGGTTAAAAGAATGACCCCCCAGGAAGAAGCGGTGGGGGCCTGTGAAACCCACACAGACTCGGTGGTCAATGAATGCTTCCCTGTGGAGGGAAAAGAAAGTGGGGTCCTGACCAGGTTAATGTCCCCTGATAAGGAGAAGGGAGAGAGACAGCAGTAAAACTGTGAGCTGGTGTAGTGGGCTGAGTGGTGGTCTCTACAATATGGAGTCCCAACACTGTCACCTGTGCACGTGACAATGGGAACCTTTGGGCCGATGTGATCTTGAGACGAGGAGGTTGTCTTTGGCTATCTTGGTGGGCTCAAAATGACATCACAAGCGACCTTTTAAGTGAGAGGCAGGGGGAGATTTGACACAGACGGAAGAGGAGGCAATGGGACCCTGGAGACAGAGGTCGGTCAGAATGATGCAGCCACAAGTCAAGGAATGCTGGCAGCCCCTGGAATCTGGAAGAGGCAAGAGACAGTTTCTCTCTTAACGCCTCTGGAGGGAGTGTGGCCGACACCTTGATTTTGACGGGTGATTCAGACTTCTGGCCTGCCAAACTGCAAGAGAATAGGTTTATTTGCAGCAATTTGTCACAGTGGCCCCAGGAAGTGAATAGGGGCAGCATGAGAGAAGCATTATCTTACAGCAGGAAGGTTAGTCTGGGATGGAAGGGGTCGCCGAAACGTCACCGGGAGAGAGGACTGTGGACAAGGCCAGGCCGAGGAGTGTGGCCACACTTGTCAGGAAAGCGAGTTTCACCAACACTGAAAGAGTCCCATGGACGGATTGTCATTTTTCTGCTCCCAGTGGTGGTCAGAGCCCAGGACTTGCTTAAAGATGAATATGCGTGTCTTACGCGCCCGGTTCCTATACGTGGAATAACGAGAGAGGTAATTAACTGGGGAGCTGGCCCAAAGAAGCAACACGCAGTCTTCTGCTGTCGGGAAAGCTGCCGGAGCGGGGAGCCTCCCTTTGGCTGGGCGCAGGGGGCTGCCCTCTGACTAGCCTGGCCCGCGAGGTGATCTCGCCCTGTCCTGTGGCAGCCTTCAAAGGACACACCCTTGACACCCAGTGTCCAGAAGGTCCCCCTCCTTCCAGTTTCCTCCTCTCCCCAAGGGGAGAAGTATTTTTAATCCTCCTGATGGGTTTAATCCTCTTAATGGGTGGCCTTCCCCCCCACACACACCCTGTCTTGTGGGGGAGGGGTGGGGGGAAGGAGGGATTTCACAACCAAGCAGAATAATATAAATTAAAGCCGATGCTGGTTACCGGGCACTCACACCGGGCAAAGTGTTTCATAGCTGTTGAATCCTCCTTGCAAAGCTGTGAGGTTAACCCCATTTGGCAGATGCGGAAACCGAGGCACAGAGAGGGTTAGCACATTCTCTAAAGCCACACAGCTAGTACGAAGAGGAGCCGGGATTTAAGCCCAGGGAGGGGGCGATCTGACCTCTAAGCCCAGGCTCTCTCGGCCCTAAGCCACAGTGGGAGGCAGGACAGCCCAGTGAGCCAGTCTGAGATGGCTGTTCTCATACCCTCTGCTCCTTCCTGGGGGACCTCCAGAAAACTGCTTTTGGTCTGCGTCTCATTCTTCATGCTGCTACTTTTGAGCCGTGTTACTGATGAGAAAACAGCTTAGTAAAATCAATGGTTTTAAATTATACCTTTTTGTACCAAGGATACAAAACAAGCTACAAAACAGAAATACTTTCCCGTGACAAAAAAGTCAATCTTGCCGATGCTACTGTTTTCTTGAGCTCGCCTCCCCGCC
>LNAC01000159.1:2860655-2893373 GCA_002007465.1 Ailurus styani
TCCCCTCTTACTTAAGACTTTCTCTGCTCTTCCATCTGCCGGCTTTGTGTAGACTTTCTTCAGGTTTCTTGCTCGGGAGGCTCGTTTTATCTAAAAGGTCAATTCTTTCAGCGGGGCACCAAGCAGAATTGAATATAATTATCCCAATCTCTACCGTGTAGAATTCATGCTTGAATTCATTCAAAAAATAGCATGCAGTATAATTAACTCAGAGTCCAACCAAATCTATTGAGAAAGCCTCAGGTATCATACAGTTCCACTTACAATAGAACATTTTCATTTAAGGACATTGTACGTATTAACCCAAGTCAGCATCCAATTACTCTGAATAAGTGAATTCTCTGTTCCAGGAATGTAATTTGAAAATGTTGTCATGCAATCCGAGGCAAAAGGTCCTTTTTCATTAATCTAACTCTCATTAAAGTGGAAGCCTGCAGGTTATTTCAAATCCATTAGTTTTAAATACAGGTGATTACAATTCTATTGCACGTAAGACAACAAAAGTGTCTATCAAGAAATATTGGGACATTTTGAGGGATGGGACTGGTCCGGGGTTTTGCTGTCAAGGCTGAGGATGAGATTTGCCAGATGATGGAATGGCAGACTCTTTTTTGAACCCCTCAGGGCATAGACAATCAACTGCATAAACCCGGAGGGTGGATTTACTGGCTGGAGAGAGCTTGTGTTTGTCCCGTTCTCCCAGAATCCTCTGCTGTGTCTATTTCCAATCCACTTAGCTTGGGAAGCTTGGTGAAATGAGCACTCACCAGTTTTAATTCTTTAAGAGCCTGGCAATCTTTGGACACGTGGCGTCATCTGCCTAGATTTTCCTCCCCTATGCCTATCCACAGCCTACTCATCTTTCAGGTCTCTGACTCAAGGCCCCCTCTTCCAGGCAGCCTCCCCTGGCTACCCTAATCGGAAATGATGCGCTTCTACCCTGAAACGATTCAACCCAGAGCGTCTGATTCCTTTGGTATTTGCCACCTGCTCCTCCAGCATTTTAGTTATCTTTTCCACTTTGATTCAATTCAATAAATATTTCTTGAGTATCTAGTGAAGGTCAGGCACTGGACTAGTTCCTAGAGATTCAACAGTGAAAGGGTCACAAGAAACTTCATGCCTTCAAGAAACTCATGTTCTAGTGGGTGGGGTGAGGGAGAGACAAGGAATTAGGCTGTTAGGCTAGGTGCTCATGAATGCTATCTGTGATCTGGGACTTACTGGGGATGGTGGAAGCTCTGAGGGAGAAATTCCCAACTTGAACTTCATATGATGAAACCCTCGACTGGCTTTCCATTAGATATGGAACACAGTCTGCACCTCTGACAAGACCTCGAGGGTTCCATGATGATCTGGCCCTGCCTCCCCCTCCCACCTTCCTATCTTTATACTTTCTTTTCCCTTTTTCCCCACACTGGTTTCTCTTAGCTCTTTAAACATTCTGAACTCTCCGTTGCCTCAGTACTTTTGTGCCTGCTATGCTCAATGCCTCTCTCTCCAAACTCTTCAAACTAATTTTTCCTCCTTATACTTTAGTTCTCAGCTCAAAGGCCTCTGCCTTATGGAAGTCTTCTTAACTATACTTTCTAAAGTAACCTTTGAATCTGAGATGTTCCCAGTTTATTTCTTTCAAAACGCTTTAGTCACCTGAAATACTAAGTATTTATTCATTTAAGTATTGTCTCCATCCCTCCCTAGTCTACATTATAGGATGTCAAGGACATGGTCAACTTTAATTACCATGAAACCTAGCACACCTAGCTCAGAGCCTGGCATAGAGCAAGGACTCAGTAATATTTGTTGCATACAAGAAAAAACAATGAATAAATGACTCAGGAGTTCTTGAAGCTGAGACTCTAGGAATTACCAGGCAAAAGATAGGGAAGAGAAATGATGTTGTCTTATTTTCAGTTTAGATCATGCCATTGGTGGGCTTCATCATTGTGGCTCTCCAGAATCACGTCTTCTATATCCAAGATGACCGAAACATGTCTGTTGTCTGACTTACCTCACTTTTCAGGGGGTAGGTGAACCCAAAGGATGAGCAGGGAAATGTCAGAATTTGATTGAGACTGAGCCCAACAGAAGAGGTCCATGAGGCTTGCTTCTCTCCTGACTGAACACAGCCTCACAACTGAACACAAGATGGCATCCCTATGTCCAACTCTTCTTAACTTCCTTCAGTGCCTAGAGCTTCCCCACCTGTTTACTAGATGCAGACCTCAGGTCTAAATGACTGGAGAATTGAAAAATTTTGGTTACCATCTCAACTTTGGAGAGAATTACACTTGCTTTAAGGAAAGTAAATCTTTCGCAGAGCATTGAATCTTTCCCAGGTGTTGAAGTTCTCATATCCATTACCTCTTTTACTATGCCACCGAAACCTTCCCAAGTCAAAACACATCTACAGAGGCATTAAGTGGACTTCTTCAGAGCAGAGAATGAATGACTTCCTAAAAGTCACAGATCTGAGAATACACCAAAGGCACGCTTGAATCCCGGTGTTGATGGCCATGTGATAACTTTGCCGGGCTTGGCTGCCCCTAGGAAACCACAGTGTGAGTCAGAGGGAACTCCCTCAGAATGGGACACACAAGGTCAGGTAGAAGTGCGTAACCTCGGAAGGCTGAGCATCATGGAAGTGACTTCGGGATCCCCTTGACCGTTACCCTTGGAGAAAGTCATTCAGCAGCAATACTTTCCCACCATTTCAAACTTTTTACCCCAGCCAGTTTGCAATTCTCTGGCCACCTGGAGGACTGCCACTGTCCGGAGGCTTTCCTCAAATATTCTTCTCAGTCTTACTCCACCGACAGTGGGCCCCAAACAATTCTGTTATGAATCAGATACCATATTGTGCACCACCCGTCGCGCATGTTGTCTTACCTCCCCAAGGACAGTGAAAGCAACCTGGGCAGGAACAATGTCTAATAATACTAATGACATGACAATAATCCCTTTTACGTGGCCATCTTTTCAAGTTTACAAACCACGTTGAAATTCTCACCAAATCCTCGATGGACTCCGGCACGAATGGCGGGAGAAGTGCTGTGATTATTCACATGTGACAGATGAGGAAACAGGTCCGGGAGATACATGACCTGTTTGAGATGGCACCAGACACCCAGGGGGATGAATGGTAGGGAACTCAAAGCCAATTCTTCTAATTCCTGGATTCCTCCAACACAGAGCCTGGGATTATCTATCTTTGGCTAAAATCTTGGAACTTTGACTCTCCCTTTCTTCTCTCGACAAGGTGTTTCATTTTCTGACCTAGACCACTGAGCTTCTTGGGCTCTCCAGCCAAGCTGGGTAACAGACACCAAAGAGCAATGTTCTCAGAGAAAAGATGGCGCTGATTGAAAAAGAAGTCATGAATAAGGGAAAATACCAGGTGAATTTCAAGGCAGCTGTTTGTGTGGGGTCCCCCCAGCTGGACCTGTCAAAAACTGATGGCATCAAAGACACCTGTGAGTGCCAACCCCGAATATTCCGGTTGTCATTCACAACCAGGAGCTCAAGCTTGCGTTGACTTGAGCCTTTAGACATTGGTTGGGCTGATTGGAGTTTGGGGGGTGGGTTTGGGTTACTGGGGCACTCCAAGGGCAGAAACCTCACAAGGAAGGATTTATCTGTGGATCACCAGGTGGCTTAACTACCTCTGGTCCCTTCCCACCTCACCCTCCCTCAGCAAAGATGGTAAACTAGTGCCCTAGAGAATCTTGCCAGACCGCTACCAAGGAAAGGAGTCTAGAGCACTCGGAGCAGAGAGTTATCTTGGAAAGGAGAATGCAGTGAGAAAAAGTCACCAGAGACAAGCTCCAAAGATATTTTTGTAACACTCACCCTTAGGGCTCCCATCAGGTGCCTGAACCATTCATTCACGGCCGACAACATCCACAAAGACCTGAATGATTGTCCATGAGCAATGTATGACCTTAGGTGAACCAGGCAGTGGTTCCCTGAGAGATGTGGCCACCTCTCCTCACCCACTCTGTCAAGTGTCCGGCATTGAAACGAATGGCGACAGTGTGTGCATAGACTTGACTAGCCCTCGTGTGTGAGCATTATTAGCAAATGTTGGCATTTTACCTCCTAAAGTTTAAAAACAAACCAAACTCGGGTGCCTGGGTGGCTCAGTGGGTTAACCGATGCGGGGCTCGATCCCAGGAATCTGGGATCATGACCTGAGCCGAAGGCAGAGGCTTTAATCCACTGAGCCACCTAGGTGCCCCAATAAATAAAATCTTTAAAAAGAACCCAGAAACCCAAAAAACTCGCTGGTCTCACACCTCCAACTGATTGCCACATAAAAATATGTCATGATCCTGGGCTGCCAAAATTTTTTTATACACCCATTTCCTCGCTCCTCCTCCACTGCCGCCCCAGTTCTCCTAGTACTTCAGACGCGTCCAGAAAAGAGGCCTCAGAGGAGGAAAGTCACCAATTTACACTCTTTAAAATCACAGGTGCATGAATGTGCGTGTGCACACACACGTGCGTGCACACACACGTGCGTGCACACACAATGGTAACGATGCCACTTTAGCATTTTTAAGCACTCTTTTGCATTCCAGACCCTGTGCTAAGTGTGCTTTTTGCATGATCTTATTTGATCCTCTGTCATTAAAATCAGCCCCTTCAAAATTAACGGAACTCCATGTCACACGTTAGAAAGTGGAAACGTTTTAAAAAATAAAAACTATGCTTATAGTTTTACCTCTCAGAAAAACTCTCAGGTTTGGTTTCTCTTTGTTCTTTCAAAGGAGCTGGTGACTCCTTTTTTCCTAAAGGAACACTTGAATTTCTTTTCAAATGCATATCTGACCCCACTTAGTGTGACTTCCTTTATTTGCAAAATGTATATTTGAATGTCTTTTCAAATGTAGTAGCCTTTGAAGTTTGTTTACTCGTGAGTACCAGGCCCTTCTTTTCTTAGGAATTCCACCGCATTTTCTGGAACCTGCTCAGTGGGGCGGGAGGTGGAAGATATCATATTTATATATTGTCTTTATGTCTAAAATTACTTTTATTTATAAATAAACACCTGTATGAAGGATTAAGTATTACGTGCTAGGTGTCATGTACAAACACTTGCACTGATGCCTAAAGGAGGACCGGTGAGATGGATATGTTGAGAACTGAGGTGGGGAAGGCCCTTATTCCTGCCTGCTGATCTTGAGTAAATGTGAAAAGCCATACTTCAAGCCTGGTCTTTTTTCCCACAATATCTCATGACATTTTCTGAGAAATGTACTGTAATTATCCCAGTTCACAACTAGGATTCCTAGAGATGAAACAATTCACCCCAATGTCACGTGGCCAGGAAATGGGGAAGCCAGAGTTTACACCCAAGTCCAATCTTTTTCTGAATTTCCTATGAAATGTTGATTTTAACAAAGGCTTTGTTGTTGTGGGTCTGGATTTGGTCACAGGTCACTAGGGTACCTGTTTGGGGCTCAATCTGAGCATCGGTGGCTGTTTGCCCTCAGGGCTGTCCCTCACCCATCCTCTGCTCAGCTCTGCTCTGGATGGCAGGAGGACTCACCCCTGCATGATGCGCCCGACTCCCATAGGCGTTGGTTTCCAGCTGAGTTCAGTCAATGGAGGTGACCTGGATGCTTCCAGAGCCTACCCGACAGCTTCTACCTTGAATTCCAGCAGTCTGTCCCCTCCCTTTGACAACTGTCCCCCACTCCTAGAGGTGGCAGTGGGTTCATGCCATCCCTCATCTCAGATTGGCCCATTGTCCCTTTGGGCTTCTTAGTGTTTCCGTCACCTGTGTCACCATACCCTTATATTAAATTCCTTCTGTTTATAACACTGAGACTTGACTCTGCCTTTCTGGTCTGAACATGACAAATGCAGAGATGAATACACACACCTGAGATCATTGGAGAAAAACAAGAAAAAAAAGAAAAACAAGAAAACACAAGAGCGGTCACAACTGAAATGGTATGGAGCTTACCATGTTTGTTGGGTGGTTTGGGGTTGGTTGCCTGGTTGTGTCTGTGGTTGTTTGTTGACCGCATTTCTCGTGTTCCCAAGGAGTACTTCACCAAGAATGAATGCAGGCAGGGAGAGAGAAAACACTCTACCTACAGACAGATATGAAGATAAAATATTTCAATATATTTCAGCACGCAGCATTTTCTAGGTCCTTGAAGGGTAAGAATGCCCCGCTGGACACTGTGTCCTACTCATGGCTTCTTTAATTAACTACAAAGGGTAGCAAGACTGGGCACAAATCTGTTGACCACAGTCAGACAAATGTAGTCATTCTAAATCTGAATCTCATGAGTCCATACCTGATTTTTGGCCCCCTACCCTTGCTCTGTGTGTCTGTTCCTGTTGAACTGACAAGAGGCCTGAATAAGGATTTGCAAGGCTCACTGGGAGGTGCAAGTTCCAGCTGGACACAGGGCAATATCCAAAGTCCTTCCCTAGGCACCTCCTAGAAAACACAGCCTCTTTTTCCACCAAGGAAGCCCCTGGGAGACGTCTATGTCTGGTTATGGAATAAGCGAATTACAGTAGCAACTCTTAACTAAAGACATTACACCCAGCTTGCTTTCCACATCGTCTGTGTTGTGGCAAAAAATCTCAACTCAGGACATGGTGGGTGTATTAGTCATTGTTCTCCAGAGAAACAGAACTTATTGGACACACACACAGATTAATTACAAGGAACTGGTTCACACAATTATGGCGGCTTGGTGAGTCCAAAGTCTACAGAGCCAATGTCTCAGTTTGAGTCTAAGAGCTGCTGAAGAACCTGGAAGAGCTGATGTCTGAGTTCGAAAACCATCAGGAAGAAGGTCTGCTATTTCAGGTTGAAGGTCATCAGACAGAAGAATTCTCTCTTACTGGGAGGAGAGTCAGCGTTTTTGTCTATTCGGATCCTCCACTGGGTGGATGGCACCCACCCACATTATGCAGGGAGTCTGCTTTACTCAGTTTACCAATTTAAATGTCAGTCTCATCCAAAAACATCTTCAGAGAAACACCAGAATAGTGTTTGACCAAATACCTGGACCAGTCAAGTTGATCCATGAAATTAACCATCCCAGTGAGTGAGACGTTTTATAAAACATAAATGTTGAAACGACAAGGATGATTCCACTTATAGGAAGTACCTAGAGTAGTCAAATCCATAGAGAGAGAGCAGAATCCCTGTTAGCAGGGGCTGGAGGGGAAGGAATGGGGAGTTATTACTTAATGGGGACAGTTTCAGGTTGGGATGAGGAAAAAGTTCTGGAGATGGACGGTGGTGAAGGCCACAGAGCATTGTGAATGTCCTGAATGCCGCCGAATCATAGGTCTTGAAAAGGGTGGAAACGATCAATTTTATGTCACGTATATTTTAACACAATGAAAGTTTTTAAGTAAAAAAACAAACAAACAAACAAATAAAAACTAACAAAGATATTATGTAATGGAGTTAATATTTCCATAATTTCTCAGTTAAAAAAATAAACAAATATTGTTTCCTTTACCTGCTGTTGCCTAATAAATCACACCAAATAGAGGAGCTTCCAACAGTGACAGCCTATTACTATTATGTTGTTGTTGTTGTTATTCCGGCTTGGGATCCCTCACACAGAGGCAGTCAGGTGGTGACTGAGGCTGGACCATCTCAGAGAGCTTTTCTCCCATGCCCGGAACCTGAGCAGGGATGCCTGGCGGCCTGGCCTTCTCTCTCTCTGTTTCTCTCTCTCGCCCCGCACAGTGCCAGGCCCCAGCCTTGGGCTTCCTTACCTGGTGGTTGAATCCCCAGAGCCCATTTGACAAGAGAGCCACCATGGAAGCCACCACGCACACGCACATCGAGGCCTGGCTGTACCTCGTCACTTCTCTCTCAGTCTAGCGTTGAAGCAGACCAAGGCATGTCTCTTCCCAGGGCCAGGAAAATAGACTCCGCTTCTCAAAGGGGAGAGGGACAAGAATCTGTGGCCCTCTCAAAGCCACCCCAAGGTCACTGAGCAGTGACAGTAAGCAAGAGTGTTCTGCCACGATTTTCATTCTGTGGTATCAGTTACAAGAAGACCTCCCTTGGGTAAGAAAGCTCTACGATCCAGAAGGTCCCAGGTTCCAGGCCTCGAAACCCTGAGACCGTCATGATTCCATGGCAATAGGCATGGGCCTTCTGGTCAACCAAATCCTTGACCCAACGGTTTCCAAGTACGCCACCACGCATGCGTGGCCAACGTTCAAAGGCTCGGCGGCGATTCCGTCTGCCTAATGCTGGGAGTCTGCAGAAATTCATTTCAACCTTCTCAGATGACTCAGAAGCCTGCAGTGCAGAGGAGGGGGTCACCGCCAGCAGCATCCATTATCATTTCGCTGGTCGGGCACCCCAGGGCTGGTTGACAGAATGCCAAAAAGATAAACCTCTTTTACTGTAATTCCCACTCTGAAAAAAAGGGATTTACTAGGCAAATTAAGAGGGTGAAGAAACTTGCAGGGGGTGACATTCAGCCAGCTCCAGACACCAAACTTTTCAAGCACTTTAGAAGCACAATTTACATACAATTACAGGAATGCTTCATTTATCCGCCCCTGTCAGAGGAAGAGAGTTGAACGGGAGTGAATTTTTCAGATAATGCTTGCTTCCCCCTAGAGGCACCAAGCCCTTTTCACCAGGCTGGGCAGAACTCTTCCCCAGATGGATTCCGGGGGGGCCCCCAGAAGCCTCCAACGACGCACACCGCAGATGGCTTCACCTTTCTTGGAGGAAGACGAGCTCTCAGACAGCGGTTACCTTTCAGGTCTCCGAAATGACGGTGGCCCCGGTGACCCACCCCACAGGGCCGCCTTCCTGAATTCCAAACACATCCATTGACCCCCTACTTCTGCAAGGGGGTGTTTTTCATGGCTTTCTTCCTGCTGTTCTTTCTAACTTCGGGGACAAAGAATTGAGATCGCTTACTTCTAAGCAAGCGGCCCACTCTATCACCAGCCTTTTTGTTCAGTTGTTTAAATCTCTGATCCCCTTACCGGCCCCTCGCTTCCCCTTAGGCGTCCCTGCTCACCTGTTAGATACACAGTCTTTCATGCCTGTGTCTTAGTAAAATGCATAGTGCTGTTTTGTGTGTCGATGTCCTATATTCATTAAGATGAATGGTATGGTGCAGTGGAGTTTACTTGTCCCACCAAATTCCATGCCTTTAAGAGGGACCTATCCCACTCCTGACACTGTCTCCTATTCCGCGGGAAGCCACGTTTTATCCATGGGACTGTTCTAGGAATGGGCAACCAGGTCACCTCTACCTCGCAGCCTCAGAAACTACACGGCAAAGAACATCCTGGCGCACATACCCGTGAGGGACAGCTTCTTGGGGGGGTGGGGGGTGGGGGGTGAGAGGCCAGGGCAGGGATGACAAGATCGGGAGGTCTATACATAGTCTGTTTCAGAAGTGCTAACAGAGTCTTCTCCAGAATGGCTAGGTCGATTTATATGCCCCCAGCATTTCCCGAGGGGTCCTGTGTGCTCACATCATCACCAATATTTGGTATTATTCAATTTTTCTTCTGCTTGATTAAAGAATAATTAACATACATTGTTCTATGGGTTTCAAGTGTACAATATAATCATTCGACATTAATATACATTCCTCAGTGCTCATTGAGGTGTGTTCTTAATTCTCTTTATTCCATCCTTCTCCCACCTATCTCTAATTGGTTCCTTGTATTTGCCTACCTTTTTGGTCTGTCTCTTTTCTTCTTTGTATGTTCATCTGTTCTGTTTCTTAAATTCCACATGCGAATGAAATCTTACAGTATTTGTCTTTCTCTGACTGACTTATTTCACTTAGTGTTATTACCATGAAGTCCATCCAGGTTGCTGCAAATGGCAAGATCTCCTTCTTTTTTAGGCAACGTACATATCACCTCTTCATCCATTCATCTGTGGATGAACGCTTGGATTGCTTCCATATCTAGGCTGTTGTAAATAATGTTGCAATAAACATAGGGGTGCCTGTATCTTCTTGCATTAGCGTTTTCATTGGCTTCGGGTTAATACCCAGCAGTGGAATTATGGGATGGTGTGGTAATTCTATTTCTAATTTCTTGAGGAACCTCCATACTGTTTTCCCGAGCGGCTGCACCAGCTTGCATTCCCACCAACAGTGCATGCAGGTTCCTCTGTCTCTGCATCCTCAACAACAGTTGTTTCTTGTGCTGTTGATTTTGGCCATTCCGACCGGTGAGAGGTGACGTTGCACTGTGGTTTTGCTTTGCATTTCCCTGCTGATGAGTGATGTTGAGCATCTTTTCATGTGTCTGTTGGCCATCTGGATATCTTCTTTGGAAAAATGTCTATTTAATTTTTTTAACCAATGGTGATGGTACAAAATGTTACCTACGCACTTTACTTTTGATTTTGCTGATTATTAGAAGGTCAAGCACCTCTCTGTAGGCATGTCCGCCATCACCCCTTTACCTAGTCACTGTTTTCCCAGTCTGCCACCCCCTGCTGACTATTTTTAGTGACTCTCAGCAAACCAAAATGCTTAATTTTGATGTAGTAAATAAATTCCTTTCTATTACTGGAGGTCCTTTTCTCTTCCCTACTAATCTCACCTGTCACTTTTAACTCCTTTCCATATTTTTTCCCTAGTCCCCCAAGACCGAATTCCATGTCTGAGTTGTACTCTTTTTTTTTTCTCTGTCTGGCATACCCTCTTCCCATGGGCTCCACCAGACCAATCCCTACCCAGAACTTTTTTTTTTTAGAGAAAGTGAGCATGAACTGGGCTGGGGGGCAGAAGGAGAGAGAGAATTTTAATGAGACTCTTAGCCCTGTGCAGATCCCAATGTGGGGCTTGATCTCACAAACTTGAGATCCCAGCCTGAGTTGAAATCAAGAGTTGGATGTTTAAGTGACTGACCCACCAGGAAACACCCCGTACCCAGATTCTTGTCTTTCCTTCCAACTTTGCACATCACCTTGCCTGGGTTTCAATTTAGCATCCCATACCTCCTGAAGTTAGTCATTGTCATCTCCATCTCCCCCATGAGATTAAAGTCCCTTGAAGGTAGGGATCGAACCCTACCTGCCTTGCCATTCCTGCGTGAGCTGAACAGTGACCGGCAGGCAGCAAGGAATCAATAAGTTCCTATCAAACATATTAAATAGAACTTTTTGAAAAACTGTAGAGCCTGAAAAGTAAGCTAGTCTCTAGCCAGCATGCACATGCCCTATAGAAATGTGCTGAAATCTAAAGAAAAGTCCAATCTGAAGTCCAGCTAGAACCTCTCCTTTGGAGCAGGTGAAAACATGCAAGGAATTTATTCAGAAAATCCAAGGCTGCAAACTGAACTGGTCTCTATAGGAAAGACAGATGTGAGAGGAGAAATGGGGAATAGGGAAAGTACTAATCTTTCCATCAAGGGGTGAAGATGTCTGACCGTCCCATTTCACAGTGGTGCACCTTCTGTCTTCTGGTTATTGATTGCCTGGAGTGATCCCCCACAAGATTGTCCTTAAAGCAATGGTGGTGATTTATGATTGCCTCTCCCAGTTCTGGGGGGTGACTGGGCTCAACCGGGCAATTCTTGCTTGGGGCTGGACAGCCGTTATGGTCAGACTGTGGCTCTAGCTGGAATCATCTGGAAGGCTCCTTCACTCATGTCTGGGGTGTGGGCTTGACTAGCTGGGGCCACTTGACCATCCTTGAGGTGTTCTCTCCGTGAGGTCTCTCCATCCTGGTGGCTTATGCGTAGCCAGACTTCTCACATGGCTGCACGGGGCTTTAAAGATCGGGGTCTGAGGAGGTGGAGAAAAGGGGAAAGCAAGGCAGGAGGAAGCCATCCCACCTTTTCTGACCTGGCCTCAGGAGGTACACGGCAGCGCCTCCAACCATACTCAGTTTACTGAGGCAAAGACCCGCCCAGGTTCAGTGGGGAGGGGAAATAGACACCACATCTTGACAGAGACCAGAAAGATGTGGAAAAAGCATGTGGAATCCTAAAATATTACCACAGCCATTTTTGGAAAATACAATTGCCCACAGCTTGTATCTTACGTAACCCAAAACCAGGCTGAAGGTATGACAGGGTCTTCGTTGCCCTGTTGGAACAAGGAGCCAGTTGGATAAGGCCAGTGGTTTTAAAATTTATTTATAGTAACTTTTATCTAACAAATCTTTTTCTGAAACTCAAAATAAAGAGCCAGTAGCGATGAAGTTTTTACCTTGGAATACAGACGCTGCAAACCCCATCCATTTAGCTTCCTCTTTCTGCAACTGAGGCTCTAAGCTCACTTCAGGCTGGAACCTTCTCTGCTTTGACAATTGCATACCCTCGAGGGAGGACCCAGGTCCCAGGAAGTACTGGGCTTTCTTCCTGGCTCCTCAGCTTGTGCCTACAGATCAAATAAACCCCCTCTGCTGCCACTCCCATTACCCAGGCTGAGAGCTGATTGATTTAACTCAACAGAGATAGATTGGTGAAATCACCCTCGCAATAGGTGCTTGAGAGTAATGATACCCGGGAGGGACAGGTAAGCAAAAAAGGGAACAAACCCAGGCAATTTTCAGACATCTCCACTGCCCATTACTTTGTTCACTTAAATAAACAAATAACCCCCAGGCAATCAGCAGCCAGAACCTCGGAGGCTGCAGGAATGATTTCCTTTCACTAGACGCCAAGACTAATCAATGCCCCTTAATCGCAACACCACATGCCCAAACATCAAGCGCAGCGCCAGCCAGCTCTCCACTTTCGGGCATCTACTCCACACAGAGTGGGGCTGAGACCCTTCTTTTCCACCCCCTCCCCCCGAAGTAGGGAAGGGCAGTAATTAAGGGAGGAGACCGGCCCCACTGCGCGCAGCTGGGGCTCTCTGCTGGGTAAGGCAGTGGATATGGTCCAGTGTGCTGAGATTGAGGGAAAGATGAAGTACGAACGGGATCTTGGGAGTTGGATGTTCTGTGAGAAAACACAGGGATAATCTTCCATCACCAGCGGTCCACTGTTTGGAGCCAGCGCAGGGTAAATGCAGAAATGCCAGGATCACCCAGAAGCAGGCCCTATGCCAACTTCTAGAATCTACTCTGTGTTCCTTGAATGTGTTGGGGGACAACTGCTAGCAGAGCCCTGGGCACAACCTTCCTTTTCCCAGTGAATGGATCCCAGGGGGACAGGAACCATGCTGACCCTTGAGCCAAATGACCAGGGAGTGACCCATGGTGAGTGGTCAGAAACTACCTTCGCTTACTTGGGTTATGTTCCCAACTCCAGCTCCCGTCCCCACGGGCCCTTTCTGAAGTCTGTCTCAGGGAAGAGTCCATGGAACACACATTCCCATACCTAGCTCAACCTTGACTTTTGGGGCAGTGGTGTCATCTCTGATTATGAATTTAGTGAGCATCTCAGCATCAATGTCAGTCTTCCCCCCTGGGGCGGCAAATAAGAAAGGCTCACAAATAATGCTGTCTTATCTGTCGCAACAAGAGAACAAGATTCAGTAAATGTCAAATTTCTGCCATTTTCATATTACCATCACGATTTTGGCCATGCCCCGCATTTTATTTATTTTTTCTTTAAATAAAATTCACTTTAATAGGAAAAGAAAAGCATATTTATTTTAAGGAAACCTTTTTATCACTGCCCAAACTGGAAAACCAATACTGTCCACCATAAATAGATTATGACTATAAAAATAAGCACAATGGGAGTTCATGGTGGATTAAACACAAATGTCTTACTCTGCTCATTGCTAAAACCCTAATAAAATGACACTTAAGGGATCAAAAACAAAAAGGCATAAATCCACAGGACCGAAAAACAAAAAACCAGAAGAGCAGCTAGCATATGACAGATATCAACCAAATTTTGGAGACTACTGAGAAAAATAGATTAATTGGGTCCATGAGAAAGGAAGCAAAGAGACATGCTCTTCTGACCAGGAGTGCCTCTGAAAGTCTCTGGAAAGGTGGGAATTCGGGTAGGGCTAAAGTGAGTAAAATGAATGGAAAGCCTGAACTAGAATCTGTCAGAACCCTAGATTCCCTCTCCCACCAACTCTCTGCCGGGGACCCCAATCCCCACCCCAGTGGAAGATGGGAAGTTTATTATTTGGCAAGGTTGATAATAAAATCAGCCCTGCCTTCATTAAAAGACCTTTATGACACATATTCTAAAAGTTGAAAAGGCAATTAACAACATACACAAATCCTTAGTGTTTTACTACCTGGAAGACACACTATGCTTAGACACCGGGCCTGCATGTGATTAAATGGTAAGGCCCAAGGAGGACACTGTGGGGACTGCAGCTTCTGTTATAATCGGATAAGAAAAGGTATCATGTCCACAACATAGAAACAGAACTATAAAAAGGAACACTCAAGGAAAGGTTAAAAAAAAAAAAAGATGGAGGAGAGCAAATAAAGGATAAGAAAACAGTGAATAGTTTTCAGTCTGCCATTTAAATAATAGACATTACAAAGGACAAAAAACAAACAAACAAACAAACAAAAATCCCAGAGAATACAGAGGGAAGGAAACTATCAAAGAAATAATACAAGAAAATCTCCCAGAAACTAAATATTTTGGCTTCCTTCCCTCCCTCCCTCCTTCCTTCTTCCTTCCTTCCTTCTTTCCTTCCTTCCCTCCTTCCCTCCTTCCTTCCTTCTTTCTTTTTTGCAAGATTTATTTATTTATTTTTTAGGGAGAGAGAGTACAAGTGGAAGCAGGGACCGAGGGAGACAATCTCAAGGAGACTCCGTGCTGAGTGAGCAGCCCATTGCGGGCTTTGAGATCATGACCTGAGCAGAAATCAAGAGTTGGATGCTCAACAAATGGAGCCACCCAGGTGCCCCAAGACTTTGGTTTTCTGACTGAATGGCTCCACTGTGAACCCAACAGAAGGAATGAACAAACAACCTCACCAAAGGATATCATCATGAAATTTCACAGTACCAGAAATAGAAGGGCCTAAAATCTTCCAGGGAGAAAATAAAAAAGAAACAACATAACCAGGTATATAAAGAAGTAAGAATGAGTGAGGCAGTAGTCCTTCTCAGCAACCCTAGAAGCCAAAGAATAGTACCTTTACAATTCCAAAGGAAAATTACTTCAATGCTTAAATTTTATACACAGCCAAACTATCAATCCAAAAGGGAGGGGGAATAATAAACATTTTTTCAAAGGTACTTAATGGTGTCCAAAATATGCACCCTTTCTCAAGAACATATCAGAGGATGTGCTCCACCAAAAGAAGGGGGTAAATCAAGAAAGATGAAGACATAAGACCCAGGGCACAGGGGCTCATGCGCAGGACAACAGCAAAGGAAGCCCTGGTGACAGCTGTGCTGTAGGCCTGGGAAGCCACGGGATCAGATGGGGCAGGAGGATGGATGGCTCCAGGAGGGATGTCTCCAGGAAAAAATGGAACTGACAGATTAACTAACAGGTGTGGCCGGGTGTAAAATTGGATTGAGGGCCTTTGTACAGAGCTACTGGAGGGTGTGGGAAGAGTCACCCAGACATTTAAAGAGCGCCAAGCCAAAGGAGGCAAAGGCCAGGAGAGAATGACACCCTCAGACACTACCCAACTAAGCTGTGAATAATATTTACCCATTCAGCATCATGAAAACACTAAATCTGGATTCAATTAAAAAAAAATACAACAACATGGTGGGAAGTTGGAAGGAGGAACAAATCTGTCTGAGTAAGAAGTGGTCTAAGAGACTGCTCATTGTTCCTATGTGGAAATTAATAATATCTACCTGATGTGTGAGAAAAATCAGGAGACAGTAGAATACACGTGTCATTTAAAAGTACAGAGAGAAAAAGCCCCAGAAGAAATTTCTGTAAGAATCAACAGTGGTTGCTTCAGGGAATTTGAATTTGGGGGCTGGGGGTAGGAGAGAACCAAGGGCCCTGCTGTTTATTATAAGCCTGATGTTCTTCGGTTATGGATTAAGTAATGCTGCTGTATGATTTTGACACAACTTTTTAAATGAATCAAAAACTAACACAATTAAAACAAAACACCATGTTTACGTTTTTTGCTAGGTATCATTGCCAGTTGAAAAGCTCTGCACCCCAAGGCCCATGCTCTATTTTAAAAAGGAGATTGGGAAAAATCTGAGAGGTGGCAGAGACAAGCTAGCACCTGTTAGAGATTCCTCCAAAGCAGGTAATCAGAAAGATAGAAAGAGGCCACGCAGGGGCTCCCAAAACCTGACCCACACAACCTGTTGCTCAGACCAACCCAAGTTTACTGTTAACACAACAAAGAAGATTATGACTCTGGCAGAGTTCTGGTGGTGTCTCAGAGCATATTACGCCAGGCCAGAATCGGCTGAGGCTTGGATGTTTGGTTTCAGGAGGGTCTCTCAATTCAGGATTAGTGGAAACAGCAAGACAAGGATTTTGAGAGGACAGAGTAGAAGGAATCTTAGGGCATAAAATGTCTGCAGGTGTGTTCTCTGGAGTGGATGGGTCTTCACAGAAGTCACGAACAGCCAGACACTTGGCCTGAGCAGGACTGTCTTGGAATGTGGTCAGGCTGACGAAGACTGTGAATAGCAAAGGCAGGTTAACTTGGGCGGTGGGGTGGGGCCTGTTCTCAGTGTCTGGCTGAGTGTCAGGACAGATGGATTGAGTTCTTAAAGAAAACAAGAAAGGAATAATTGACCGATATTAATGAATGCCACCTTCGTGTATCATCTGTGCCCAACGTTCCTTGGTCTCTATTTTGGGATAAAAGAAGTATCACGGTAAACAAAGTGTTATGATCAGGAATGCTACTTATACTCTTGGTAATTATTAGACTTCAAAATTTGAGGGCCTGAACTTTGGTGATCTTTCTCTTCCTTCAGTGATTTAGAACCAGTGAGAGAGAGAGAGAAGCGTAGGCTCCGTGCTGTCAAAAAAGGCACTTACCTCACAGATGTGGGGGAAGTCAGCTGGAGGCCAGGTCCCTTGGCCTCACAGCTTGGCTGCAGAATGACATGTCTGGGGTACTTGCTTTTGTATCCATTTCAAGTTTCCAGAATTCTTGGGATTTGAATATTTGAGGCATTTCATTTCAGTGTATGCTTGAAAATATTATTATGGTATTATATTGTTATTTTATTATATTATTGCATTATATATTATATTATATTATATCCTATTGTTATTGTATTTTATAGTATATCATTATTGTATTACATTATATTATACTATATTATATTATGTATTTAATCCACTAAAAGATTTTGAATAACACCCAATGGAAGGCAATGACCCACATTCACCAGCAGGGCTTACTATATCCCCGGATGTCTCCCTGTCACCTGTGCTGCCGCACACAGATGGGAGTAACTGGGCCCATGAGGGGTCCATCAAAAACTCCTGACTAGGGGAGTATGTGTCCAGGTAGCTGTGGTTCCCAGCTGCCGCTTGCCCACTCACTGATCCCATATCTGCTTTTAAAGTTCCCCTCCTCCTGGAGAAAGTGTGCTGCGTGATAGTTTCTCCCCACATATAAGATCATTTTCCAGTGAAAACAGGATTGAACCTGGCTGTTTACTTTCAGAAACAAATGTGTGAGCAAAACCTCTTCACCCTGTGTCTGGGAAGCAAAGCCCTCTCCTTGCAGCATCCTGGGAATAGGCCTCCCGAGGCCCACGTCTGTTGCGGCTGCTTCTCCCTTCCCTTTCCTGTGTGTCCTGCATCTAGATAAAAGGATCGGTCTGGTGAGTTTTAGGCCAGGTCTGAAGATCATTCTGTAGCCACCATCCCCTTGCCTGAAAATCGCTTCTGCTCTCAGCAACAATATCAGGCACTCAGGTTCGGAGGCAACCCTGAGCTGAAATTTCTTTCAGATTCCAACTCCAGAGGCTGATGGATATTTTAAAAGTTCAACCCACTCATAAAGGCCTGGGGGTGGGGGGGTTGCCCGTGGCAAATGCTTTGATGCCACCGGCTATTGCTTAGAAAAGCAAAAAAACCAAAACCAAAAATAAAAACAAACACATAAAACCTACCAAACAACAACAAAAACCACAAAGGAAACAAAAAACCCTGCTTTATTTACCTTTTTAAAGGCTGGCTTTAAAGGCCAAGTCAGGTTGGGTTTTGTCAGGTGGACGGGGAGCAGAACAGGTGCCCCTGGCTCTGGGCAGTGCTGCCAGGCTGCCTCTTCAGGAAGGCCTGCAGGGCAAGGCCCCGGTGCCTCACTCGCCTCCCCCAGCCGCACCCCTCCCTGCCCATTCCACCCGCCAGACCCAGAACAAGACAGGAGATTTGTGACCGCTGATGTGTGGCCTGTCCGAATGAAGGGGGCTTTTCATTAACAAAGTAGCGGGCGGTGTCATCTTCCCCTGAGTCGGAATCATTCACTATTAGCACAATGTGTTATTATTGTATTTTTAATTGAAATGTAAATTCTGGGGACACTCTGACCCAATTTACTCCCAGGGAAAAAAGGGCAAAATTCTCATTTTCAAGGCTCTAGAAATGCAAGTTAGTGTTATTAATGATTAAGCTCTTTTTCCTTCCCCCCTGCTGTGGGGTGGGGGCCGGAATGGGACCTTCTTATCCGGGCCCAATGGTAATGTTACCCTGTCCTCGGAGCACACTTGATCGGCAAGGTAGATCTCAGTGGGAAACTCGCATACTCCCCCCGCGGTCAGTCCTGGGGTTCACACCTGATCCTGGAAATGGCCAGATGTATAGATGTGGTTTCAGGTTTTAAATGCCTATGATGACTGATGTGTGATTAAATGATTGATTTGGAGAGGAGAGTCTTATCTCCTCTATTTTAAAGAAACTCACTTTGTAAAAACAGAACAGCATGGAGACAGGATGATTTGGGGGGTGGGGGTTGATTCAGGCTTTGTCCACGAGTGTTGTAGCAATCACACCCTGCTGGCTGATAATTCTAGAACTGATGCCAGAACACAAAGGGTGGTGAGCATTAGCAACCCCAACTCTCATTGTACCAAGAGGGGAGAGCTTTCATTCTACTGACAAATATTTATGGAGTAACTACTAAGTGCCCAGCACTAGGAGATGGATGGGAAAGCAAAGACGAATAATTTAGAGAAATACTTCTGTCCTCTATCTAAGTGTCAAGGACAGCTCACAGGTCACCTTCCAAAAGAGATAGCCCTACCACCTGTCTAAGACACTCTATGCACTCTCAGTCCCCAGCCCTTTAAATATTCTCTTCATTGAACTCATCGTTGCTGGAAATGATCTTGCTCACTTGTCCATTTATTTATTGCTCATCTCCCCTTACCAGCCTGTTCCTACGAGAACGTAAGCACCACTGAAGACCCTTCTCTTGACGGTCCCCTGTGTATCCCCAGAACAGAGGTGCCTGGCTCTCACCAGTGATGAATATTTACCATAAGAGGATGACTATGGTATTAAAAAGTGCAAAAAGTCCATTGGACCCTGAGACTTACTGTATCTCCTACCAATGCCACACACCTACTCTGTGCCAGAGAAATGAATAAAAAGCAGCCTTGACCAGGAGGGGGCTTAGAGTGAGTGCAAAAGACAAATAATAAAATACAGCTCAATGTACAGGGCACCTGGGTGGCTCAGTCATTTAGGTGTCTGCCTTCGGCTCGGGTCATGATCCCAGGGTCCTGGGATCGAGCCCTGCATCGGGCTCCCTGCTGGGCGTGGAGTCTGCTTCTTCCTCTGCCTGCCGCTTCCCCTGTTTTTGCTCTCTCTCGCTGTCTCTGTCTCTCTCTTTCAAATAAGTAAATAAAATCTAAATAAAGGAATAATCAATCAATAAATCAATAAATCAATCGGCATGCTTTAAAATAAAACAATACAGCCCAGTGTGATCATGTAGACCATGGTACTCAACTGCAGGTGACTTTGCAGCCCCCCACTCCAAGATCCTGGGCCATGTCTGGAGATCTTTGTGGCTGTCCCAGCGAGGGGGAGGTGTCACTGGCCATCCAGCACAGAGAGGCCAAGGGTGCTAAGCACCTTGTAATGCACAAGGAATTAGGCCAAGAATGAAAAATTCTTTGGTTCACAATATCAGTAGTACCCAGGTTGAGAAGCTCTGTTGTAGACAAAGAATTGTAGGTAGGAGTAATTATGGAGGCAAAGGTGGGGAGGAAGGAGGCCCGGGGTTACCGGTCTCGGCAGGCCTTGCAGAAGGGGCAGCACACAATCCATACCCTTGACACCTGAAGTCACCTCCAAATCAACCCAGAAGAACGAGGGTTCTAGATGTCCGCTAATCCTCTCTCTCTCTCTCTCGTCGGCTTAGATACGCGACCCCTTCTGCTCAAACTCCCAATAGAATCCAGCATTTTATAGACGGAGAAGTTGAGGTCTGTCAACGGAACAGACTGTAGCATTCTGGTAATGAAGGAGGTTACAGTCCCTGGTTAGAGAGGGGCAGACCATCTAGGCTGATGGGGCGTCTGAGGCACCTTCCTCTCGCTTTCCCCCAAATTAAAGGACCAGAGTTGTCCACGCTGCCTGGACGGGTCACACTCACAAGCCAGAAAGGACCAATTCCAACCTCCCCTCTGACTCCCCATCTGCCCGTCTGCAGAAAGAGGGGAGAGAAGAGAGCCTTTTAGCTCAGGCTCTTCATGTTACTCTTAAATTATGTGTGGCTTCCTTTAGCAAAACAAAAATAAATACAGGTTAAGAGAGAAATGATTGGCAAAAACCAAGCCGCAGGCAGGGACCCTGGGACTTTGAAACTTCAGGCAGGCGACCTGCCCCAGCCCAACATCAGTGAGCAGAGCACTGTTGTTTGTTATTGGATGATCCCCAGGTTCGATCTCCGGGGGGGTGTGATTTTCTTTTTAAAGAAACTTGGCATTTTATTACATCTACTTATAGACCCTAAATCAAATGCTCAGGAATGCGGTAGGGCGGGAGAGAGTCAAGAATGAAGTATGGAAGGTCAGGCTGGTTGGGGGAGAGGGACGTAGAAAGCCATAGAAGGAGTCAGCCCCTCTGTGGGCTCCGCCTTCTCGGAGCCTGGGACTCCGATGCTATGTTTACACACCGGGAGTTGGGGCCGAGCTAAAAATGCATCTGCGTCGGAGAGCCCATTGGGGTGAGGCAGGGGGTCCCCAACAGCCAGCTTCCTTGAGGTTCTAGGCCAGCCCTGTGAGCTCCGAGCAGACATCTGGGGGTCCCCTCAGTGGCTCACCTCCCTGATCAGATGTCCCCTTCCAAGGGGGCTGAGCAAGGTCCCCATTTTTGTAGACATCAGAAGACCAAGCAGAACGTTCCAGAGCTCTCTTCCTCCACAGGCAGCATTCTCTCATCCATCTGTGAGCTGGCAAGAGACCCCAGCCCTGAGTCAGGCAGGGGTGGGTGGCAGAAAAGGGGTTCCTCATTTAGCGAAGCAAGGTACGTATGTGTCACTTATGCAGCCACAATTATAAAATGACCCCAGAGAAGACGTCCCACTGTAAGAATGAAGAGGAGAGAGGTTCTGGACGGGTAGTGGTCCCAGAAGCTCCTAGGAAGTGGCGGTCATCTGTTCTGGGGTCTCCTTGAGAGATGGACAGGACTCTGTAGACCCTGCCCCAAGGGCCCTTCTCTGGAAGATATGAAAGAGCAAATCATGCCCCAGGCTGTGAGGAGCTTTTAGTCCTCTAGAGAGGAGGACATTTGCAGGAGCTCAGACCCACGTTCCAGGCAGTGTCAACAATGGGTCGTCAGCCCCTCAAATCCAACACCTCCCAGTCTGAGCTCTCCATTCCCTCCCAAGCCTGTGGCATGTCCTGTAACAACCAGCCCCAGGGAGTGACACCATTGTCTGGCCCACCAGCCAACCAGAGCCCGGGAAGTCCTCCATCTCCCTCATCCCCTTCAGTGGGACCTCATTAACACCCCTGCTCCTTAATACCTGCTCCTCCATGTCTCCACCCTTGAATGCAAGCTCTCTTCCAACTGGCTATTACCACGTACTCTTCAAGGCTTAGTGCAAATGCCGCCTCCTCCAGGAAGCCCTCCGCACGTGGCCCCCATTAAGGAGGAATGCTGCCTCTGGGCCACCACAGTGTCCCCAAGTACCTGTCACAGGACTTATGCTATATTGCAATTGTCTTTGTGCATTTGCAGAAAGGAGCCTGTGTTTCCTGAGAGCAGGAACTCTGTCTTTTTTTTTTTTCCTAGCACAGCGGTGGCATCGAAGTCAAATGTCATCACAAGGCATAGACCCATCGCACACACATTTGATGGCACACATGAGTTTTATTACCATTGTGCGGTGGTGAATGGCTCAGTGTGTGTGGTCTAACGGGGTGGGCTGGCCTCCCAGCTCTGCCATTGCTGTGTGATGTCAGACACATTCCTTAACCTCTCTGTGCCTCAGTGTCCTCGTCACCAAAGAGGAAAGTAAAAATATCAACCTTTCTGAGTTTCCGTGACTATAAAATCCAATAAAATACATAAGACAAACACTCGAGAGTTGGTACCTAATATTATCATCACACATAATATATTGCAAATCGCGACAAATTTGACTAGAGAAGTATTTTGTCTAACATTTCATGGCCCTCCTTGTGATCAGCAGAGACCTCTGGAGAAATTGCAAAGATGAGGTGGGAAGTCATGCTGTTGTTTGCACAGGAAGCCCTGTCTGCCGAAAGACCCAGAAGCAAAGAGTTAAACCCAATCACCCACCGGTGAAGAAGAGCATCTCATTTTTTTGCAGCGCAAGCTCTGGGGTCACCCGAGACGGGCCATCTTAGGGAGCCAGAAAGCCCAACATGCAGCGAGACGGGATTGAGAGACTCTATCAATAGCTTGTGACAAGCGCTTCCTGAGAAACGCATCCCGGTCAAATAGCAGCAATCATTAAATATATGAGGATCAGTCAATTTAATCTGTTCTTTTCATATGGATTGATTGGGTTAGCCAAGCAACAGCTAGGAGACAATTGACATTTCTGCATCCCTTGCAGACAAGCTGGAAAGGGGGGCAGGCAGGGAGGCTGGCGAAGGGAGCTCACCCTCCACCACTCCCCCCCTCCCCCGCCGTTTCCACCCGTGCCTCCATTCCTGCAAGGGGGACGGGTCACCAGCCATGGTCTGGGGGAGGGTCAAAGGCACGGGGCGGTGAAGCTGATGTATGTGCAGCTCCTTCTTGAGTCCAGAGAATGGTCCTTGCTGTTCCCCCTCCTGCTCCCCCTCCTGCTCCCAGCCAGACCAGCTGCTCAAACCACACATTACACCTGTGAAGAGGCTGCTGGGTCCTGAGAGCCAGAGGCCCTGAAAAGCACCCCCCCCCTGATCCCCACCCCCACAGCCAGCTGTACAGCAAAGGAAACGGAAAATCAAGGTCAACTTGAAACAGACAGTGGAGCTCTGGGAGGGAGGCCAAAGCAGGGTTTCTCCACCTGGAATGTTTCCCAGAAGACAAGGTGAGGCAGCTCCCTCAAGAAAGGTGGGGTGGGTGGGGAGAGGTGAGAGGGATTCAAGGCAGGACTCTGCGCTCCTCCTCAGCCCCCTTTCTGACTCTGCCCCCTTTCCTCCCACCACCTGCGGGAACCATACAGAGCAGAAACGGTACTCATCGGGGTGCTGCTTAGCAGCAGCTTCCACACTACCCACATTTCTGGCAGCAGGGGAGGACATGATGAGACACAGCCTTTCTGGGGCCCGAGCCTCATCCCAGTGGCCCAGCTGCTCTCAGCGCAGGCGTGGTAGACAGTTCTCCATCCGATGTCCACATGCCTGGTCTCCAGACAGCCCCATGGCAGTTAACCAGCCCCACTGCACTTTCTGGCTTTATTCTTTCTTTTACTGTCCCTGCTCCTTCAACTCTTGACTTCTGGACATTTTTCAAATAAGCTATCTGCCCCCAAACCCTCTTCTCAGGCTCTGCTTTTGGGGGAGTACAAACTTATGAAGCACGAGAAACAAAATATCCAGAGTGCAGCCCAGGACATACATTTGCGAAGGAACAGATGCCTAGTTTGTCCCAAACTAAGCCACGATGAGTGTCATGTCCTTGGCATACCCCCACAGTGGTGCAGACTTAATTCCCCGGGAGGTGTTATTCCGACATCATGCCCTTGCTTCCTTTTGGCGGTGGTGGTGGGGGTGGCCTCGAGGAATGACCCAGACGTCGTGGCAGACAGTTCATCGGCACAAGCACAACTCTTTTATTTATTTATTTCTTTATTTGACCGAGACAGAGAGAGAGAGAGCACAAGCAGGGGCAGCAGCAGGAGAGAGAGAAGCAGACTCCCTGCTGAGCAGGGAGCCCAATGTGGGGCTCGATCCCAGGACCCCAAGATCATGACCTGAGCTGAAGGCAGACACTTAACCGACTGAGCCACCTAGGCGCCCCACAAGCACAACTCTTGGGGATAAATTTGCATTTGAGCGATGACTATACTGGGAGGTAGGGGCAGGCCAGGGTCATTCTTGTTTGACCTGAAATGGCAAAACCAACAGCATTCTCAAGGAGAGTTCCTTGGGGGGCACCCGAGTGGATCAGTCATCAAGCGTCTGCCTTCGGCTCAGGTCATGATCCCAGGGCTCCCTGCTCACCGGGAAGCCTGCTTTCTCCCTCTGCCATACCCCCGGCTTGTGTTCCCTCTCACTGTGTCTATCTCTACCAAATAAGTAAATAAAATCTTAAAAAAAAAAGAGTTCTTTGAAATAGGTTTGATAGCATCTTTGATAAAGTCATTCAACAAATGCCTGCCAGTTTGGCGCTTTCTCATTCTTTTGCTTTGATAGAGCAATAAAACAGCCCAACTTTGGGACCTGTGGAAGTGATACCTTTTTTTGTTGCTGTTTGTTTGTTTGTTGTTGTTGCTGTTGTTTTGCTTTTTTTTTTAACTAGCCCAGTATGTCTCAAGGTGTGGCATGCTTCAGGAAATCCAGGGCCTACGTCTTCAGGACCTTGAATCACACAGCAAGACAAAATTTCCCTTTTTAATTCTCTTCTAATTCCATAGAGACAAGCAAAAAGGCTCAGTTTGGTACCAGTATGTTTTTCACACCTTTCCAAAATTCGACCTTCTCTCTATCTCTCTCCCTCTCTAACAAAGAGAGAATAGGCTTCAGGCAGGAAACAGTATCTGGCTAACATTTTACGATTGGTTTATCTTCATGGAGTTAATTTTCAGGTTTACTTTTTTTTTTTTTAATAGGAAAAGGGAAGCCAGCATCCATGTATGGAAATGATCCAAGCATTCTCTTTTGAATAAACTCATTAAAGCAAAAAAAAAAAAAAAGGAGTTAATTAAAATACGAGGTAACTGACCATGGTGAAATTTACAAGTGCCGTTTGAGAGCCACATAAGTTTAGAGACCTCTGTTGTAAGCCATCACTCCACTTAGGATTTCTGTCCCCCCTTCTCAGTTAGTTCTCTAATTTGGCAATTAAAGCGGAAAACTTTCCGTTGAAAGGAAGTCATCAGTCTGGAAAAGGATTCAGAGAGCTGTGTGATCTTGACAAAGTCCTTCCACTTTCCAGAATGCAGTTTCCCCGTCTTCGAAATGTGTAGTAGGATGGATAGATGATCTCCAGGTTTATGAATGTGGAGGGTCCCCAAGACCTGACCCGCAGCCCAGACTTTTCTCCTAATGAGCTCAAGGCCTAGAACACAGCATGTCCCTGATTAAACTCATCCTCTCTCCCACTGATCTCCCCACGTTGTCCCTCTGCCTGCTCCCTGTCCCACCTCCCCGCCCTCCGTCTGCTCCAGTCCTGGCGTCCGTCCCCTCTCCTGGACCGAAGCAACAACTTCCTACCTGCTCTCCTTGCTTCCCCCCTTGGCTTGCTGGATACAGACTTCACTGACCACTCCGATGGCAGGACCTGAATGTAAAATCTAGTCACACCAGGACAACACAGAAGCCCCTCTCTACACTCCACCAGCTCTTCTGCCCTCCAGCCTCCTCAGCCTCTCCCCTATCTGTGCTACCACCATCTGCTTTCTGCCCACCCTTAGCCTCACTCTCAATATGTTATCTGGCTAATGCCTTTGTTGGAAGACTCATCTCAGGTGTCACCTCCTCCGTGAAGCTTTCCTTGATCAGATTCCCCACCGACAGGCTGAGACAGTCACTACTCCCTTCTGAGGCTTTGCGTTATCCTGGTTTTGGCTGTCACCACGTGGCATCATGGTTACCTCTACCTGTAAGTGCCCACTCCCTCATCAGATGGCCAGCTTCTTCCTATGCCCAGTGTGCATCCCCGGGACAGGCCCAGAGTAAGGTGCCCAACAACGATATGATAAACACATGGCTGATTTATCAGCGATTCATCTTATAAATCCGGGAGCCTATGGCTCTGCCTACAGAGCTCTTCCAAAGGACTCCATGGTCTTCCCTTGATGAAGACAAGGTTAGTTTATCACCTACATCAACTGTGTCTCTCTCAGGGGGCTGGAAGCTTCTAGAAGACAGGGATTGCCTCCTACTGCATTCCCTTGCTAGGGAAACAGGTGTCATGAGTCATGGTAACTGTCCAGTGAGACTCAAAGTCTTCATAAACATAAATAGAATATCCTGTAGGCCCCCTGAACCCCACTGTTTCTACTTCGCCCCCCTCTGGGTCAGACCCATTTCATCTTTCCTAAGCACTTGTCCAGATACCCTCTATCATGCCGTCACACCAGATACAATTATATACAGAGGAAAGAAATTTCTATTTTGGTCTCAAGAAAATTATGTGATTTTGCTTAAGTTCAATTTTAAAACATGGAATATGACGGAACTTAATGTTAGTACTTAAGAAAAATGTTCACAGTAATTACAGATGAGGGTACATATATGCAATTTATTTCAAATTTAGTAATACAAAAAAATTCTGGATCCTAACGTAACTATTTATAACTTGGCCGGGAGAACTCTGAGAATCCCAGTTATTTCGCCAGAATAAGTTATTCATCATGTATCTTATTTAAGCAATAATGCATGACAGAGCGTGAATTATGGTATATTAATTCTCACCTAGTGTGCTATTAGGCCTGCATGGACGGCCGAGAGCTGTCAGTGCAACTAGGCATGAATTAATATCTAATAATTCCCCTGCTGAAATGTCTTATTGAGATTATAGCACTTTATTAGTAAAGGTTATTCCTTTAAAAATGTTTTTGTATGCTAATTGGGAGATGGGGGCTCAGCGTGGAAAAGACTTCCCTGCTACTCCCGGCAGCCATTTCTGAAAACTTCTCTTCCATGCCCCCAACATTTTATCCTGGTTGATAGGCAAATACTGCCTTTTGGAAGTTTTCTCAGAAGCCTGACACAGAGGAGCCCCTTAGCAATTAGAAATATGAACATCAGAGTTCCGTTTTAACCAGAAGTTCTGTTCCGTAAACTGTGAGACTTGGCAAACAGAGGAGCGCCCCACAAGGTGCTGAGGGAGGACCGAGTATGTTGGAGGCTCTTCCGATGTCAGGCGGAGGCCCCTGTGGGCCGCAGGGGGGGACCAGGTAGCGTCCAAGTTCAAGAGAGAAGCTTTAGCCACTCCCCTCTCTCTGAGGCATCGACTAGCCGTCTCCCGTTGGTGTCTAAGTCCCCACGTGTCCTGTGTGCATGGGAGCCACATTCTCCTGGGTTCCAGCTACTTCTTTCTGTTGCTCACACAGGCTGATTCTTCCTGCCTCGGGACCTGGCACAGGAAGCTGGCATTCCCAGCTGCTCCCCCACTTCCAGTGTGTCAACCTGTCCCTGCTTAATACTCACACACGATTCAGATCCCTGCTAAAACCAGAAAAGCCCCCTCTAGCCGCTCCGCAGTAGGCATTCTGGATCAGCCCCTGGGCGCATCGAGGAGGAAGTCCCTCCCACCCTCTCCAAGGCCCTCTGGCCACGTGACCTGAATTGGCCAATGAAATGTGAGCAGAAGTGACATGGCCGCCTCCAGGAAGGAACACTGAAACCCATTCCTTTCTCCCGTGATCGTGGAAGCTGGGCTGAGATGGAGCCTCTGTGAGTCAGTTCCCGAGCGAGCACAAGGAGCAGGCCTGCACGAGAGAGAAGTAGTTAACCCCTGACGTCTGGGGGTATTTGTTCTGCAGCAAGGCAGAACCAGATTAGGCTGATCCACCCAACCTCACTCCCACACGTAGTCAGGTCTCAGCAGGACACGGCGAACTTTCCCCTTCTGATCACTTAGTTACGTGCAATTATCTGTTTCATGTCTATTTCCCCCATGAGACCAAAAGTTCCATGAGGGCCCCAACCACGTCTGCCTGGCTCACCATTGTATCCCCAGCTCCGATGTGCCGGGCTCGTATTAGATGCCCGATATTTGTTGAACGAATGAAAGAAGGGATGATTTGAGTGAACATATAGTAACATAAATACAAGCACTTGGGAAACATTGGACAGAAATAAAAGGAAAGTAGGATCGTCTTGCTACCAAGAGTGTAGAGCTCAAAATCTCTGAATGGCTGGTCCAAGGATTCCTACCAAACCTGCTGTGTGACCTTGAGCATGAGTCTTCCCCTCTCTGGGGCTTAACTTTCTCATTTGTCAAATGAAGGTAATCTTTTCTGGGACCCTCCATAGGTGGGCTGTGGCTCCATTGACGTAAGCATTTCTGTATTTATAAAGTACATAAATGCCTTATGCTGAGCAGGCTCTTAATACCATCCGCAGGCATCCTTCTCTAGAATGACTGCACCAGCTTCGGACAAGTCTGTCGCCAAGCCGAGAGGGCAGTTCCTGCTTAGAAACCTTGTCGGGGTGCCTTTCAGCCATGTCCGCTGCACCTACAGCGAGGTCAAGGGGAAAAAAGCACATTTTCCTAAAGAGGCTATTGAGTGTCTCCCCTCCCTTGGAGGGGGGCGCTTTGTGCAATCCAGAAATGAGGGGGGTAGAGAGGATTTTTCATCCATAGATAGGCTGGTGGTGAGGGAGGGGGCTCCCTGGCATCTGGGGCCCAAGACACCTTCCCATGCCCCCATGAAACGGAAGAGGCTCGCGAGAGCAGAACAGAGTCGCTCATGTATTAGAAAATCAATGCCCATCAGCGCTCCGAGCGGCTACACAGCCCCACGCGCGGACGAGTGTGTTGGAGGAGTGGCTGCGCACGCACACATCACCACCACTTTGCCCTGGCACGGTTTTTACAACCATAATTAAGTTTTGAATGGATCCAGGGGAGCCTTCACAAGGAAACAACCATGGTAAAATGCTAAGGAGGGATGGTCTCTGGGGAGGGAGTGGGAAGGCTCCTCCCGCCTCCGGAGGAGGGATTAGTCCCTGGAGGCGTGGCCTCAGCGGAGAGGTGGTCCACAGGACAATGGGATCCTCAATGCATCCTTGATGTTAAAGCATTTCCAGACTCTATCATTGTTTTGGATTCGCATGAGACTTCTGGTTTGCCTCTCTGAAGTTGCCTGGGTCTACGTCTGCTCCTTCCAGCACAGACCAAAGGAATCCAAATCCTCTCCCCCATAAGTCGGGCCAGACACGACACCGATCGTCACCCTGCCTCCTTCCTGACCCTTTGCGGAATGCTGGCTCCCAGCCTAGGACAAAGCCAAGACCTGCCACGGACCCCTCCCAACTTCCTCCTAACCCTCAGGGAGCCTCCGGCCCCCCATGTCAGGGAGGATTTGCCTCTAGTTCCGGTCTTTGCACAAAGCCCCCACCTCAGCCTAGGCTACATCCTCGCAGACATCAGCCCCAAGGTAATAAACAAGCTGCAGGCATCATTTACCCACATAACCAGGAGGCCAAGGATTACTACGTGGCAAAGTTGGTTGCTTCTTGACAACCTTGCCTATGTCCTTCCATGATGTCATCTCTGTAGGAAGAAAACCACCTGTCAGCCAGACAGGTGGCCTCCCAGGGATGCCTGCTCAGAGGTGGAGCCATGTGAGTCTATGTTGGGAACCGTGTGATTATGGAGACTGAAGAGGGGGGAGCCCATTATAGAGGTTGGATTACTGAGGCAGTGGAACAGCTAGCCCTGATGAAAGGGATTCAAGGCCCCTAGCATCAGGTCCCCGTGATACTTGTTAAAACGTCTAATTCCAGGCCCCATGCCAACCTACTACATCAGACTCTCTAGGGTTGGAACCCTGGCACTTAGAGTTCTAGCAGTCTGGAAATGGTGAGTCGGGTCCCTTGCTCTCTCTCACACACTCAGCCAACTTGATTCTGATGAGCCATGAAGGCCAAGAATCTCGGCAGTAAAACTTAATTCCTGCCTTCCCACTCTGGGTTCCCTTAAAAGGAGGCAGATCTGAGAGCCAACGGACAGTACGTTAGCCCGGGCAAGTTCAACTGGCGGAGCTGAAAGAGACAAGTTTAAAAAACACCCTTGTCTTCTGCGTGGTATTTTTCTGGCAATTGGTGTCGCCATCGCTGACATCCCATCTCTACTCACTCGTGCCAAACCCAGGGCATTTCTGAAGCCTTTCTGGAGGGGTCTGCTATCACCAATCAGATATTACCAATTTGGGATCAGCCTGGGAGGAAGGGGCCCCGGGGACCATGTCCATGCCGGCCCCGCCCAGACAGATTGTCCAGAGGTGAGGTTCTCCTGTCCGGGCCTCCTAGGAGGTACACTTCCCCGCTAAAAGCAGCTGGGCCCTTCTTGGCAGCTGCTACAGATTAGTAAATTACAAGTTTGAGATTAAAAAAGAAATGACGAAAGAATAAAACCTTTAGTCTGGCAATTTGAAGTCAGATTGCCACAGTGAACACCTGTTGAGAAAGGCCATTATTAGAGGCTGGAGGTTCTGGGTGAAAAGATCGCCATGAATTAATTTTGATTGCCTCACAAAACTCTGCATAACAAATGCTCTCCAATGGGGGGGGTGTGTCGAGGGACTTGCATTTGAAGGAGGTGGGGGGAGATTTGGTTTCCAGCAAGGTAATATAAGCTCTGCTGAGATATTAAAATCCACCATTGGCTGCACTTGTCTGTGTGTTTCTGTTGAAACAGATTGTGCGTGCTAAGGTTACCGCGTATTATGCTTCTGGGGAAAAAAGAGAAACAATTGATATCAAAATCTTTTAAAAAGGTTAGTTGAGAAAGCATGAGGTCAGAGACTCATGACTCCCAAATTGTTAAATCATTTATTTACGTCTGTGTCTATGTAAATGGAGATTTGGGTGTGCTCTTGGTGATTTAAACAGCCTTTGTTTTATTTTTTTAACCGTGTACACACACGCACACACACACACACACGCTCATAACTTCTTTTTTGCAAGGGAAGACTAGACTAAAAGATGTGTTAATAAACGGATTCACTTGCAGTTAGATGCCCTTTGTAAATGTCATCAGAAATGAGAAAAAGTTAGGCATTTGAGATCACGGGGCATAGTGGAATAGATGGAGGGGGGGTGGATATACTGAATATTAAGTAGTTTCATTCTTTCCTGAAAAGAAAGAGACTCCAACTAAAATATGCTGGCGTCCTACCTGTCTGTCAGCCCCTGATTAAATCTAAAAGCAGGCATCCCATCTGTTTGCCCAAATGAAAAGTGTAATATTCTACTAACTACTTTCTATTATCGCCCAACTTAAGAGTTTCCTGCGAAATGATCCTCGGTTCATTTGAAGTTTATTTGGCACACAAAAGGAAGCTCTAGAAGGCTTTATGCTTTTAAGCTAATAAGCAATATACCCAGCTGACTCTGTGGCTGAATTTTCAACACTGGGCCATTAATATAACATGAATTTTCATAGTCGGAGGTGTCCATTTGTCATGAGACATAAACCCTAAAAACATCCTGAGAGCAGTGGACAACTAGGATTCTAAGCAAAATCCTACTACTTTGTCCCCCCACTTAGGATCTTTCTAGTAGAGTAGAGAAATTGTGTAAAAGCACGTTGGATTATGAAACAATAGTTTGTCCACCAACCATATCATTTTACTAAAACTAAAATTTGTTCCTGCAAACTGTGTTGGGGCTTAGCCTCCAATGTCTGAGCACAAACACCTGCATTAGCTCCTCACCCCAAAACCCCCAGAGAGAGTCACTCTCACAAAGTTTGAAGATGCTTCTGGTCCTTCCCTTTGTTTCTAGTTTATCAAGAAGATTGGGGAAGCCTTGCTGTGAGCAAAAGCTTCTCCGGGTTCCTGCAAATGCTCTCTCCCCAGGAGCAGACGCTTTTAAAAAGAATTCCAATTTCTGCACGATTTGGGAAGTCTTTGGGGGTTCCTCTGTGATATTAGATAATTGAATATAGCTTTCTCCCATTGAAAAAAAAATTCACACATCCAACGACAGCCCCCAAACTCCCAAGATCCCTTAGCACACTAGTCAATTTTATGACAAAATTAATCTGGAACGTGACTTATGGAGCCCCAGAGGGAAGTCACTGGGGCCGGTAAATATGTAAACATGGCTTTTTCGGTTTCCGTTTCGCATGAATACAAAATAAACTGCGGCCCTCCGCACGCTGGAAAGTTCTTCCTTAAAGTTAATAAAATCTGTCAACTTCCATAAAGGCTGAGAGGAAGGGGGTCCACAGGTGCAGGCGGTGGGGCTCGGGCTCGGGCAGTCGGGGCAGCTAATAAAAAGCCCTGGACACCGCGCGCCTCCTTCCCCATCAATTCTCATCAAGCGTTATTAGAGTCATCTGTCGCCTCGGAGGTGCGTCCCCCGCGCTCGCCCCGCAGAAGCGACAATGACATTTGGCCGCGCTGCAGGTGCGGCTGTGTGTGGCCGCGCAGCCCGAGTGGGGCGGCCTTTGTGACGCTCGGGTCCTTTGATCTGGGCCACAAAGGGCCGCAGAGCTGCAGCCCCCTGCTTTCTGCTGGCGGCACCGCCCGGGCAGGGG